>JAYESA010000012.1:66362611-66827611 GCA_036927795.1 Iris macrosiphon
TTGGAATCCCAAGGCCAAAGTCTCCAAAGCTCTTGAAATCACCTCCCTTTATTATTTTATTAATTCTTTGCTCTGTATTTCTTATGTAGTAACAGTATACAATAATGCATTTCCAAAGTGTATCAGGATACAGGTTTACCATATGAAACACGTATCAGGATTAAAGTCCTTCTAATTTTGGAATAATTATAAGTATCAGGACATAATTTTAGTAAATATTTTTCTATTTTATACAGAGCAGGTAATAACAGGGTTTAAAACTTTTAAGTTTCAGTTACATGGCTCGTATTTGTGACCTACAAGTCCTAGACTCAGGATAGTCGTCCCCTAATTAAATAGATTTTTAGATTGTCGGAAGTCTGTCATTAATTTAGACTATTCTAAAATTGAGGGTAGAATATTTTTGAATATCAAAATTTGGTTAACTTCCGAAATTCTTAAAAAATTTGGCAGAGTTTCCTTTGTATTTCAGGCTCTAGGAATTTAACAATTTACAAATATAAGAGACCCGGAGCAACCCTCTATAGAATTTGGTTAACTTATAATCTATTGCGTGTGTTTCGGTATTGAGAGTTGTAAACTCCCTCGATTAATTCTATAGATAGTCAGGTTTGGATTTGGAAAATTTTGGATTAGCAGCAGATGTTGAGGTTTAGAGTAGAGTGGTCTGTTATTTTATTTAATTAAACCCTTGGAACGCCCTATCATTGCTTAATTATTCAGAGCCCAATATCAGCCCATAAATTCCATCGGACTATTGTACTTCTGACTTGACTCGCCAATTTAGGCAATAGACTTTTCGTCACACAAAAATCAAATCCGTTGTGCCTTAAATTAATCGCACAACTTCCGTATCCTAAATCCCATATTTAATTTCGTGTTGGACACCTATGTCGTTACCCCTAATTTTGTGATACCAACTTAACCCGTTGAGCCGGACCAACTAAAGGGTCCAAGACTAACTCCAAGCCTCTACCATTTTTGACCTTTGTATTATTTCCAAATTTTGACCCCAAGTGCCTCCATTTAATTTAAAAGCGCGGGACACTTTAATCCTATTTAAATCGGGGATACCCATTTTACCTAATCCTATTTTAATCCCTAAATTAATCCTAATACCCATTTATTTAAACCCATGCCAAACACAAAACACCCCCTCACTATGCAAATCACCAAACACCAATTTTCCCATAATTTTTGCATTATTTTATGTGTTCATGCAATTTCTCGAATTTAAGGGGCTTAGTTGCAATTTAATTTATGTGTCCTCACCCCATTGGCTATGACCAAATGGAGAGCCTACCATTCTTTAACCTAGTCAACATTTCCCCCCCCCTTCCTTTGCATGGAGAAACCCAATCCTCCATGTTAAATTCTAG
This sequence comes from Iris macrosiphon, assembly GCA_036927795.1. Taxonomy (NCBI): domain Eukaryota; kingdom Viridiplantae; phylum Streptophyta; class Magnoliopsida; order Asparagales; family Iridaceae; genus Iris; species Iris macrosiphon. The sequence goes on from JAYESA010000012.1 coordinate 66,363,991, forward strand.
CCCTCCAATTTAAATGAGAGCATCCCCACCACACATCCCTCACACACCTTCCTATAAAACATCAACATCACCCTCACTTCTCCCAAGCCGGCCCTAATCCCTAGGCATTAAACCCCCCCCCCCCCCTCTCTCTCTCTCTCTCTCTCTCTCTCTCTCTCTCTCTCTCTCTCCTTCCTTCTCCTTTTTATCCATACAAAAATTTCTTTTTTCCTTTCTTCTTCTTTTCCCTTCTTCTTCATAGAGAAGGCCACCCTCCGGCCGGCCGACTGAACCGACTCCGGCGACGCTGTGCAGCTCCCCCTGACCTGCCTACTGCCGACAGAGCAGACCGCTCCGGCCGGTTGATCCAATCCGGCTGTGCACCCGCACCCTCATCCCGTCCGGCGACTGTGCACTGCTGACCGCAGCACAGTCCGGCCTGATTCAGTTCCCCGTCCGGCTGACGCATTCTGGCTCAGACCACCCTCTCCCGCACAGTTTCCCCGACTCCCACTGTGCAGCACCCCTGCAGCGACTGTGCGGCTCCCCGTCCGCCCATCCGACCTCCTCCCTGTTACCACCACCACCACCATTAGATCTCACCACCACCACCACCACGAGATCACTACCACCCCGCTCCGGCCGACGACCCACCTCGCCGTCGAGGTATAACTCTTCCCTCGCCTTGTCTTTTATTTATATATTGTTCATGGTTAAGTTATGCGATTAGGGTTTTTATATGTGATTAGTTAGGGTTTTTAACATATTATGTATGTGAGGATGAGGGTTCTTGATATTTATGGTTGTGTGCATTAGTTAGGGCTTATGAGCATGGGATAATGATTTATACTTGTGTGTTTAATTTGGAAGAGAAGCATTACTTATACAGCATATATAAAATTGTTAGCATGGGTTGTGGTTGAATTCACCATTAAGGAATGGTATGATTTTGTGATCCAATGAACAGTGGATGTAATGTAGAGAAAACTTGTCTATGTAGTATGTATTATAAAATGCTTAATTTAAATATATAATTAGTAAGGATAGTAGGTGAATGTTTGATTGAGAACTAGTATGATTGGTAATTTAGAAACTGGAAATTTAAGGTGTTTAAATTAGAGCAGTACTATATGTTTGGTAACAATGATATTAAACGAAGGAATTATAATCGTTAACTGTGTTTTGAGGATGGTTTGATGATGTGGTATTGATGACTAGATGATTTGATGTATCGTATCGATAGTCAACTGTGGTCAACCCCCCTAGTGTCTTGTCCCTGTGAGTCGTAGCTGAGACTGAGTTTAGGTATAGATGTGTGTCGCATCCCTGTCTGTCGTGGAATAGATTAATGATTATTGGTTTGTATCTCATCTCTAGGTACTGCAGGACCTGAGGGCTTGGACGTGGTATCGGGACCCCGTCATCAGCAGCCGCACGCAGGCAAGTGTACCTTGCCACCCTGTATTTCAGATTACTGATATTTGTTGTTCTTTATGTACATTATGCGCGTATTTATGTTGACGTTCGATACTTCACGTCCGGATCACAACCGGTACAGACGTTCGTCGTAACATCTTAGAATATTTGTTAGAAGCTTCGTAGTACCTCGATGCACGTACCTGAGTACATCGATACCCCAGGATACACTTATATATTATGATTATGCCAGATTCCTGTATCCTGATACTGACATCATGACCAGAGACTGGGACGACCTTAGGGTCGCGTCTGTCGAGTTATTTATGTGTGTCGAGACTGGTAGATAGAGGTTCAGGTTCAGCGCACCATCGTTGACCGCTTGGGAAGGGGAAGACAGTTACTAGACGTTTGGGCTCCTCTGCACGCGCTTATATGTATATGTAGTGATCATGTATTCTAGAGTAGTTGTATCACCTGTGTGACTCTGTGCTCGGAGCTACGGTACATCCCGTGTGTATCTGTGTTCGGAGCTACAATTTTATTTTAGATAGTCCACGCGTCAAACATTGTCTTCAAACTGTGTCACACTTGTTTGGTTATGATATAGTACCCTGTCGTTGCACTTGTACTTTTCTGTTTACTTGGCATTGTTGTATTTTGTACCTTGTTACATTCCTCTGAGGACCTGGTTCCCTGCCAGTTTTGCAGCATAGACGATTGCGGAGCATTTGGAGTTGCTGACAGAGTTGCATGTCTTGCGGGCATTGTACCAGGTACTCACATCATTTCTACCGGTATTATGGTTATTTTATATTGATTATTCATCTGTTGTTGTAGCCTAGTTTTTGTAGACTTATCTCTTCTCGAGTCTATTCGAGTTTGTGTATTATTGGGCGACCGACTCTAACACATATAGCTCTTTCTTGTATACTGTTGTACATTATGGATTGAGACATAGAGGTTTACATTTATGGGATATCTAGTTAGAACCCTTTATAATTTACAGCTTATACGTGTTCGAGTCAGACCAGAGTCTGGTCGAATGCGTAGCTGGCATGTCACGTATTCCTGGTCCTACGAATTTTGGGACTGGGGCGTGACATGTTTTTGTGGTGGCCCATGTAGGTCAGAATTAAATCTTCCTGGTCACCTGACTGTGCCAAGCGAGCCTGCAAATTAGGAATAGATATTATGATTGTTGAATAGGATCTCAATCCATAATCGATTTTAAAAACTCCCTTTGTATGTGAATATCGCCCTTGGACTTCCAATTTGCTTTCGTTCAATTTTTGTCAATATCGCTATCATTGTTTCTCGTCCCCTATTGTTCGGGAAGACGAATGCTTGTGACTGATGATTTTCCTCCAGAAGAAGATCGAAGACCAGACGACAGAAGACATAATTCGTATACCTTTCTCTGAGAAGATTGTTACCTTATCAGGATAGATTGATGGGTTCTTTGGATTCTAGAACTAGTGTGGAAGGTTGGCAAGAGAGTTGGACCCAGTAGTACCCTACCTGTGCTTGAGGTAGCAGTGATCTTGGAAGTACTGAGAGCTGGAAGGATTGTTGATCATGACCTAGAATAATTTATGAAAATGCATAGCCTGATGATGGAAACTAGTGGTTGTATATGATAGCAATGCTAGGAACGATGATTATGAGCTAGAGGAGATAAAATTTTAGGGTCTTACTTGGAAGATAATGATCGGATTCCAGGAATGCTAGTATGTGCTTGAGTGATACCATTATTATACTTGTGACTTGGAGAGATGAATAACGAAAAGAAAAAATTCGAGGAATAAAATTTTAGGGAAAACCTTGAGGAGAAGAGAAATTATACATTAGGCAAGGAAACATTTTCTTTGAGGATTGATGTTGAAAATAGAACAGGAAAATTTATCTTGAGGTTAAAGTCTAGACTATGACATTATCCTAGACATGGATTGGTTGAGCCAATACCACGCAACGCTTGATTGCCGTCGTGGTTGTGTCATCTTTAGACCACCAGATTACCCTGAGTTGGAGTTTCTTCAGAGAGCCTGGAGCATGGTGCCCATCTACCTTTGAGACACACATTGCAGAAGGTGAACCAGTGTACCCCCGCATTATATCATAATTTGAGGGTGTGGTTCTAGAGAATCTTTCCGGCCTGCCACCTGACAGAGAGATAGAATTTGCTACAGAGTTGACTCCAAGAGGGGAGCCAATTATTTTTTCATCTTCAGACTAGCACCGAAAGAGTCGGTTGAGTTGAAGGTCCATAGTAGAGGATCACTTAGACAAGAGTTTCAGTCGGGCTAGTGTATCTCCATGGGGAGCACCCATTCTGTTTGTGCCGAAGAAGGACAGGACGGTACACTTGTGTATCGATTACAGGGCGCTAAATGTTGTAACGATAAAGAACAAGTATCCACTGCTGCGCATCGATGTTTTGTTTGATCAGCTTAGTGGTGCATGTGTATTCTCGAAGATCGATCTCAGATCCGGTTATCATCAGATCAAGGTACGGAGAGAGGACATCCAGAAGACGGTCTTTCAGACGAAGTATGGCCACTATGAGTTTTTAGTCATGCCGTTTGGTTTAACCAATGTGCCAGCTGTATTTATGTGTTTGATGAACGTCTTCCACCAGTACTTAGACAAGTTCTGGTGGTATTTATCGACGATATCTTGGTATATTCCAAGAGCCAGGAGGAGCATGAGAGGCATCTCAGGATCATGATGGAGACGCTGAGACATGAGAGACTGTACGCCAAGCTCAGCAAATATGAGTTTTTCCTGGATAGAGTACCATTTCTGGGGCACATAATCACCGGAGATGGACTAGCAGTTAACCCGGAGAAGATAGCTGCAGTTGAGACATGGCCTACCCCTACATCAGTTACAGAGGTTAGGAGTTTCCTCGGACTTGCCGGATATTATCGGAGGTTTGTGGAAAACTTCTCGAGGATAGCTGCGCCTATGACGCGACTGACGCATAAAGGCGAGGAGTTTATCTGGATCGAAGAGTGTCAGGCGGCTTTCGATGAGCTGAAGAAGCGTTTGACATCAGCACCGATTTTGATACTACCTTCATGATCAGGAGAATTTATAGTGTATAGTGATGCATCTGGGAGCAGATTAGGATGTGTACTGATGCAACATGGCAAGGTGATAGCCTACGCATCGAGACAGCTGAGAGTTCATGAGAAGAACTATCCGACGCACGATTTGGAGCTAGTTGCAGTGATATTTGCGCTAAAGCTATGGAGACATTACCTTTATGGTGAGCGTGTAGAGATTTACACAGATTATAAAAGCCTGAAGTATGTCTACACGCAGAAGGAGCTCAACATGAGGCAGAGGCGCTGGCTAGAGTTGATGACAGATTATGACATTGAGTTACAGTACCACCCTGGCAAAGCGAATGTCATAGCAGATGCCTTAAGTAGGAAGCCCATGGCATACTTTTTGACAACTCAACGGCAATTGCTAGAGGATCTCCAAGAGCTTGGGATTAAGATTGTATTGCCAGGCATGGATGGACAGATGGCCAGTCTCGAGGTTCAGTCCACACTGATTGAGAGGATCAGGGCAGACCTGCCTACAGATACGAGATTTTGACGTCTACGAGAGAGGACAGAGGCCAGCATACAGACGGGACTCAGGATTCATGAAGATGAAACATTGAGGTATGGAGATCGCCTATATGTTCCGAGTGGCAAGCTACGCTAAGAGTTGATGACCGAGGCACATAGCTCGATTTATTCCATTCATCTCGGGGGTACGAAGATGTACCGCGACTTGAGGCAGCATTTCTGGTGGCATGGGATGAAGAGAGAAATTGCAAAATTCGTGGCAAAATATTTAGTTTGTCAGCAAGTCAAGGCTGAACATCAGAGGACTGCAGGATTATTGCAGCCGCTTCCCATTCCCGAGTGGAAGTGGGAACAAATTACCATAGACTTCGTCACAGGATTCCCGCGGAGCCCTAGTGGGAAGGATGCAGTTTGGGTTGTCGTAGACAGACTCACCAAGTCTGCACATTTCTTGCCCTTCAGAGTTGGACAGTCCACGGAGATTTTGGCTGACATGTATATGAGGCAGATAGTATGACTACATGGAGTGCCTGTCAGCATCGTATCGGATCATGATTCCAGATTCACGTCGTATTTTTGGCGGAGTATGCAGGAGAGCCTAGGAACTCGTCTCAAGTTCAGCACTGCATATCATCCACAGACTGATGGTCAGACAGAGCGCACGATACAGATATTAGAGGATATGTTGAGAGCGTGCATGATTGATTTTGGAGGATCTTGGAAAGACCACCTACACTTGGTGGAATTCTCCTACAATAACAGTTACCAGGCTAGCATACAGATGGCACCTTATGAGGCACTGTACGGCAGGAAATGCAGGTCGCCAGTTTGTTGGAGTGACGTAGGAGAGCGTCAGATACTTGGTCCAGAGTTGGTAACACAGACAGTGGAGAAGGTCAAGCAGATTCAGATCCACCTGCGTGCAGCACAAGACAGACAAAAATATTGGGCAGATACGTACCGTAGACCATTGGAGTTCAAGGAGGGTGACCATGTGTTTTTGAGGATATTGCCTACTCGGGGTACCATCAGATTCGGAGGCAGAGGCAAGCTGAGTCCGAGGTACATCTCCGAGGTACATCGGACCTTTTGACATCTTGGAACGAGTTGGCGAAGTGGCTTACCATCTTGCATTGCCTCCATCATTAGAAGGAGTGCATGACGTATTTCACGTATCGCAGCTGAGGAGATATGTCGCAGACCCTAGCCACGGGCTTGATCATTCGAAGATTACAGTCGGGCCTAGTCTATCTTACGTAGAGCAACCAGTTGAGATCCTCGATCACAGCGAGAAGACCTTGAGAGTACAGACTATTCGACTGGTCAGAGTTGCATGGAAGCACCATTCGCCAGGCGAGACTACTTAGGAGCGCAAATATTCTATTCGACAGCGATTTTCGTACTTATTTGAGGAGCAAGGTACGATTTTACGTACGGCATTTGATTACTAGTTATTTTTAAATTCTTTTAGCTATTATCATGCTTTACTTTTAATTTCGGGGATGAAATTTTTTTAATTTGGGAAGAATGTAAACCCCCTCGATTAATTCTATAGATAGTCAGGTTTGGATTTGGAAAATTTTGGATTAGCAGCAGATGTTGAGGTTTAGAGTAGAGTGGTCTGTTATTTTATTTAATTAAACCCTTAGAGGGCCCTATCATTGCTTAATTATTCGGAGCCCAATATCAGCCCATAAATTCTATCAGACTATTATACTTCTGACTTGACTCGCCAATTTAGGCAATGGACTTTTCGTCACACAAAAATCAAATCTGTTGTGCCTTAAATTAATCGCACAACTTCCTGTATCCTAAATTCCATATTTAATTCTGTGTCGGACACCTGTGTCATTACCCCCAATTTTGTGATGCCAACTTAACCCGTTGAGCCGGACCAACTAAAGGGTCCAAGACTAACTCCAAGCCCCCACCATTTTTGACATTTGTGTCATTTCTAAATTTTGACCCCAAGTGCCCCCATTTAATTTAAAAGCGCGAAATACTTTAATTCTATTTAAATCGGGGATACCCATTTTGCCTAATCCTATTTTAATCCACAAATTAATCCCAATGCCCATTTATTTAAACCCATGCCAAACACACAACACCTTCTCACCATGCAAATCACCAAATATCAATTTTCCCACAAGTTTTGCATTATTTCATGTGTTCGTGCAATTTTCTGAATTTAAGGGGCTTAGTTGTAATTTATTAATTTATGTGTCCTCACCCCATTGGCCATGACCAAATGGAGAGCCTACCATTCTTTGACCTAGTCAATATTTTTTCCCCTTCCTTTTCATGGAGAAACCCAATCCTCCATGTTAAATCCTAGCCCTCCAATTTAAATGAGAGCATCCCCACCACACATCCCTCACATACCTCCCTATAAAACATCAACATCACCCTCACTTCTCCCAAGCCGGCCCTAATCCCTAGGCATTGAAACCCCCCCTCTCTCTCTCTCTCCTCCCTCCTCCTTTTTATCCATACAAAAATTTCTTTTTTCCTTTCTTCTTCTTCTCCCTTCTTCTTCATGGAGAAGGCCACCCTCCGGCCGGCCGACTGAACCGACTCCGGAGACGCTGTGCAGCTCCCCCTGACCCGCCTACTGCCGACAGAGCCGACCGCTCCGGCCGGTTGATCCAATCCGGCTGTGCACCCACACCCTCATCCCGTCCGGCGACTGTGCACTGCTGACCGCAGCACAGTCCGACCTGATTCAGTTCCCCTTCCAGCTGACGCACTCTGGCTCAGACCACCCTCTCCCGCACAGTTTCCCCGACTCCCACTGTGCAGCACCCCCGTAGCGACTGTGCGGCTCCCCGTCCGCCCATCCGACCACCTCCGACTTCGGAGCTCCCCGTCCACCCATCCGACCTCCTCCCTGTTACCAACACCACCACCATTAGATCTCACCACCACCACCACCACCACGAGATCACTACCACCCCGCTCCGGCCGATGACCCACTTCGCCGTCGAGGTATAACTCTTCCCTCACCTTGTCTTTTATTTATATATTGTTCATGGTTAAGTTATGCGATTAGGGTTTTTATATGTGATTAGTTAAGGTTTTTAACATATTATGTATGTGAGGATGAGGGTTCTTGATATTTATGGTTGTGTGCATTAGTTAGGGCTTATGAGCATGGGTTGATGATTTATACTTGTGTGTTTAATTTGGAAGAGAAGCATTACTTATACAGCATATATAGAATTGTTAGCATGGCTTGTGGTTGAATTCACCATTAAGGAATGGTATAATTTTGTGATCCAATGGACAGTGGATGTTATGTAGAGGAAACTTGTCTATGTAGTATGTAGTGTAAAATGCTCAATTTAAATATATAATTAGTAAGGATAGTAGGTGAATGTTTGATTGAGGACTAGTGTGATTGGTAATTTAGAAACTGGAAATTTAAGGTGTTTAAATTAGAGCAGTACTATGTGTTTGGTAACAACGATATTAAACGAAGGAATTATAATCGTTAACTGTGTTTTGAGGATGGTTTGATGCATACCTGAGTACATCGATACCCCAGGACACACTCATACACTGTGATCATGCCAGATTCCTGTATCCTGATACTGACATCATGACCAGAGACTGGGACGACCTTAGTGTCGCGTCTGTCAAGTTATTTATGTGTGTCGAGACTGGCAGATAGAGGTTCAGGTTCAGCGCACAATCGTTGACCGCTTGGGAAGGGGAAGACAGTTACTAGACGTTTGGGCTCCTCTGCACGCGCTTATATGTATATGTAGTGATCCTGTATTATAAAGTAGTTGTATCACCCATGTGACTATGTGCTCGGAGCTACGGTACGTCCCGTGTGTCTTTATATTCGGAGCTACAATTTTATTTTAGATAGCCCACGCGTCGAACATTGTCTTCAAACCGTGTCACACTTGTTTGGTTATGATAGAGTACCCTGTCGTTGCACTTGTACTTTTCTATTTACTTGGCATTTCTGTATTTTGTACCTTTTTACGTCCCTATGAGGACCTGGTTCCCTGCCAGTTTTGCAGCATAGACGATTGCGGAGCATTTGGAGTTGCTGACAGAGTTGCATGTCTTGCGGGCATTGTACCAGGTACTCATATTATTTCTACCGGCATTATGGTTATTTTATATTGATTATTCATCTGCTGTTGTAGCCTAGTTTTTGTAGACTCATCTCTTCGCGAGTCTATTCGAGTTTGTGTGTTATTGGGCGGCCGACTCTAGCACATATAGCTCTTTCTTGTATACTGCTGTACATTGTGGATTGAGACATAGAGGTTTATATTTATGGGATATCTAGTTAGAACCCTTTATAATTTATAGCTTATACGTGTTCGAGTCAGACCAGAGTCTGGTCGAATACGTAGCTGGCGTGTCACGTATTCCTGGTCCTACGTAATTTGGGACTGGGGCATGACAAGAGTTGCTCCACCGAAGGGGTCGGCGATCCCGGGAATGCTATGGAGGGTTGCTCCGGGTCGAATTTATAAATTGTTAAAATTTTGGAAGTCGAAATACAAAGGGGACTCTGCCAAAAATTTTAAGAATTTTGGGAGTTAACCAATATTTCGATATCCAAAAATATCGCCGACATCCCAATACTCTAAACCTTAGATATACAATCCTTTGCAACAGACCACCAACGATTATAATTTAATTAGGGGACAGTTAGTAAAAGCCTAGAATACGTAGGGCACGGACACAAGTCACTCAACAAAATCTAACTACCTGATAATCTGCTCTGTATAAATTAATAATTGTGCTGATAACTTAATACCTGTACTCTGAGTTTCGGATAAATAAAAGTGTATTTCTTGTATTATCCCAAAAATGCTCCTTATATAAACAATTGTTAAAGCGATACCCAGAGCAGGAACCTGTATACAAGAAAATAGATTATGGATTATTTGTAGATTTAGGCTAGAAGCATGGGGCAAGGGAGAACAACATAAATAACCACCTACAAAATCATGCGACATACTTACATATATATAATGGCTGATCAGCAGTTAAAAGCTCTTTCGTAAGGCCTTGCAAAGTGAGCGGATGAGGCTTAGCTTACTTTCCTGTTTAGGCAGGATCATAACCCCGTTTCATCATCTTCAAGTCACCTGAATATAAATACACCTACTTCGATTCAAAAACCATCGAATGGGTGAATTCAAGATTTGGCCCAAAAAGGGCTAGGCCAGATCATAACCCCATGCCATCCTGTTCAAGTCACCTGAATATAAGCGCACCTATTTTGATTTGAAACCATCGAATAGGTTGTCACGACCCGCACCCGGAAAATCGGGCATGAGTCGTGGGTACGTCCAGCCTACGCCGCAGCATCGGCGGTAGAACGCTGTCTAGGTCAACTATCTAGATAATAATCTCACACAAAAATCGGCCATGACCTCTCCAAAAGGAGGACAACCACACAAACAAGTATATATAAATCTGCCAAGATCTCAACTCCAAACAGAGGAGCAATATCATAATGATAATCAAGTACTCAATCACGAATCTAAGCACGATAAGATGACAAAGAAGACTAACAACTATAAAGTCTAACCAACAACAACTACTACAACTACTACAATAACCACAACATCAAATAATAATACAACAATGTCCAAAATAATATACAAACAAGGTCTCAATCCAAAACCGGAGACAAATCCGGTGCTAAAGCTAATAAAAACAACAAGGTCCTAGTGATCCCGGCTACCAACCCGAAAATCACTCCTAAACTAGAGGGTCCCTGTCTGCACCGTTGACAGGCTCAGGTCCATAAAACGTCGGACACCAATCCTCCGGATACTCTGAAAAATATGTCCAGTCAGGACTGGAGCAAGTACACCTCTAACAGTAGTTCCATTTAAATGATAAAAACTATAAAACAGTTATAGCAAGTAGCAAGAAAAAATAAAGCAAGTATGAAACAAGGAAATATATATAACTGGTGCATAAAGGTAAAGATGCATGGAATATCAGAAACAAGATAGTAGTAACTGTAAGATACAAAAATCCAAACTAAGATCAAGTCCGTGCACATGAACGTGTAGTGAGTCCAGCATGAAAAACATGTAGTGAGTCAAGTCCAGAAACATGTAAGTGAGACAAGTCAAGAAATGCATGAGAGTCCAGACTATAAAGAATGAACTCGGTGTCTTTGAAATACTTGTTTCGACATGTAAACGGCTAGGGGTAAGTATGGCTCACCGCGCACTGGGTGCGCGGCTGCTATCATTCCAGATTAGACCAGAGGGAGTGATGCCTGATGATTCCAGATGGGAATGTTTACATGTCTACTCGAGTATTTCCCCGCCCTGACTAATACAAGTGGATCCAAGACCCGACACGCAAATCAAGATGAGTCCAGCCTGAACATGAATGATGCCTGTAGTGATGCCTGTAGGTGATGCCAGTAGTGATTCCAGAATAGAGGCCAGAAACATGAAATGTACGTGTCGCAAGTAAATGAATCCAAAAATACCAATCAGTGTCTCGTGTTGTGCCAGAATAATCAGATGATACTATACTAGAAGCTGAATCATAATAATCATCAAATAATGAAAACTATCAGAGAATGTACTCGCCTGACGTCCTGAGCAACTGGCGATCCGAACTGGTGTCGCAAGGACCTAATGCGAAAAGCAAGGTTAAACAGGGTTCTAAAGAGTTAAACAGATATAAAATAACTACAAATAGGCTTCTAGGGTCGTTCTAGGTCAAACGGGTCAAACCGGTGAAATCTGGGTCAAAAAGTCAACTCTGGGTCCAAAAAGTCAACTCTAGGTCAAAACTAGGTCAAAAGTTGACTTTGGCGGTCAACCGAGTCAACTACGGTCAAGTCTGGGTCAAACTAGGGTGCTCCTGAAATTCTAGGTCAAACCGAGGTCATTAAGCTAGAAAACTCACAAACTCGCCTCCTTGAGATACCGGGATACCCTCGGTATCCGATACCTCAACCTAGGCCATATACCCCGCCTATACCCTCTAAAACCTATGCTAACACGCGTAAATATATACACATAAGCATATAAAAATCACTCCAATATTATTTCTAGGCTATTGCTCAAAAACCCCGCTCGAAACTCAATACCTTGGTGAGATACCTTGATATCTCAAGGTATTGGGATACTCTCCAATACCCCTCTAACTACCCCTCCAGTTAGCTATCTAGGCTAATAGATATATACCTAGTTATTAATTTAGGCTAGAAAATATATAACTATCATATATTTATACATATCTAAGTATCTATATATATATATATACATAGCACATACACACATACACTTAAAACCCATATACCTTACCTTACCTTATCTTACACATACCTTACATATACATATATATATATCTAGATCTAGATATCTAACTATCTATCTAGCTATGTATATATCTATCTATCTATCTTATTATCTATTTATCTATAGGTCTATCTATCAATCTATCTACGTATCTATTTATCTATTTATATCTAGCTATCTACTTACCTATGTATCTATGTATCTATCTATTAAACTATTTACCTATCCATCTAATATCTATATAGCATCTATCTATTTATCTCTAACTAACTAGGTATCTAGTTACCTAGGTATCTATCTAACCATCTATGTATTAATCTATCTATTATCCATCTATCTATCAACCTAGCTAACTACCTAACTATCATCTATCCACCTAACTATCTATCTAATATTTACCTATCTAGTTATCTATCTATTTATCTTAGTTAACTATCTAACTATCTAGTTATCTATCCATTTACCTATCTTATCTATCAAACTATTTATCAATCCGTCTATCTATCCATCTACCTATTAATCTATCTATCTATATACGTATCTATCTAACTACCTATCAATCTATATATCTACTAATCTATCTATCTATCTATATATATATATATATATATATATATATATATATATATATATATATACCCCTCTCTGTCTCGCATTTGCTGCTGCTCTTACTGCTATACACTGCTGCACATGCTGCTGCTGAAGCTAGCAGCTGCTACTGCTGCATAGGCTGCTGCCTATGCTGCTACTGCTGCTGAATACTGCTGCTGCACCTGCTGCTGGTGCAGCAAGGCTGCTGCTGCAGCTGCAGTTCCAGCCCCAGGCACCCCCCCCCCCCCCCCCCTCTGTCACAACACACACACACACACACACACTCCTATATATATCTATCACTATATATATACACATACATATACATACATATATATATATATATATATATATATATATATATATATATATATATATATATATATATATATATATATATAACTCTATAGATATATATACACACTAACTTAAATCTACTAACATATATATATATATACACACATATTAACACATATAAACACACACACACACTGATACATATAAATACACACACACACATATCTATATATATATATATAAACACATATATCTATATACATCTATACATATACACTCTCACACACATACATATATATCCTCACACACTCTCACACTCACACACCCTCACACACACACTAGCACACACTCTCACAAACACACAACCACACACACAAACACTTCTACATATATATAAATATATATACATATATACACACTCACTCAAACTCATATATATATATATATAGGCACTCACTCACACTCACACACACTCACCTACGCACTAGCACACACTCACACAAGCACTCACTAACACACTCACAAACACACTCACACAAGCACTCCCTAACACGCTCACAAACACATAACCACACATATATATATAAATATATATAAAAACACACACACAATATATATATACACATATATATAAATAAACACAACACAACGCACACCACGCCCACAACGCCCACCAACGCACGCCCAACGACCCCGACACTCACCAATACCCTAATATATATAAAATATAACTCGAAAACTCTAGCACACACTCTCCGATGCTAACCCAACGCGCGCACAAGCCCGAAACGAGGAAACCAAGTCGAAATGGCCGTTCGGTCATTTCGACGAACACGTGGTGCGCGGCTCGGAAAATCTCCTGAAACGTACACCAAACGAACTCGGAATCGGCCCAAAATTTACCCACGTGCTCTACACGATATCTAGATCCTAAAAAATGTACTCCCGCGTCGATTCTAGGTCCGTGGCGGAAACGCACACGCACTTAGAATCGGCGACGACGAAAAGCCCCAAATTTGCCCGAAACGCCCGTTTCTCCGCGACACGGCTTTCCGTGTCCGAACGGAGACACGCACTCACCCTCAAGACACCTGACAACGTCTATCTAGGTCCGTCTAACCTAGGGCATCACCCAAAATTGGGCCAAATTCGGATTTCACCCGAAATTGACACAAAACCTAGTGTTAAAGTCTCCAAACACTACCCAACTAGTTCCAACTTCCTCCCACGGGTAGCCTAAGGGTCTAGAAAGGTTCTAAAATATTAATTACACTATAAAAGAGTAATTACAAGAGGAAAATTAGGGTTTACCTCTTGGAAGTTGGAATCCTAAGCCAAAATCTCAAAAATGCTCCAAATCCTCCAATCCAAGCTTCCAAGCCTCAAATCCAAGCTCCAACACCAAATCTAGGCTCTATCCACCTAGGTTGGGGAAGAATGTAAGGTTAGGGTTCAAGTAAGAAGAAGAAATGGAAAGAGGAAGGAAGAAAAATAAGAAAACTTACTTTGGAAGAAGGAAGAAAGAAGAAGGAAGAAGTGGAGAAGAAGAAGAAGTGAAGAAGAAGAGTGGAATGGGAGGTGGCTGTGTTGTGGCTGCTGTTTTGGTCGGGTAGGGGGATGTGGGAACCGGCCATAACATATAAAAGGGCTCCACAAGTTCCAAAATACCCAAAATGCCCCTACATGACTTGGTTTCGGGTTCCGGGTTCCAAAAGCACTCAAACTAGTTCCAAATCTCTCCAACTAACTTCCTAAAATTAAAATAAATATTCTAAGCCCCCAAAATAATTCTCACAAGGGTGTGGACCGGGTCGGACATGGGTCCACTAGGGTTTGACATGGGTCCAGGCTAGCCAAAATCCTAAAACAAACAATAAAAATATAATACAATCAATAATTAATTATAAATACAATTAAATAAAAATAATGCACAATTAACTAAATTAAAAATAAAAAAATACCTGGCTCTGGAAATGGGGTGGTGACATAGGTGAATTCAAGATTTAAGCCCATGAGGGCAGGGTCGGATTCTAAGCACCGTGCCATCAAGTCATAGCCTGATCCCTGGTAAACAGGATTATTGGCGAAAAACTAGGTGAAGTGGTTATTTAAGGGTTGTTCTCCAAATTGCATCATCATTTAGGGAAATTATTTGTGTATTGTGGTAGTGATGTAGGAATATGTGATGCTTGGATTATTAGACACTATAGGAATATTAAATTAGAAACTATTCAAGTCATGGGCTCTATATTATACTTTACTTTCTTATTCCTTTTATAACTATTATTCTTCTTATCCTACTATCATATTTTTATTTGTTTACCATTCTTGGCCGAGGACTTGCATGTTGTTCTGACGACCTAGTATTGTTCACTAGGGGATGATGAAGCAAATGAGAAAATTCTACCTCTCTACAACGTGGACGAGATCGAGGAATAATTTTTAAGTGATTCCAGGATATATAGCACCAAGTAGTTTATAACTGAAACTATGTACATTAAAGAGAAGTTATTGTAAAGACTTATCTAGTTGTATATTAACTAGAATGGTATGAATTATATCTATTGCCTTATCACCATAGCATGACTTGCATTTTTATTCTAAAAGAGACTTACAGGCGACAATCGCTGATACGATTATCCACTGCTTGCTTTCTTGCCAAATCTATAGCATGATTATCCAAGATTCTCCAATAAGAGAAGGGTCGGGTATTGACCGGTTGCCCACTTATTGCTACACTGTTTTCTGTACTCAAAATCTGAACACGACACACTCATCTCACTACCAGTTTGCAGCACAGAGCCTCCAAGGTCTGCACACTAACACAGGCACTCTTGACACCATCACATGATATACATCACTACATACACTAGACAGGCACATATCAATGCACAGATTATACACCCTCTCATATGCTAATATTGAACACATTTCTTAAGTTCAAACCCATAATACTTCAATTCCTATAATTCTATACTCAAATAGCAGGTGTACACACATATTGATACCCCTGTTCTGTGGTTAATCCTTGACATTGCTGCAGACTTCTACTGCACTGATGCACACATGGGATTCTTGCACTGCACAGGCTCTTTAGAGACATACACATATGTAGGGAATGTTGTTCCTCAACACAGAAGTAATGTGCCAGGTTGCACAGTTTCAAATGCCACTGCTGCAGTTTTAGTCTTGCACATACTATAGGGCACTACTGCACTTACTGCTCTGAGCAGTTGCACAAATCCAGACCACACACCATACTGGAATACCAATATGTACACAGGAAACTGTGGGTTACCTTGTTTAAGTTATGCATACATACAGAGAACTACCCAATCTCTGATACACACTGCTGTAGAAGCATGAAAAATACGCTGGGAGGATCTACGCGGCCTCTTGATACAGAGCAGCGTAAACAGAGGCCTTCAGAGCCATCAAGCGTGCAACAGAGCTTTTTTCGCTAAAATACAGCATGAAGTGTAAGCTCAAAGGACCATCCGCGTAAGTGCAGTACGTCCAGGCCACTCTAGCGTAAAGACAGAGTTCTTCATCGCCTCCATGGCATAAAACTCAGCCGCTCTCAAAGCAGCGTTAATGCGTACGAGGAACGCTTCGTCTTCCCCGAAATGAACCTGTCAAGTCACGCAGTGAACCTGGCCTCTGACTCCTGACAAAAAGTGCTGCACGACTACCCAGACGACGGCTGAAAACGAAGGCAGACCCCTCGGGACGCGCCCCACAGTATGATGGCGGATCTCGGCATTTAATGCAGAGGATTTGGTTAAAATATCACCAAACCGTCGGTTACCAAAGTCCCCCCAGCGTAAACCGCTCTTTCGCGTACAAAAGAATACGCTGCCTTGTTTTACACAGGCAAACATGAGCTGTTTTACGCTCCACAGTAGACAAACCGCCTGCCACGTCAAAAGCTGCACTTCGTACAGGGCCCGAGGCACGTCTCTACGTCAAATTGCACAGAGCGGTGACAGTTTCCCTCAAGACACGTCTCTGTGATGGATGCACAGAAGGGCTGCAGACCTTCAAAACACGTCTCCGCATTTAATGTACAGGATGGTGGCAAATCTCTGTAAGAGATTTGATTACACCTTCGAAATCCGTAATTCCGGCGAAGACGTCCACATCAACACTCTGGCACGGTACGCAGCAGCTTCTATGCCCATTCAGGATCTGTGCTCATTCGGCTTCAAACGCCCACTCAGTCTCTACGACCATTCGGCTTCTATGCCTGTTCGGTTTCTATGCCTATTCGACTTCTACGCCTGTTCGGCTTCTATGCCTATTCGGCTTCTACGCCTGTTCGGCTTCTATGCCTATTTTGACTTTTATGCCAGGGGTGACAGTCATTTGGCTTCTACGCCAACCTCTTCTACATGAGGGATACCTACTACGTGGCTTCTACGCCGTGATCTTCGCAGCAGATATACGCGTTTTGTCCCCTTAGTTGGACATGTATCACATGCTCACTCAAAAGGTCATTTATACACAGGCATTGGTTATTTTAATCGTTGTGTAAAAGGGTGCTGTACTGTCCACTCCTCGGTTGTTACACCGATGGAGTGGTCACTGTCACCAAAACTCTATAAATAGAGACCCCTATCAATGGGGAACAAGGTCGACAATTTGGAAGATCGAACCAGGTCGGAGAATTGGTAAAAAGATAGAGAAAGAGAGAAGGAGAGAAGAGTCTGGAGCTCAGGCAAAGAGTAGGGATCGACGACTTTGGCATCGTGCATCCACCCTCCTTCGCAACCTTCGAAGCTGCTACCCATCTTCTACGGCACTTCTTCAACATCGTGTGGTCCAAGGGCTAAAGTGATCGACTGCAGATCAAATACCTATAGTAATATTTACCCAGATTAAATAAATTGTACTCCCATATCCTCGTATAGGATTACATTGTACAAGTTTGTTTGTAAACCAAAGGGCGCGGGTTTCGCATAAACCCTGTCATTGAAATACACTTTCATTCTTTCATTTAATACCACAAACAAGATGGTGACTCTGCTGGGGACATCTTTCTCTTCTGACGAGGAAGCAATTGCTCAATACGATGCGGTATCCGTAGGATTCGTGAAGAAGACACTGGTCGTCCAATTCGACCAGTCTGCCTACGAAGACATGCTTCGGACTGGGGGTAGCTCTCACTCTCTCTCCGTCCAAGACAACAGGAAGCTGCACAAAGTATGGATGCCCAAGACATCCTCCGCCATTCCTGTGGACTCTCCGATCTCTCCGATCTCTCCGACCAATGAGGTGGTAGCATCGCTCCCTCCGTGCCCCGCACGTAAAATTCAGTCTCCCGCTATGCACGGTACAGACAAAACTCCGGGCAAAGCCTCAGCGCTAACCCAGGAGTATCCACTGCGCTTTACGCGCAGAAATCAGTCTCCCGCTACGCGCGGTACAGATAAAACTCCGGGCAAAGCCTCAGCGCTAACCCAGGAGTATCCACTGCACTTTATGCGCAGAAATCAGTCTCCTGCTACGCGCGGTACAGACAAAACTTTGGGCAAAGCCTCAGCGCTAACCCAGAAGTATCCACTGCGCTCCACGCGTAGGAACCAGTCTCCCGCTACGCGCGGTACAGACCAAACTTCTGGTGATGCCTCAGCGCCAGGACAGAAGTACAAATCATGCTCCGTACGCAAAACAACATCTGACCTCTACGAGGAACCAGATGAGCGCCGTGATTTCCGCGAAGGGAAGCAGGCAGCGGAATACTCGACTCCTCGGCCGTTACGCCAGCGAAGGCGCAATCTGCCTACCCTCCGGATTATGCGGGAAGCCGACGGCCAACTGAGGACCTTTTCAGCCTTACGCCACTCTGAGCGAATCTCCAATTTATGCCAGGCAAAGTCCAACGACGTGAAGCAAGCTCAAGTTGCTACTCCCCCTGACCTGCGCAAATACTTAATCCAGAAGCGTAAGGAGAAGGGACCTTCCAACATGTCTATTACGCCCCCTAGCGAGCAATGTTGTAATAGTCATAAAATTGTGATTGACTGTTGCTGTTCTAAAGCAAAGCGGCCGATTTTTGACCGATTGAGCTACTCTCAGTCTTTCCCGGAAGAAGTGCCTGCGTATGCGTCCGTGAACATGGCTTCTCACATACCTAGAGGAGGACCGAGCTCAAGACGTCATCCCTCAGGGCCTCCGAGCCGAAGAAGATTCGAAGACCTCCTCGGGAACACTGAAGCTGGGGTATTCCAAAACACTCGTGCAAGGTCACAGCAACCGGCTTCGTACTCATCTGATTCCAACGCTGGGGGTTGCCAATCTCCCAGATCAGATGCTGAGAGTATAGAGTCAACTTCTGCAGCGACCTATACTTATCCGTCGAGGACGCCCAGGGAAATGGGAGTCTACGCCATTGAAGACGAACGCGAGAAAGCTTCGCCGTCAGGAAACGCGGAACAACGTATCACTATGCTGGAAACATCTCTGAAACAAATGCAATCCATAATAGAGAACATGCACCAGATGATGCTAACTCAGCACGCAACTGCCATGGCTCAAGCGTCGGTCCCGCCAACTCAGATACGTGCGGGGGTGGACTTGCCACCATCCAACCCAAGCCAAGAGCCTGCTCTAGATCAAGAGTCAGCAGTTCCTCCGCTTCCTCACTCGGTGAATATATTACCTCCCGTTGGAGTCACGATACAACCAACTCCACACTATACCGTAGCCCCGCTTCCAACTGAAAATCTGATACAGGCAGTACGGTAGTTGAAAGCCCAGTTTGATGTCTTGAAGCACAAAGATCAGCTCAAGAAACTGAAAATCAACCAGCCTTACCCAGCTATCTGGAAAGAAGTCCCTTTTCCTCCGAAGTACAAACCTCAGACTATGGTTCTGTTCGAAGGAAAAATATCGCCAAGTCAATACATGAACTATTTTAGTATGATGACGGTGTTGCTACAAGGGAACAATGCCCTCCTCACTCGGGTGTTCAAAGGCTGCCTCTCAGGAGTAGCCTATCAGTGGTACCGTAGCTTGGCAGACAACTGTATTACTTCCTTCGAAGACTTCAAAGCTTTATTCTTCACGCGATTCTACGAGGGTGGAATGGACATGTCTATGTCCTCTCTCATCGAAGTCAAACAAAGGGAAAAGGAGGACGTTCGCACCTTCGTCGAACGTTTTCGTCAGGCCACCTTACAAATGCCTCCAGGAGTTCCGGACTCGACGTTAGTAGACATTTGCAGGAAGAACCTCCTTCCCGTAGTCTCGGTGTTTACAGGACCATATCAGTTCCATGAGTGGCCTTCATTCATCGTCTCGGCAGTGGCCGCCGAAGACAACAGTCGCAAGGCGCGCGACAATGGCATCATGATCTCCACCGCCGATAGAGGCAAAAGGTCATCTCCCAGCAGCGACCATCCTCGCAGCTCCAAGGGAAAAGAAGCTCTGACAGTCAATACGTCCAGACAAAAGACGGCGGCGACCACGCAGACAAAGCCCGGGACTTTCAGGCCCATCGAAGTCTACTCTTTCGACGACGACGATATCCCTAGTATATTCGAGTGTCTCGTCAAAAGCGGCAAGATCACCCTTCCGGAGCTAAGGCGGCCCCAAGAAGCCGGCAGTACTAACGACCCCAAATACTGCATCTTCCACAGATATGTACACCACCCAACAAAGGCATGTTACATACTGAATAGGAGGATCCAGGGGTTGATCGATGCTAAGGCCATCACTCTGCACAACACCGAGAAGACGGTCACGGCCAACATGATCTCTCTACGGTTCGGCGATCTGCCTTCCCAAGAGGTCATGAACGGTGTCACGCCCATTTCCCGAGCTACGATGGACATAGTCAATCTTCCTCCATCTAGAGATCAAAATCAAGACCTGGTACCCCTGACCACCCGGCAGGGCGAGATTATGTGGGTTCATCCGGATTTGGTGTCAGAGCTCGAGGAAGAGACTAAATCTACTAAAGCTACGTCTAGAAGAAGCTCCAAGCACAAACCATGCCACATGGTCGCAACTTCTTCGCCATCAGACGAGGACGAGGTACTTGCTGCAACCCGTTCAGGGAAAGCCTACCTCAACGACTGCGGAGCAAGTCAGGAGGATGCACCGGCGGACGCTTCAACTGCCAAACCTTCGGGACCAGGCCCCGTCGTACCAGAGGCCAGCCCTTCAAAATCGACGCCGGCAGACAAAGGGAAGCAAAGAGAAGTGCGCTTTGATAAACCTGTGAAAAACATTTCAAACAAAGGTTTTGAGAAGCCGTACAACTTCGATATCTTGGCCCAACTGGCTAATACACCAGCCAGGCTCTCCATCTTCGAGCTACTCAGGCTCTCCCAAGATACTCGTCTAGCCTTGAGTGAAGCGCTGATGCAGGCAGAGGCATGCTTGACCCAGCTCAAGTCCCCCGACGAAGAACCAGTGGCGTGTCCTCAATGCCACAGTGTGATGGAGGTGGTCCCAAATATCACCTTCACCCAAGACGACATGCTGTTAAAACATAACAGACATGACAGGCCCCTCTATTACACCGGGTACGTCGGTTCCATGGAGGTCGACCGGATTCACATAGATCCAGGGTTGTCGATCAGCATCATCCCTCACAGTCTGCTCAGGCCGCTAAGAATTCCTACCAGCGAACTGGCTTACACTACCACTACAATCGTGGGTTTCAATGCTGGAAGAAGTAAGCCATTGGGGAAGATCCGCTTGAGAATCCAGATCGGCAACCTTAGATCGGTGGCCACATGTTACATCATCGATTCAGAGGTGTCCTACAATATTTTGCTGGGAAGACCGTGGATCCACGACCACAACATCGTTCCTTCAACCCTATATCAATGCCTTAAATATGTAGACGCACAAGGGACCGTACAAACGGAGGTGGCTGACCTAAACCCGTTTAAAGGAATAGAATCCTACTATTCCGATGCCGTATTGTACTCCCAAGACCACACGGAAGAAGCGCCAGGCGAGGCAAAGGACGAACCACTCGTCCAAGAGCCAGAAGAGCCCTCTGCCACACTGCCGCTGTCAATCAAAGTGAAAGGACGAACCACTCGTTCAAGAGCCATAGAGCCTATGGCTATCCACCTTAACAAGACCAAGTCAGGAGAAGGGAGTGATCCTCTAGTAATCACTTTGAACCGGAAGCCTCTACCCTCGGCCCTCAAACTTTGGGACAACAGGCAGCCGACTGATGTAAACGCAACCAGGAACGGAGTTCCAGATGATAATAAACATCCTCTTTTCCGGTACATCGGTGCTCAAATTCTGAAACAGGAATCCACTCCCCATGACGAAGTAGAACCAATAGCACAAAAATTCTTGGAAGCTATAAACTCCTACCGTCCGTATGTCTGGGAAGTGGCATCATCGTCCAACGTCGTCACAACATATGGGCCACACGAGGATTCTATCTTCATCGTTCCGCCTACCTGCAGCAGCCAGCGTTCGATAGTCTTCGGCCGTATGCGCAATCAACCGACTGTCCAGGAAGATCCTTTCGACAACGATACTGGGAAAATTCAGGTTCACCGATACAGCCCACAAGCGCTAAGGATCATGCAAAACATGTGCTACGACTTGAAACGGAAGTCAGGCCTCAACTACGGAAGAGGCAGACGAACACCGCCGCGCGGCGACCCCCGCTATCAGCAGACCCGTTTTGGGTTAGGATATGCCACCGCCCTTGCGACTTCTAAGTCAGATGAGGACATCTTTTCCCAGAACAGCTCGTCGCCCTCTGACTCACCTGATGCTCTCGAACAAACACTATCAGTAAATATGGTGGTGACAGATCCTTCAGGAGCAGATGAGCAGGATTCGGAGCCGTTTGAGAATGACTCTTGGGCTCAGCAAATGGATACGCAGTGGGAATTCCGCTTCGAGCAAAGAGAACCTCCCACCAAAGACATAGTTATCCAAATCGATGTTGGGGGTGAACTCTCGCTAAAGCCAATATTTATCAGTAACAACCTTCCCCCAGCTGAAAGGGAAGAAGTTATATAGCTGATAAAGGAATACATCGACGTCTTTGCATGGAATTATGAGGACATGCCAGGCCTGGACCCGAAGGTAGCTACTCACAAGCTCAATATATTGACCAATTTTAAGCCAGTAAAGCAGCACCAACGCTGGTTCCGCCCAGATATGATGGACGCCATCGAAGCTGAAGTCAAGAAGTTGATAGCCTGCGGTTTCATCCGGGAAGAACAATATCCCGACTGGGTCGCCAATGTTGTCCCAGTCATGAAGAAAAATGGAAAGGTACGTATCTGCATCGATTACCGAGATCTGAATGTGGCCTGCCCCAAAGATGAATTCTCTCTTCCCATCACAGACATCATGATCGACAATACCTGCGGCTTTGAACGCATGTCTTTCATGAATGGGTTCTCAGGATACAATCAGATCAAGATGCATCCTGAAGATGAGAAGCACACCGCCTTCCGGACACCATTGGGATTATATTGCTATACGGTCATGCCCTTCGGATTGAAGAACGCCGGGGCTACATACCAACGAGCTATGAGTAACATATTCCACGAGCATTTATGCAAAACAGTGGAATGTTACATGGACGACATAGCCGTCAAGAGCTGCCTCAAAGGTGATCACATTCAAGAACTGAGGACGGTATTCGAGTTAATGCGCCAACATCAACTCAAGATGAACCCTACGAAGTCCTTTCTGGGTGTATCTAGTGGCAAATTCCTGGGATTTGTCATTACCGCCAAAGACATCCAAGTGGACCCTGATAAAGTCCAGGCAATCATGGAAATGCGATCGCCCCGTAATCTGAGGGAACTCAGGGGATTTCAAGGACGTCTGGCTTACATCCGGTAATTCATATCCAACCTCTCGGGGAGATGTCAGCCCTTCTCTCATCTCATGAAGAAAGGTGTATCCTTCGTATGGGACGAAACCTGTCAGCAAGCGTTCGGAGATATCAAGCGCTACCTCACCAGTCCACCAGTTCTGGTGCCTCCCGTTATGGGAAAACCGTTCTTGCTGTACGTCCGAGCAATGGATCATTCGCTAGGAGCTCTTCTCGCACAGAAGAATGATGTAGGGCATGAACAGGCTATCTACTACCTCAGCAGGATGATGGTCGGAGCCGAACACCGGTACAACCCAGTGGAGAAAGAATGCTTGGCTCTGATGTTCGCTATCCAAAAGATGCGGCACTACGTCACCGGCCAGACTATCCACATCATCTCCAGGATCAACCCTCTTCGAGTACTGATGAGCAAGCCGAGCGTTCTTAATTCCCGACTCGCAACTTGGGCGATGCTGTTAACACCATATGACATGGTATATGTACCGCAGAAGTCCATCAAAGGCCAAACGCTGGCCGACTTCCTAGCCGCTCATCCGATCCCGGAGACCTCCAAACTATACGAAGACATCCCTGATGAGGTTGCAGAATGTAATTCTGCAAGGGAAAGTAACATATGGCGAATGTTCTTCGATGGTGCCTCCAGAACTGGTCCTAAGGGAAACATCGTTTCGGGAGTGGGAGTCGTCCTGGTCGCCCCTGATCAGCTCGTCATCTACCGAGCATATTCTCTTAACGAGCCATGTTCCAACAATGTGGCGGAGTACAACGCTCTACTAATAGGACTCCAAGTTGCTAAAGAGCTGGGGGTAGAGTCCCTGGAAGCTTTCGGTAACTCTCTGCTTATCGTCAATCAAGTCAGGGGAATATATGAAGTCCGGAATCCAGACCTTATCCCCTATCACCAAGCGACGGTCGAGATAGCCATGACATTCAAGGAGTTCTTCCTAGAGCATGTACCTCGATCTCAGAATCTGGAAGCTGATGCCCTAGCCAGTCTAGCTGCGGATTTAGCTACTCCCGTAAGAAGGCAGGATTCGGTAATCCTTCTTAACAGAGATTTATTCTGTGTGAAGAACAGCTGTCACATAGAATGCAGCTACGCTGTCAACACCGATCCTCCTACGAGAGATTGGACAAGTCCCTTCATAGATTTCGTGGCATACAAAATCTTGCCGGAGGACCCCAAAGAAGCAGTATCCGTCAAGAGATGATCATTACGCTTCTACTTCGATGCATCTTCACAAAGCCTATATCGTCGGACCTACGACGGATTACTATTGAGATGTCTCTCTAACGACGAAGCACAGCAGATTATCCGTGAAGCTCACGACGGCGTATGCGGAGCCCATCAACCCGTTCCTAAGCTACAGGATCACATCAGGAGAATGGGCTATTACTGGCCTACTATGATCGCAGATGCAATACGGTATGCAAGACATTGCAGAGCCTGTCAGGTTCATGCAGACTTCATACATCAACCGTCTGAACATCTACATCCTACAGTCGTATCCTGGCTTTTCGAAGCATGGGATATGCATATCATCGGTCCTATTCACCCGTCTTCTTCCAGGGGTCACCAGTTCATACTGGCCATTACGGATTACTTCTCCAAATGGGCAGAGGCAATCCCTCTCGCTGAGGTAAAGGCATCTAATGTGATCAGCTTCATCAAGCATCACGTTATTTATCGCTTCGGGATACCTCGGAGGATAATCCACGACAATGGGCCTCAGTTCATCAGCCAAGCATTTTATCGGTTTTGCGATAAAAATCGGATACACAATATTGCCTCTACGGCATACTATCTAGCTGCTACTAGTTTGGCGGAAGCTTTCAACAAAACCATTATCAAACTCTTGAAGAAATTTGTCTCTTCAAACAAGAGAGATTGGAATGAGAAGCTGGACGAATGTCTCTGGGCATACCGCACAACGGTACGGACGCCGACAGGCTGCACCCCATTCTCGCTGGTCTACGGGAGCGAAGCGGTTCTCCCCATTGAAATCCAGATCCCGCCGCTCAGGATAGCCGTGACTAATGAGCTGACTCGAGAAAAGAATGACCTGTTAAGGCTCCAAGAGCTAGAAGGATTAGACGAGAAATGCCTCCAAGCTCAACAGCACATCGCGCTCTACCAAGCACGCATTTCCAGAGCTTTCAATCATAAAGTAAAGGAAAGGGTGTTCAAAGTCGGCGAGCTAGTTCTAGCCGTGAGAAGGCCGATGATCCTTACTCACAGAAGTAAAGGCAAATTCCAGCCCAAGTGGGAAGGCCCTTATGTGATCGACATAATGTTCTCGAACGGCGCCTACAGGATAGCCCAGCCTAATGGAGACCTGTTAATGGCTCCTATCAACGGCAAATTCCTGAAAAGGTACTATGCTTAATCTCCCCTGCTCGGGTGGAATATATCAAGGATCTCATATTCTGACAAAACTACTCCCAAAACAAAACTAGTTGGGTCATATCCTATCATGTCTGTACGACCTCTGAATAGATATGTCCTGCTAAGAAGTTTATCGAGAGTCTATCATGTCCATACTACCTCTGATATTACTCTCGCCTAAAAACTGTCATTTATATTCCGAAATAACGGGTCCACAAAGTCAGAAAAGAGTCGCCTTTATTTATTCCCAAAAGGGAGGCAGAATTACATCTGGGCAAGCAAAAAGGGAAAAGGATACATCATGATGGTGGAGTAGTAAGATTGCGAATCAGTCGCTCCAGTGCAGCTATCCTCTCATTCCTAAGAGCCGAGGCATTGGCGCGAGCCTGCTCCAGCCGTGCCTCGGGGGTGTTCGTAAGGGTCAGATCAGCCTTTGCCCGAAGACAGCCCGCACGAGCAGCTTCTGCACGGTCCAAATCCTGTGGCGCTGCGCTCAGACGACCAGCCGCTACCTCTAGACCAGCCAACGACTGAGAAGCCCACTCCTCTGCCCGAGCGAGTTTTTTCCTCAGCTTGGAGACCCTCGCTGCGTTCCCTTCATGCTCGAAGCGACACTGCGTCTCAACAGCAAGAGCCTCTTCCACGACAGCTTTTCTCCTATCCATCTTCAGCTTATGCGTCTGGATGGAGTTGTCTAGGCTTTCCAGCTTTGTAGCAAGCCATGCAGTAATGAGGTCGAATCGAGCCTGGACATCAGCATCGAGGCTGCCCCGAGTCAGCTGCAAGTATTCGGTAATGGGTTGCTCTAACCCATTAACCACCGCCTCCAGGGCGTCAGCTACCCCAGGATCACCAAGCTCCCTGACAGCCCCGATCGAGAACTGAGAAGTTTTCTTCAGGCGCTCGAAGTCCAGATTCTTCGCCAACACCATCGATATCATCGTTTTCAAACCGATGTAGAAGAAGCTGGTATGCTGCCCGGTCAACGCAGCTAGACCCGGCTGAACGCCAAGAGTGGCCGCGATACTAGCGGGTCCCTCTCCAGGAATGATTGCAGACGAGGTGGCGATAACAACGATCGAAGTCGTCGGCATACTCACTTGAGGCGAGGTCACGATGACAGGTTCATCCTCTTCTGGAGACGACGAAACCACTCCAAGCGAACTAGCCCCCGAGGACACTTCCTCCTCGAAGTCGGGTACCTCCGTGTCATCACCAGGACCCAGAGCAGAGCCAGAAGGCGCTCCAACGCTGTGCTCCCCGTGGACGTCATCCCCTGAAAAGAAGACAAGAAAGCTTATATCAATATAATAGTAATCTTTCTAAGGGGAGACCTAAAGATGATATTTACCCGGAGCCAACGACATATACGACGCATCTGCACCCGAGGTAGCTAAACCATGCCTTAATGACGCAATACGAACCGTCATACCTGGAGAAGGAGGTGGGCCGACCGACATCGCCAAGAGTTCTGTCAAGCCTTCACCAAGACGCGGTCGAGGTTCGTCAGCAGAAACCTCGCCAGGCATGCTCGCTGACACAGCAGGAACTTCACCCGTTGCTGACCTCGGGAAAGATTCTCCCATCTGTCGCGGCCATACAGGCAATCTCGTTCCGCTACCTGGAGCAGTAGCAGCGATAGCAACCTCTAGCGAAGATTCTCCGGCGCCACCCGCCAGAGCTGAAGAAGGTCCCTCTCTAAAAGGCGAGGAACCTCTAACCAAAGAATCATCCCTGATATGGGGAGACGAAGGCTCAACCCCGGGAGCCTCAACACCAAAAATGCGGAGAGGACGAGCAACCATCTCCTTCCTCCTCTTACGAAGGGAAGCTTTCTTCGGAGTAGAAGCCCGTCGCTTCCCAGAAGAGACTACCAGAGCCCCCGCAGGCGAAGGCACTTTGCACCTCGACACCGACACCAGAGGCTCATCTGGAGTACCAGACTCCTCGCCTTCGTCAGAAGAAACTGAGGGGACTTCAACTCTCCCCCCAGGCTTGGGAGAAGGCACCCTGAAGCTTCCACGCGTGTCAAAATCGTGATGGAAGGTGTTAATCGCCACATAGAACTGGGCGTAGGAATGAAGGATGCGCAGCTCCGTGGAAGTTGTAACGACCGGCACGATAAAGATTGCCCCCGTACAACCCATGAGGAAATATCGCCATCCTCTAGCTCCATCAATGAGTCCGCCCCTGGACCTGAAGCTGGTAACGGCATTGCCTACATGCAACTGATCGTACCCAAACTGCCTGGCGAACCGACTAGGCAAGTAGGGCTCGAAGAAGCAGTGATCTTTGCTCCTGTACAACAGATGGGAGGGTCTAATACAGACCAACCAGTTAAAAGCTTTCGGGGAAAGGTCGGTCTTCTCTCCACCTGAATCCTCAAGCCGCACCCCTGATTGATTGCGATGTACAGAGGGGACAATGCAGAGGATCTTCCAGCCGTGGCTGAGGTTCAACGCCAGCCGACAGTCTAAGACTGTGTTCACATTCCAGGAGGAATCCTTGTAATTCAGCAAGAATATATCCCCCGAGCTGCTACCGGAGCCAGGAGACATCACCCGGGGATTGTGGAGAATTAACCATCCCATCAAGTATAGGTATGGTAATTCCACCCTGGGAAAACTCTCACGCCGAGCTTCGTCGACGAGCAACCCATCAGTTATGGCTCTCAGGCCAGCCTGTATACGACACACCCTGGCGGGAAGCAAGCCCAGTCTTACCCCGAACACCAGGCGCACTGCCGGCCACAGGATGTTCCGGTGAATATGGTCCGCGGATGCTGTGCCAGGCACTACGACTTGACGCAGTCATATGGAGAGGAAACCAGCCAACTGGGCTTCCTTAGACAGCGCCTCAAGTAACTACAGGCCTTAGTTCCTTCGGGGTACTTTCCTACCCCCTCGACGATAATCTAATCCGGAGCTGTGGCCTCCTCCATAAGATCCTCGACGACCTGGGCGCTAAGCACACCCAAACAGTTCACGGGCTTATTTTTGCCCCCCGAGGCTTTCTTCGACTTGGCAGCCCTAGCTCGGTGGAAGAAGAGGTAGGACATCCACTTGGTGGTATGAGCCAAATCAGAAGGCTCGTTATAAAAAGCGGTGCACGCGAAGTATTGACACATCAGCTCCTGATATACTTCCGCCAACCGAGGGTCCAAATCTCCCAACTCCCGGTTGGTGGGAACATACTCTTCATATGGAGTATCCCTCATCGGCAGCCTCGAGATAACTGCCATCTCGTGGAGCGCCAATCCCAACTCCCCCAGTGGAGTGGCAAAGGTCCCAGTGAGCGGAATATACCGTTCCATCAGCGCCAGGAACAAGTTAGGGTTCATAGGCAACCCAACGCTCGTCGCACTCACAGCGGCATATAGCCCAATGACCTCCAACTCTCTCCGAAAGTGCTTCAAGGCCCAGCCAACTAGGCATGTCCATCGGGAGTTTGTTGGGGCAATCCACCCATTACACCGAGGATTCTCCTTGGGATATACCCCGCCTCGTCCCATGAAGTCGTTGCAGAAGGTCGGCAATTGGACCGGCTGGATCACCGAGCTGTCTTCACTCGGGACACTACCCGGGCACAGTCCCTGGAACAACGTCACAAAGCCGGAAGGGCGACTGACAAATGACCCCCGGTCAGCTCCTTTGAGGTGAAAGATCTTCCCCGGCTTACAGTGAAGATCAGGAGTCAGCATCCACAACATCTTCCTGGGATGCGTCGCATGGAAGAAGGTCGAGATGGGATAATCCTTCGGCATCATTGGCAAATACAAAACCAAATTCCAGGCAGAGAAAACCCAGGGCTCCCTCTTAGGCCTCGTCTGGGACTGTTTGTCAATCATGTCCCCAAAGAGGAAAGCCGACTTTATGTACTGCTCCCCGTCTACGTAGGTCAGGGGCTCGCCATTAATCATGCTCAGCAGCGTCTGCTCGCCCTGAGCCGATATCAGAAACCCCCTTCCCTCAGGATACTGGGGTCCGAAGATGGGAAATATCACGTGGGACAGATCCTCCAGATAATTCGAGTGCAGCATCCCGGTGGCGGATCCCATCACCTCGGCCAGTGGAGACTCGCCCAGATCAACTGCAAAAGTGCAAGGAAAATATGTCATTACAAATATTGCACAAACGTACAGACCAAAGAAACGATAGTCTGTGCTCTACGCAGGATCGTAACCGTTTGGTTATTTTATGTCGAAAGTCCCCTCCACAAGCGTAAAACTCAAATTTTACGATATGCGCCCATTTTCGATAGCCAGAGCTTTTACGCTCAGGGCTACGAAAATATGGAGTCTTTACACTGGCACATTAGAAATGTGGGCGTAAAAGATGAACACGCCTCCGTGCATCATCTTCCTCCAAAGAGGCTATCAGCACAGAAGATGACCTAGCGCGGTCACGTTCAACGTGTGCGAAGGATTTTTCATCGTTTTTGTCACCCCAAAGGCTCTACCTCTAAGGCCGGGTGCGCTGCTCATCGGCAGGATGCTTTGCTCGGAAGGAAGTTTGCCTTGTCCGACCTGAGACTCCCTCGCTGGGGCAGAAGAATGAGATAAAGAACCTATGCTCTTTCCCTTAGCGGAGGGGGTTTGTTTCGGCGCCATTTCTGAAGACTCGAAGTGCTCGGAGAAGGAACGAAGAAAAACTCGAACAGTCGAAAGCTCTCTTTCGCAGAAGACAAATAAAAAGTTTTTCTCTCAAAAACTTGGGGTATATATAGTCCGGGTCGACTCCTCGAATCCTCGGACGAACTCCTCGAGACCCTAACCAAATCTCGCAGATTGGTTATGATTGGATGCTACGTCAGCCCACTACCCTTAGAAGACGGACAGTCAGCGAATTCGAAAGGTTTTTTCGTGCAAAACGGTTCAGCGGGTTCTACGCTAAAGGAGTTTTCTACGCTCGACAGCAATGGATCTACGGTTTTATGCTCGCAAGCTACAAGTCTATGGTTTTACGCCCGGATGCCTTTGTGCTCGATAGCTTTTATGCTCGAGAGGCCATAAACCTACGACTTTACGCTCAGCAGATACCAAATCGACGATCTCACGCTCGGTGGCGCTCAGTTTACGCTCAGAGGCAACAGATCCGCAAAACTTCACGCTCGAAGAAATTTTCTTTTCAGAAGCTACAAATCAAACAGTTCTACGCTAAAGGAGCTTTCTACGCTCGACGGCTACGAATCTACAGCTTTACGTTCGACAGCTATAAGTCTATGGTTTTATGCCTGGATGCCTTTGTGCTCGGTAGCTTTTATGCTCGAGAGGCAACAAACCTACGACTTCACGCTCAGGAACCACAAGTCTATGATTTTACGCTCGATGGTGTTCTACGCTCACAGGCTACAGATCTCCAGTCCTACGCTAAAGGAGCTTTCTACGCTCGACGGCTACGAATCTACAGCTTTACGTTCGACAGCTATAAGTCTATGGTTTTATGCCCGGATGTCTTTGTGCTCGGTAGCTTTTATGCTCGAGAGGCAACAAACCTACGACTTCACGCTCAGGAACCACAAGTCTACGATTCCGCGCTCGATGGTATTTTACGCCCAGAGGTTACAGACTGATGATTTCACGCTCCACGACTTTCCGCATATTCGAAACAGTCCCCAAAGCGGTCAATTGCAAAGAGTTTACACAGAAGATACTCGTTCTTGATCCAAAGCATCCCAAGTACCCGAAACATACAGAGTTCAAACATTGAGAAATTACTCTTCTCGGGTCCAAAATTGGAGGTTCATCCAGACTCCAGTCTGAACATCTCGTCTATCAAGATGGCAAACTCAGTTAGACAGCCATTTCTCGTCCCTGTTCCAAGGGATTTTTTGGGAAGTCATTCTTGAAGATGAAATCTGAACAAAAATTCTGTTTATCAGAAGTTCAGAGCTCTACGCGGTTCCTCAGTCCCTAGCAACAGGACAGTTCTAAAATGTTCAAAATGCTCTACAGCGTTCTATGGACTATTCGCTATGCGTAAAGGACAGGACCTAGCACTCTTTCTACAGAATCGGCGTAAAGATTCAGACGTGTCGAAGCTACACATATTCAGACTTCACAGCAACATATGGCAAGACGATCATATGGAGAAGAAGACAATTTTATTAAAAGATTAAGTCATTATTACATATGAGAGAAATCCAAATCTACAAGGGTTTTCTTTTTATTTTCATGATTACAACGGAAGGAAACTCCGTCTACAAAAGGAGATACCCCCTCGTCGTCTGAAGGCCGCCCTCGGAATCTGTTCTAACAGGTTCTCGCATTGGTGATCTTCCTCTTCTTCCAAGAAGATGATCAGTGGCAGGAGGATACAAAACTGGGCATATGACCCATCCTCCAACAGAAGGAAAGCAGGGTAATTCTGCTTTCCTACAGACCACCGCCACTCTAGCCGGTCTGTCTGCCTCTCGTCACCAGAGGTAACTGGAAAAAGCGCCACTTGCAAGCAGCATGGTGAAATATGATCATTCCCTTCTCCCGGAAGAACCACCATACAAAGTTGCTGATTATTCCGAGCAAGGGAGGCTAAGATATCCTTCCATGATCCATCGTTGCAGTAGATATTTGCTCGAAGACGCCGTCTTTTTTGGCTCCCTACATGATGGAAGAACATGATCTCCTTCTTCCTCAGGTCGACCCGACGAACTCCGGCGATCATCTCTGCATGGTGATAGGAATGTGGTAAGAACAGGTTCACCCCCCCAGCCTTTTTATAGGCAAAAGAGATCACAGCGGTCCCCAATAAATCCGCCATAAAGTTCGCATCGACCGTTTCAACGCTCCATTTAGAAACGTTTCGAGTTACGAGGGGCCGTTCATGCTTCATTCAAAGCATTTCAAATTCCGAGGAATTTAAAAGCTTTGAAGGGGGTCTTGTAGAAGCATGAAAAATACGCTGGGAGGATCTACGCAGCCTCTTGATACAGAGCAGCATAAACAGAGGCCTTCAGAGCCATCAAGCGTGCAACAGAGCTTTTTCCGCTAAAATACAGCATGAAGTGTAAGCTCAAAGGACCATCCGCGTAGGTGCAGTACGTCCAGGCCGCTCCAGCGTAAAGACAGAGTTCTTCATCGCCTCCATGGCGTAAAACTCAGCCGCTCTCAAAGCAGCGTTAATGCGTACGAGGAACGCTTCGTCTTCTCCGAAATGAACCTGTCAAGTCACGCAGTGAACCTGGCCTCTGACTCCTGACAAAAAGTGCTGCACGACTACCCAGACGACGGCTGAAAACGATGGCAGACCCCTCGGGACGTACCCCACAGTATGATGGCGGATCTCGATATTTAATGCAGAGAATTTGGTTAAAATATCACCAAACCGTCGGTTACCAAAGTCCCCCCAGCGTAAACCGCTCTTTCGCGTACAAGGGAATACGCCGCCTTGTTTTACACAGGCAAACATGAGCTGTTTTACGCTCCGCAGTAGACAAATCGCCTGCCACGTCAAAAGCTGCACTTCGTACAGGGCCCAAAGCACGTCTCTACATCAAATTGCACAGAGCGGTGACAGTTTCCCTCAAGATACGTCTCTGCGACGGATGCACAGAAGGGTTGCAGACCTTCAAAATACGTCTCCGCATTTAATGCACAGGATGGTGGCAAATCTCTGTAAGAGATTTGATTACACCTTCGAAAGCCATAATTTCGGCGAAGACGTCCACATCAACACTCTGACACGGTACGCAGCGGCTTCTACGCCCATTCAGGATCTGTTCTCATTCGGCTTCAAACGCCCACTCAGTCTCTACGACCATTCGGCTTCTATGCCTGTTCGGCTTCTATGCCTATTCGGCTTCTACGCCTGTTCGGCTTCTATGCCTATTCGGCTTCTACGCCTGTTCGGCTTCTATGCCTATTTTGGCTTCTATGCCAGGGGTGACAGTCATTTGGCTTCTACGCCAACCTCTTCTACACGAGGGATACCTACCTACGTGGCTTCTACGCCGTGATCTTTGCAGCAGATATACGCATTTTGTCCCCTTAGTTGGACACGCGTCACATGCTCACTCAAAAGGTTATTTATACGCAGGCATTGGTTATTTTAACCATTGTGTAAAAGGGTGCTGTACTATCCACTCCTCGGTTGTTACACCGACGGAGTGGTCACTGTCACCAAAACTCTATAAATAGAGACCCCTATCAATGGGAAACAAGGTCGACAATTTGGAAGATTGAACCAGGTCGGAGAATTGGTAAAAAGAGAGAGAGAGAGAAGGAGAGAAGAGTCCGGAGCTCAGGCAAAGAGTAGGGATCGACGACTTTGGCATCGTGCATCCACCCTCCTTCGCAACCTTCGAAGCTGCTACCCGTCTTCTACGGCACTTCTTCAACATCGTGTGGTCCAAGGGCTAAAGTGATCGACTGCAGATCAGACACTTATAGCAATATTTACCCAGATTAAATCAATTGTACTCCCATATCCTCGTATAGGATTACATTGTACAAGTTTGTTTGTAAACCAAAGGGCACGGGTTTCGCATAAACCCTGTCATTGAAATACACTTTCATTCTTTCGTTTAATACCACAAACAACTGTACTGGAATCCCCTTTGTTGCAGACACACGGGTGTCTATGATACACCATGACACTCATCTAACACAGTTCACATATATAATTTAATCACAATACTACATACCTTACTCAAGAATATATATACGCACTGTTAACACAAGGACACACTGTCATAGAGCAGTGTTCACTCTTGCACACTCCTCACAAGATCCCGTATACACCATCTCTGCACTGTTAACACAAGGACCCAGGTCAAAAAACCTAACCCTAACCCTAGGTCCTAATTAGTGTTTGTGTCAGTGTGTGTGTGTATGTGTGTGTGTCGTGTCAGTGCCAGTGTCACATGTGTGTCCTGTGAGAGAGAGAGAGAGTTAGGGTTTACCTAGAGGAGGAGGAGGAGGAGGGGGGAGGAGGGGGAGGACGCGGCTGGAGGGGGGTCGCCGGGAGGGAGGAGGGGGCGCCGGAGGGAGGAGGGGAGCCAGAGGGGGAGGACGCGGCCGAGGGGGTCACCGGAGGGAGGAGGGGTCGCCGGAGGGAGGAAGGAGGAGCCGGTTTGAAATTTAGGAGAGGGAGAGGGAGAGATCGAAGGAAATGGGGGGAATTAGCCCTAAGTAAAAAAATTAGCGACGTTTTAGCGACGCCAATAATAACGTCGCTAATTTAGAATTTAGCGACATTTTAGCGACGCCAATAACGAAGTCGCTAATTTAGCGACGTCTTAAACGTCGCTAATGACGTCGCTAAATATCCAAAATATATACGTCGCTAAAAAATATCGCTAAATAAAATATATTAGCGACCTAAATTGAACTTATAGCGACTAATCTTTTAAAAATTGAATAAAAGTTGCTAAACGTCGCTAAATGTCGCCAATTAGCGATGTCTAGCGATGTTTTCACATGGAGTCGCTAAATTAGCGACGTTTTTACATGGAGTCGCTAAAAAATATCGCTAATCCCGCTTATTCTAGTAGTGCGAGTATGGTAGTATTCGTATGCGGCGTAGCATGGGGATATAGTTATGTACTCGACTCAACGTAACTTGGGAAGCGGGACGTGACACACTACTACGAAGGGAAAGGGGAGGGGGAACCGGCCTGGGCTGCTCTCGTCTAGGAAGGAAAAGAAAATGAAAAGAGGAAAAAAGTGAAAGAATGGAAAAGATAGAGAAAGAGAGGGGTTATATATCAAGGGTGGTAAATACTATTCGCAAATCTAGAAATTACATGAGAGCACCTAGAGAAATTCAGAAAAATATATGAAAATCAATATACGTCAATAGCACACATATACATGATATGAACAAAAAAAAATACTATAGTGAGACGAGTCTCACACAAGGTTACCTGACGATCATGCCAGCAAGCTGCAAACGCACTAATACGTATATCGGGAATGGGGAGTAACATTGATAGAGATGGAAACATGAAGGATTCCTTGGTAGGGTAATCAAGTTTCATTATATTTGGATTCTATTCCTTCTCTCTCTCTCTCTCTCTCTCTCTCTCTCTCTCTCTCTCTCTCTTTTCTATATATATATATATATATTCTAAATTCTTCTAACTACCTTAACATATAATAAATCATAAAATATGTAAAAACTTTAAATTATATTTAAATTAAGTACATGATATATATATATATATATATATATATATATATATATATATATATATATATATATATATATATATATATATATATATATATATATTATGGACAGAAAACTATATAAGGAGATAGCTTAGATTTAGATAGAAAGAAGAATCTTGCTAGATGTAGGTTTCAAATTTAAAATTATAATTCAGTGTTATCTTTTCTGAAATTGATTGACATTAGCTAGATAGTACACCTAATCTTCACATTTAAAAATAAATAAATATAGCTATTTATCTATTAAGTAGATTTAGTTAATATTATAATACGATTTGGAAATGACTCAAAAAAATGAGCTGTCGTTTATCCTCCACTAATAAAAAAAGAAAAAATTTCTTTCTAACGGTGTATGTACCACGTAGTTAAAAATAAAAATTCTAAATCCTTCTAATTACCTTAACATATAATAAATCATAGAATATGTTAAAATTTTAAATTATATTTAAACTATATATATATATATATATATATATATATATATATATATATATATATATATATATATATACCCAAACCCCCATCGCCCCTTATTCGAAACCCCCAACCCCCCTACTGCGCCGAGGCTCGAACCCCGCCCGCTTCCCCCATGCCCCGTAGGTCTACTATATAACCTACACTACACTGCTGGACATATATATATATATATATATATATATATATATATATATATATATATATATATATATATATATAATTCTAAAAAATATATATATATAATAAATCCTAATTAAACTATATTCAAATCATATTTAAAATAATTTAATACAATTTAAATTTTTATCCAATTTTTTATTATAGTTTTTTGTACGTACGTAAACGTGACTAGTTTAGTTAATACCCAATTAGTCTTAATAGTTATTTATATCTATTAATTACTCAACCTAATTGATTGGATTTGTAGCAGCTACATACTTAGTTATTAGCCTAAATTCTACGTGCTTATTTTTTGTAAGGATACTACTAACTTTATTTTAAATAAAAAATTAAAAATCAAAGGAAAATTAGAAATTTGGTAAAGGGGGTTTACATGTAGAGAGAATTTTTTTTTTCCTTTTTGATATGTCCTTTTCATCGGATTAAGAATTAAGTTCCTGAGGAAGAATTCGAATCGTGTCCGTTTTCACAGAAGTCATTTATCGTAACCAATATGTCACGATCTCACGGACTGATTGAGGGCATTCAGTCCAAAGAAGGACCTCCATTTTCAAGATGGGCTTACCTTTCAGCACGGGTGATCCAATTACTTCAACCCAAGGGCTCGTAGATGTATATAGATTAAGTGGAGTCCACAGACCGTGGGCCAAAAGCAAATACCCTCTTGATAGGCCTACACATTTGCAGAGAAGAGCGCATGGATTTTGCTTGGGTAAAGATGAACTCAAAGGCGTTGCATGATCTAATCGCAAGTACTGTGAAAATCACTTGGAGACTGATCTAGGGTTGAGCATTATTTGGTTTTGCACCAAAAATCTAATCTAACCAAACCGAATAAGATATTCGGTTCGGTTTGAAAAAAAATTGGTTCGGTTTCGGTTTTGAAAATACTAAAATTTCTTATTCGATTTCGGTTTTGGATTTCTGTTTAGATTTCGGATTTTGGTTTCGATCCAAAACCGAAAATCAAATAAGACTTGTACAATTACGTAAATATCATTAATATTATACATATTTTATGGTTAAAAATGTGTATATTTGTATTTATATTTTAAAAAAACACATTGAAGTCTAACTTTGGTAATTTAGCAACTAATTCAACTTTGGATACAACTTTGAAATACAATAAATATTTATACAAAAAATATATTTTTTAATATAGTTTAACCACAATTTTTACTTCGAACCTGGCACATTAAATAATATAAATAATCAAACCGAATAAACCGAATATCCGAATATGTTATTCTGTTCGGTTTCGATTATTGCTATTTTCGTTTCGGTTTCGATTTTGGATTTCTAGAATTTCGGTTTATTCAGTTTTGACTATTTCGATTCGGTTGAAACTGAATAAACCAAACGTTTGTTGTAATTGAAAATTTTATTTGCTTAATTACATCATATGAGAGAGTATGTTAATCTTAGGATGAATGTCAATTAGGTGGGAATCCTTAGATAAATATTGTGTTATCAAAACCATTCAATATGCATTTAAATGCGCAATTTGAATTTTGGAATTCAAATCCATTCAATAAGCATTTAAATGCTGACAACTTCATTCCAATTTGAATTTTGAAATTGAAAGACATTTAATATGCATTTAAATGGAAACACTGGACATTAACTTTTCAATCAAATCTTTCCAAAGTAGCTTAATAGTAATATTCTTATTCAAGTTTTGATTTCATATATCAAAATACATGGCTGACTTCATTGGAAAACGTAAGGTTTAATGGGTGATTTTATGGATGGTATTTATGGCCATCCATGGCTAGTATTGATGATAAAAAAAATTGCACTATAAATAACGCAGAATATCAACACAATAAAGACATATATTGGATAACTCTCTCTCATATCCACTCTCCTTGATATATTCTTGCCATGAGATTCCAGTATTCTGAGTACTGGTCGAGATGAACGTAATAACAAGTGCAGTTATTCCGTTCAGAACCGTCTTATCCTGGAAGAAAGTAGTGATGTATCCGTTGCACCGATGAGTCAGGACGTCTATTTTCTTCAAGACAAGCAACAGTATTGCTGTGATTCGTTTGATAGTATTGTTACGATACAGTACTATAAGATAAGATCTCCTATCTTATTTTTTCTTTATAAACTGTATTGCTAACTGCAAATTTGTTTTGAAATTTCTGTTCCTTATGGTTTGCTATTTTGAAATCTTATATTGTTATGTCTTGAAATATGTATAATTGTTAAAATACGTTTTCTTTTTTGTTAAATAAATGTTCCTATTGCTCAATTGTTTTCTAACAACGTTCACCCCCCCCCGACACACACACACCCCCCCCCCCCCCCCCCCCCCCCACATACTGATCTACATATTTGGAGATGAGCGAAGGAAAATTTAGGGAATAATCTTGGAGCTTCCAAGGATTGATCGATCTTTAGGCTTTTATTGTTGATCAACATGAGATCATTGTTTTAGATAATCTTGTTTTGTTTCTCTTAGTTGTAGCCATTTTGGCACCGTGGGAAGGTCTATTTCCTTGAAAACTTTTAGTTGGCATTTGTGAGAAGACCTATTTCTTTTCCACTTCTACTAGTATGAGAAAAAAATTATTATCTCCGTGCTTTAATTTTTTTTTTCATATATCGAACTCGAGTGACCATTGTGGTTACCGAAGAGAGGTATAAGATTATGATTTGATGGCAAAAGATCGGTGGGTCGAATCACGAAAACGTATTATTTCATTCATTTATTTTGTAGGAGTTGGAAACAGGAAATCTAAAAGATATGCAATGCAGCGTGCACAAATTTTTGAACGTTATGCCGAACATCTAGAAAAAGAAAAAAGAAATCATATTATCAACAAAGGCTACAAACCCTACCAAATGATAGTTTACCAACAAAAAAGTGCTAATTAGCTTTTAGTCCTTAGATTTTATACCAGAATAGAGTTTAAACACTTACATGTCCAATTAAAAAATTTGGACCCTAAATTTTTATTTTTATTTTTATTTTTTTATTAGACCCTCTTTTTCAGCTTGTATTAGTTATTGTTCTTGTACTCATGTTTAGAGTATAAAGGAGAAAAAAAAAAATCCAAAATGAAAATCCATGGTCTACATTTTTCAATTGGTCAGCTTAGTACTTAAACTCTAAGCTATATATAATCCAGGGTCTAAATGCTAATTAGCCCAAAAAATCAGGAATGGAACTTTTGTTATAGCATCTACAATATTTCTATTTTCTGGTTTGCAACTAGCGTCTATTGTAACATAATTTGCAATAACTTACCTCAGTATAGCTGTTTTTGTTGCAATCAAGTTGACCTCCATGCATTAGCATTAATTAGTCATTTTTAATGTCACAACTCACGAATCCAACCAGAACAATTTTCAATTTTACATGAACAAAAGTTTCAAGAAAGTATCTGAATGCATCATTCCAAACATATTATTGTTTGTAAATGCCACAGCGTCATCAAAGCCAAACATTTTATTTGCTATAGCATTTACTATAATAAATGTTATATAGTATTTCTATTTATGATCAAACAAAACAACCTCTTAATGCATTTTCTATCAATTATGCTATTTGTCTTCCAAATTTTTTTAATGATGCAATCTTTCATTATGTGACATCTGATATGTCCGCTGAAATAGCAGATAACATGACAAATTTTAATTCAAAAAAATTAATCACCAATTTTTTTTTATGTTAATATTAATATTAATTTTAATGTTAATATTAAATTTTGTCATGTCGGTTGTAATGTCAACCGCCATGTCATACGTCATATAATAGGAGATGACATCATCCAAAAAATTTTGGGAGACGAATAACATTTTTGATTTTCTACACAAAAATGTTATTTGTCATCCAAATTTTTGGATGATGCCATCTCCCATTATGTGGCAGCTAATATGGTAGTTGACATGACAAATTTTAACATTAACATTAAAATTAAAATTAAAATTAAAATTAAATTTAAATTTAACATCAAAATTAAAAATATTAACATTAAAAAAATTGAGTGATTAACTTTTTGGATTAAAAATTGTTATGTCAGTTATCATGTCAGATGCCACACAATGAAAGATGATATTATTCAAAAATTTTGTAAGATAAATAGCAAAATTATTTTTTATATACACAAGCTGAAGGTGACCCATGCTCTTTGGTAAAAAGAAACAAGTAGAATGAAGAGGCAATACGAGTATGATCATCTCCAATCCAGAAAGAAGACATAATCCATATAGACCAGAAAAAACAACAATTTAGGTTTGAGTAAAACTAATCTGCTGAACGATTACTTGTCAAACAAAACCAAACCAAACCAAACCAAACCACCTCTAAGTGCAATTTTCTATGTACACAAGTGAGTGCACTTCTTATACTTTGGTTTGGATGGAAATTGTAGGAAAGAAGTCGCTAAGGCCACACTTGACTCAGGCATTGATAGAAACAGAACTTGATTCTTTGGGTAAAAATGTAAAGAAAAAATAGATAAGATCTAGTAATCAAAATCAGCAACACCATCCTAGCCTTACTTTTTCTTTTTCTTTTTGACATGGTTTTCTCGACGCGCTCTAGTATATTCTACTTGTTCACCTGTATTGATTTAAGGTACGATCAGTTCACTGGAAATGTCCGACATTACGTACTAAATTTTGCACATGTTGTATTGCATGACATTTAGGCCCACTGTTGCCACACCATCCTAGCCTTACTTATACTGGACTATACTCTCTTAATTACATGGTTCTTTATATTATTATTAGTATTCCTATCCTTAGAATGGTCCCTGCACAATTCAACAGCTTAAATATAAAGTTTTACAACGGGGACTGCAAGGATCAACAATGTAGATTAACACCCAGTAATTTGGGACTTCTATGGCACGTGTCGAAAATGAGTAGAGCCTTTGGTATGGTGTTAGTGTTATTCCCCAAGCTTAACTAAAGATGGAAGTAAGCGTGGTCGAGATCAGAGGTTCATACAAAAAGTCTTATTCTGACTTTTCTCGATCACCACGAAGAACTATATTAGATTCTGATTACAACTTGCTCTCAAGATTACAAAGGAATCAGAAAAAACAAATTTTACGTTTTTTCTTGCACTTGCAGTTGCAGACGGACATAAAAGAATTACAACTAGCAGAAGAGAAGAGAAAGAAGAAGAAGAAAATCTACTTGCCGGGGTGATGAAGATTACCGTTGCACAAAGCAAGATTTGCCCCCACTCGATCTGCTTCCAGGAACCAGCAAGTTTACGAAGAACTTCTGGAACGCTCGTTGTCACCTCTTTTTCGGACTCGCACGAATTTTCTGGAATCCAATGACGGCGGCAGTAGCAACTCTCTTCGTCTCCTGATTTTTGAAGTCAGTTCTCAAAGAGGCACGAATAGAGTATTTATAGAGAGAGGGTGGAAACCCTAGCCGTCCATTAGTTACGGAAAGATAGGAACAAATTAATTATGAATTCATAAAAGATAGGTGCGAATTAATTTCAAATCCCACAAAAAATAAATCTGAATAACTGTCAATATCTTTCCATAACCGTTGAAGTGCTCCCAAGTCGGGTTTGGATCCGCAATCCTAGGCTCATTTCTGAACTAAGTACGAGCAATGTCGTGGAGCTGCAAGCCAACAGCCTCAATCTTCAGGTCCTCAGAAAGTCAAGAAACTCTCATGATCCGCTCGATATCCTCGAGCCACTCATCAGCGTTGAGGATTCCCTCTGTCCCCTTGAACGTCCGAGGCTCCATCTTCTTAAAGTCCTGGATGTTACCCACCTTCGGTTGAGCGGCCTGCTATTGTGGTTGCTAGGCAACCCTCTCAATGGTTGCTAGGGCAACCTGTTGGACATTTTCTATTCCTGCCCTCTGCATTTCTGTCTGTTGCCTCTGAGCCTCTACTTGAGCCTTTTGAGCCTCCATCATGCTTCTGAAGAGTTCATGTAATGGCTGAGGAGGAGGAGGATGACTCCCCGATCCAACTGACGAGGCCTCATGCGATGCGGATGGTGTGGGAAAAGCACCATTGGCTCTGGAACCGTGCGCTCTAGTCTTGGGTGGCATTCTGAAAGATTGAAAACAACAAGAATCCAATTGATATGGCACAAAATAAGGAAGTATTTAAGAAGGACAATCAACTATGAAAGAGGTCTAATTGCTTGAAAGGAAATAATAAGGGTTAGCAAGTTGAGTATATGGGATCCCTAGTTGTGATTGAGTATCTTCATATTCCTAGTATGTATATCCTATAGAAAGCTCGCAGTACTACATCTAACTTGAGTACCATTACGAGTTCGCAACCTTGTGCGAAACTGGACTTGCGTGGGCCACCATAAAAACTTGTCATGACCCTCACCCGCTTTTCAGATACAAATACGTGGCCAAGTCCAGCCTAATCCGTAGTGTCGGTGGTAGAACGATGTACTATAAGCCACATGTATAATCTATAAATCACAACATATATTCATCTCCACACTATACTCAATCACAGGCACTAGTTTAAATGAAAACACCAAGATAATAATGAAATAACAGTCTCGATGCGGGTACAAGGAGTCTCCCTAAAACTAAATATCCAAAGTACAATATTCAAAATACTTTAGAAAAATTTCCGGAGAATAATCCGGTCCAAAATAACTAACATAATCAACTACTCTACTAAACTACT
Organism: Iris macrosiphon; assembly: GCA_036927795.1. Lineage (NCBI taxonomy): Eukaryota > Viridiplantae > Streptophyta > Magnoliopsida > Asparagales > Iridaceae > Iris > Iris macrosiphon. The sequence continues at coordinate 66,407,864 of JAYESA010000012.1, forward strand.
CTATTTCAGACGGTATCTGAGCTTCTAACTCTCCCTGATCCTCCGGAAGGGCAAGATCAGGCTCTATTATGTTGCTAGCATACGGTCCATAATATGTAAGGATTGCATCCTCATCGTAGTTACCTAAAATATGGTTATCCAGTCAGGAAAGGAATGAGTACATCACAGTGAAAATAGTTTTAACACATGGTAGAAGCTATAAGACAATAAATAGTAAAGAATATATGACAGCAACAAAACTAAACTCTCAATAAGGCAACTAGAATAACTAAATGCTAAAGTCCTGTCATGGTAAAGATGTAGTACAATAACTCCAAGCAACAAAGAAATAACTGTAATGTATGGAAGAACAGATAGGAACAACTACTCTATGTAATTTGAAATACCTTGTTGACATGTGAACGATTAAGGGATAAAATCCGGCAAACCACACGTGTCGTGCATGGTTGTTATTATTCCAGTAAGACCATTGGATGGAAAGGATAGTTCATACATCCACTAAGTATTTTCCCTCACCACGAGTACAACATGGATTCTGAACCAGTCACGAAGAAATAACAATAATCCAGAACAGTCATGTATCTCATAATAAGAATCCATCATACTAATCCGTGTAACAAGTGTCAAGAATCAAATAATCAATACTAACCATGCATTATAGAGGCTATCAAGTATTGAATGTAATCATGAAAATTTACTCGCCTATGGTCCTTAGCTGTGGTTGGATCAGGTCCCAATTCAGAGTCCAAATCCTACGTATGATATGTTACCATGTCAAGAGATAAGTTATTTTAATTTATTTAATTCTAGAATAATTACTCTAAAATCCTATTTTAATCTTATTATTCTGATTTTTAGGTTAATTCCTAAATTTTGTCCAAGGAACTAAATTTTATCTACTGGAGACTCATGGCACACAAATCGAGGTAATCTGTTGACCAAAAAGTCAACCGATGCAAACTCGACTTTCATGCATTTTTTTTCTTTAGATTTCAGCGTCACAAATATGCTAGAATTTACAGCTCATCCGGATTCAAAATTTTAGGAAATTATTGTACATACAAAATCGTATTGTGCAGCGGTGGTTGATTGCTAACCTAGAAGTTCTACAGAATTAACAACACAAAAATATTTCGAATAAAATTTTGGGAAAAATATATGTCAATGATCTCGATATTATATTTTCAAAAATTTAAACGGTTCATGATTCTGATTCCTAGTTCTACCGAAATCGCAAAAATACCGAGACGCATCTATTTTTGAACATGTTGTGCTTTACGAATTTTTTAGAATTTAATATTTAGAATTTTGTGAAACAATTTATATATTCAGAAATCTAACCTCAATACGGTTCTAACACAAGAAACTGGACCATATTTGGAGTCCAAAACTATGAGTAATGGCTTCTGGAAGATGAAGGAAACCCTAGATGACAACAATTCTCCAAAATCGGCTAAAAGAAAACCCTAAAAATTATAACTTTAATACTATATATAGAGAGGAGAGAGAATGAGCCGCGGCTAAAGGGAGACTCATGGCATCCATCCAGGTACTCCCGCCAAGATCAGACAGTCAGCGTTCAACCCGGCTTGGCTCGGCTGAGTCCGAGTCAGATTAGGACTCGGCTCGGCTCGGCTCGGACCAATTTCTCCCTCACCCACACCCGCGGGTCACTGACAGGCTGGCCCAGCACTGTTGGCTGTGGGAGGCTGACGGGCGGGCCCCTGTTGGCTGACTGGACAAGATAGTTACATTTATGGATTTTTTTTAAAAAAGTTTTTAATTCAGTTTTTCATAATTAACTCAAAATAAATGCTAAAAGTAATCAGAAAATTCCCAAAAAATTTTAGAAAATATATTTAACTATTTAGAGCCTAAAATAAAAGTTTAGGACATTTTTAATTATGTTTAATCCTAAAATAAAATTTTGAAAGTCCTAGAAAATTAGTGTTACTAGTTTTTAATTAAACAAAAAATGTGGAAAAATTCCAATGGCCCCAAATTAATCTAATAATAACATTTAAGCTAGAATTTTAGGATACATAGGTTACAGAACTGAAACTATGAGTTATTCTAGCTTGACCATAATCAAGGGACGTATCCTATCTTGATGTGATGTCGCACTTCATATCCTTGTTTGGTGAAGGGATGTTGTGTCATGCCATGGATGGAACATATGCCATTGATTATTGGTTTAAGCATCTCATGTTATAGAACTGGTTTTATTTCTTTATTTTGTGCTTCCTTTGTGGTACTTGATATTTGGGGTCTGACCCTACTGGTATTGCATGGCCAGGTTTAGAGCCATCACCTGAGATATTTGGGGTCTGACCCTACTGGTACTTGCCTTCGGAGGAAGAGAGACAACCTAAGATAGGGAAAGGAAAGGAAATAATAAGCAGAGAGAGAGACAGAGATGAGAATATATATGTTTAGGTTTGAGATATGAACCGTTGGATTACTCAAACCCATCCAAGCCATATATTACCCCAACCCAACCAAACCCACTCTTTCCACAATTCTCGGGTCCGGTTTAAATAATAGTCGGGCTAGTAAACAATATGCCCAAAGTGTGCCAAGTACAATATGCACCAAAGTGCGTCGGAAAAGGGGGCTAACATTTCTACCCGCCTTAGAAAATTTGTCCTCAAAATTTAAACTCAAGGCTATCTAGAGATATCAAGATAAGCAACAAACTAACTACAAGCAATCTATACGTACAAACAAATAACAACACAGATAATGAAGCAAAGTAACATCACCTCACACGAGTGCTTGCTGATCACGGAAAGAAATATGCAAAGACATACAAAGGGAATATACCTTATGAGTCGAATAGGTGCAGGTACTGAGAACGAATATCGTCTTCGTGCTCTCACATCAACTTCCCCAAACAACACGAACAAGATGGATAGTCCGGTTCTTGAGTACCTTCTCTCTCTGATCCAGAATAAACATGGGTTGTTACTCCTAAGTTAAGTCGGTACCAACGACTAACTCAAAGTGATCGAGGACATAACTCGGGTCCGGGACATACCTACACAACTGAGACACCTGAAATAAATCATGTACTTCATGAAGCGAAGGCGGAAGGGCAAGACGATAAGCAACATCCCCTACCCTCTCGAGATTATCGAACGGTCCTACATATCGCGGACTAAGATTCCCATGAACCCCGAATCTAATGACTCCACGGGTAGGCAAAATTTGCAAAAATACGTAGTCGCCAACAGAAAACTCTAATGACCTACGATGCTGATATACCCAATGACTATGAAGATCTTGTGCAACCCGAAGCCACTCCCTAATCTACTTAACTACTCAAATTGTTTGAGTGGTCATTTCAGGGCCCAACATCCTCCTTTCACCAATGTCATCCCATGCCAAGGGTATTCTGTACTTTCTTTCGTATAATACCTTGAAAGGAGCCATCTGTATGCCAATGGTGTTCTGTACTTTCTTTCGTATAATACCTCAAAATGAGCCATTTGTATGCTGGCCTGATAACTGTTGTTATACGAGAATTCTACTAAGTGAAGATGATCCTCCCTAGACCCACCAAATTCTAAGGTGCAAGCCCGCAACATATCTTCCAAAGTCTAGATCGTCCTCTCTGATTGCTCATCTGTTCGGGGATGATACGCGATACTGAATCTCAACTTGGTACCTAAAAGCTTGTACAAGCTTTTTTAGAAATAAGATATAAAACGAGTATCACGATCTGACACTATACTCATTGGGACTCCGTGTTGTCTCACTATCTATCGCATGTACATCTCTGTTAACTGCTCTATGGAGTGCCCTATTCAGAAGGGAAGAAAATGTGCCACTTTTGTGAGTCGATCTACAATCACCCAAACTGTATCACGTCTAGTAGGGGATCTAGGTAAACCGGTTACAAAGTCCATCATAATGTGTTTCCATTTCCACTCTGGAATAGGCAAGGGTTATAACAATCCTGCTAGTCTTTGTTGTTTTGTCTTCATTTGCTGACATACAAGTCATCGTGAAACGAACCAAGCTATCTCTATTTTTATTCTGTTCCACCAGAAATATTGCTTGATATTATGGTACATCTTCGTGCCTCCGGGATGAATAGAATACTAAAAACTGTGTGCCTTAGTCATCACTTCTTATCGGTTATCTCTAATTGGCAAACAAAGACGGTTTCCAAATCTGAGTGTTCCGTCTTCGTGAAATCTTAATTTCTTCCTACTACATGACCCATATTCTGCCCTAAGCTTCTGAATCTGGACGTCTTCCGTCTGAGCTGATTTGATCCTTTCTATCATGTAAAACCCCTCGACCAAATTTCGGTCTACTTGGCTTAGATAGAGAGACTAGGGTTAGTTTAAAGCCAATTAGAATTAGAACACAGTATTTTAGAATTATTGTACAATATTTATATTACTTAGTGCACCTTACCGTTGCTTCGATATTTGGAGCGCTACACTAGCATTTACCTCTAAACAAATTTCACACACTTTTCCTAGATATGCCAGTCTTCCATTTTGATCCCTGTGTAACTCATAAATACCCTCCCTTGTGCTTTATTTTAGTCGCACAATATTCGTTACAAATGACCGTTCTTAAATTCAAATAAATCCAACTTTACATCCTTGTCCGTTCCAATCGAAATTGGAGATACAACCTCGACCCATTTTGTACAACCCAATTTATGACAATATTCTATTCTGAGTCTACTACGTCTATGACACTTGTGTCCCACCCAAATTTAACCCTATGTATTTCCAATTAATTAAAGAGCACCCATTACACTAATTTTAATTAAATTGGTGTAAGGACCCAACCTGACCCAAAACTAGACCCAACTCCAACCTAAATCCACACTCACACCCTCAAGGTTCATACTAAACACCACACACCATTTTAGCCTACTACATCACACCAAACATGGTGTTTTGCCTCATCCAATCCTAAATTCCACTAATTGTGCAATTTTTCAATTGTTAAGGAACTTTTATACAAATATGCAATGAGGTGTCCCCCTCCCATTGGACCCAACACATAAAGAACCTTACCCCCTCCTTGACCGGTCTATCCTATATTTCTTTCCCACCCATTTGTTGTACTTCCTACAACTTTTCCTTCCTACATCCTCATCCTCCATTTCAAAATCCCTCCATCTTAGCCATCCCTTCATCATGTTGAGGTTTCCCACCTCCCCAAAAATATCTACTAGCCGGCCCTAATCCCAAAGAGATCCCCCTCTCTCTCTTTCTTTCCTACATATACTACACACACTCTCTCTCTCTCTCTCTAAAACTAACTCACAGCCACCATCATACCAAAGAAACCCTAAACTCTACACTACCTTCTCCCTCCACCCGACTTCATTCACTGCCACCTCCCTCTCCCAACTTCGGTCGCCTCCTCCTCCGAGCATCCCCCGCCGACCTCCTCCGACCTTCCTTCTCCCCAACACCAACCACCGCCACCGCCACCGCCAGCAGCCACCTCCGCATCGACAGACCACCAGAGCAGTCCCTTCCACTCTACTTCTTCTTCCCCGACTCCCCGTCTCCACCATGACCACCCTGTCATCGCCACAACCGTCGTCTCCACCACGACCACCCTGTCATCGCCACCACCGTCGTCCCCACCACTCTTCGACATCACCGACCCGATCACCATCAATAATACCATCATCCTCATCCCCAGCACCCCCACCGCCACCACAGCGACCCGGCCACCCCCACCACTGCCTTAGCCACCGCCACGCCACTGCCAGTAACTCGCCACCACACTACGACCACCCCGTCGTCGCTGCAGCTGTTGCCAAGCTGCTACTGTTACGTGATGTTGTGACCCGCACCACCTTGTCGACACAGTAGCCACCGTAGTTACTGTATACGCTGGAGACCGGCCACCTCGTGCAGCGGATACCCCCCCTCCCGGACACAAGATCACCGACTAGGTATATTCCTATTTTGTCATGTACGTATATGTCGACGTATTATTATATAGACACGTGTAGTGTATGTATTTGTGTTTAAGTGTTAATATTTTTGAATAGGTATTTATGTTAGTAATTATCTCATAAAATTATGACTATTCTTGATAAGGAGCACTGTGGTGACCGAGGTTTAGACACTGGTTTCATGCACACTAATATGTTACCTAGAATTTATAATTTAGTATTATACGTCATTTAGTTATAACGTATTTTTATAGCATGATAGCTAAGACCTATGTTGCGTTATACAATATTTGGTATCGTAACGTATTTTGAAAATTTGATTGTCTTGATGTACACGGCAATTAAGGATATGACACATGTACGTCTTAGCTGCGTGCACACGCGACCCTGTTAGTTGACCAGTTGTGGCCCAGCCTGCGTCAGTTCCTGACTGCAGTGTAGTTATAATTCCAGTGCATGGAGACCTAGATGACTACCCTCATCAGACGTGTCCTAAAAATAATTAGGATACCTGGTATCCATGTGTTAGAGGTGAGACTTAGCACCTACATGAATCCGAGCTGTGACCGTGATTGTATCATATGAAAATTTATACCATAGAATAACTTGTAAAATGTTATAGACTAGTAGACTAAGTGTATCCCTAACCCCCTTGACCTGTGACTAGTCTGTAGAAGCATGAAAAATACGCTGGGAAGAGCTACGCAGCCTCTTGATGCAGAGCAGCGTAAACAGAGGCCTTCAGAGCCATCGAGCGTACAACAGAGCTTTTTCCGCTAAAACATAATATGAAGTGTATGCTCAAAGGACCATCCGCGTAAGTGCAGTACGTCCAGGCCGCTCCAGCGTAAGACAGAGTTTTTCATCGCCTCCATGACGTAAAACTCAACCGCTCTCAAAGCAGCGTTAATGCGTACGAGGAACGCTTCGTCTTCCCCGAAATAAACCTGTCAAGTCACACAGTGAATCTGACCTCTGACTCCTCACAAAAAGTGCTGCACGACTACCCAGACGACGGCTGAAAACGATGGCAGACCCCTCGGGATGCGCCCCACAGTATGATGGCGGATCTCTGTATTTAATGCAGAGAATTTGGTTAAAGCATCACCAAATTGTCGTTTACTAGAGTCCCCTCAGCATAAATCGCTCTTTCGCGTACAAAAGAATACGCCGCCCTGTTTTACACAGGCAAACATGAGCTGTTTTACGCTCCGCAGCAGGCAAACCGCCTGCCACGTCAAAAGCTGCATCTCGTACGGGACTCGAGGCACGTCTCCACGTCTAATTACACAGAGCGGTGACAGCTTCTCTCAAGGCACGTCTCTGCGACGGGTGCACAGAAGGGCTGCAGACCTTCAAAACACGCCTCCGTATTTAATGCATAAGATGATGGCAAATCTTTGCAAGAGATTCGATTATATCTCCAAAAGCCATAATTCTGGCTAAGACGTCCACATCAGCACGGTACGCAGCGGCTTCTACGCCCATTCTAGCACAGTACGCAGCGGCTTCTACGCCCATTCAGGATCTGTGCTCATACGGCTTTTACGCCCACTCAGTCTCTACGACCATTCAGTCTCTACGACCACTCGGCTTTTATGCCTGTTCGGCTTCTATGCCTGCTCGGCTTCTATGCCTACTCGGCTTCTATGCCTGTTTGGCTTCTATGCCTATTCGGCTTCTATGTCTACTTGGCTTCTATGCCATGGTGACAGACATTTGGCTTCTATGCCAACCTCTGCTACACAATGGATACCTACCTACGTGGCTTTTACGCCGTGATCTTAGTAGCAATTGTACGTGTTGTGTCCCCTTAGTTGGACCCGCGTCACACGCTCATTCAAAAGATTATCTATACGTAGGCATTGGTTACTTTAACCGTTGTGTAAAAGGGTGCTGTACTTTCCACTCCTCGGTTGTTACACTGATGGAGTGGTCACTGTCACCAAAACTCTATAAATAGAGACCCCTATCAATGGGGAACAAGGTCGACAATTTGGAAGATCGAACCAGGTCGGAGAATTGATAGAGAGAGAGAGAGCACCCAGAGCTCAGGCAAAGAGTAGGGATCGACGACTTCAGCATCGTGCATCCACCCTCTTCTGCAACCTTCGAAGCTGCTTCCTGTCTCCTACGACACTTCTTCAACATCGTGTGGTCCAAGGGCTAAAGTGATCGACCGCAGATCAGACACCTATAGCAATATCTACCCAGATTAAATAAATTGTACTCCCACATCCTCGTATAGGATTACATTGTACAAGTTTGTTTGTAAACAAAAGAAGGCGGGTTCCGTGTAAACCTCCACATCGAATACATTCCTATTCTTTTCGTTTAAATAACCACAAACAAGATGGCGACTCTGCTGGGGACATCTTTCTCTTCTGACGAGGAAGCAATTGCTCAACACGATGCGGTATCCGTGGGATCCGTGAAGAAGACACTGGTCGTCCAATTCGACCAGTCGGCCTATGAAGACATGCTTCGGACTGGGGGTGGCTCTCACTCTCTCTCCGTCCAAGACAACAGGAAGCTGCGCAAAGTGTGGATGCCCAAGACATCCTCTACCATTCCTGTGGACTCTCCGATCTCTCCGATCTCTCCGACTAATGAGGTGGTAGCATCGCTCCCTCCGTACCCTGCACGTAAAAATTAGTCTATCGCTACACGCGGTACAGACAAAACTTCGGGCAAAGCCTCAGCGCTGACCCAGAAGTATCCACTGCACTTTATGCGCAGAAATTAGTCTCCCGCTACGCGCGGTACAGACAAAACTTCTGGCAAAGTCTCAGCGCTGACCCAGAAGTATCTACTGTGCTTTACGCGTAGGAATCAGTCTCCCGCTACGCGCGGTACAAACAAAACTTCGGGCAAAGCCTCAGCGCTAACCCAGAAGTATCCACTGCGCTAGGAATCAGTCTTTCGCTACGCGCGGTACAGACAAAACTTTCGATGGTGTCTCAACGCTAAATCGGAAGTATAGATCATGCTCCACGCGCAAAACAACATCTGACCTCTACGGTAAACCAGATGAGCGCTGTGATCTCCGGGAGGGGAGCAAACAGGCGAATACTCAGCTTCTCGGCCTTTATGCCAGCAAGAGAATAATCTGCCTACTCTCCGGATTACGCGAGAAGCCGATGGCCGACTGAGGACCTCTTCAGCTTTATGCCAGTCTGAGCGAATCTCCAAATTATGCCAGGCGAGGTCCCACGACGTGAAGAAAGCTCAGGTTGCTACTCTTGACTTACGCGAATGCCTAAACCAGAAGCGTAAGGAGAGGGGACCTTCCAACATGTCTATTATGCCCCCTAGAAAGCAATATTGAAATAGTCATAAAATCGTGATTGACTGCTACTGTTCTAAAGCAAGACGGTCGGTTTTCGACCGACTGAGCTACTCTTAGTCTTTCCCGGAGGAAGAGCCCGCGTATGCATCTGTGAACATGGCTTCACGCATACCTAGAAGAAGGTCAAGCTCAAGACGTCATCCCTCTGGACCTCCGAGCCAAAGGAGATTCGAAGACCTCCTCAGGAACACTGAAGCTGGGGTATTCCAAAACACCCATGCAAGGTCACAGCAACCGGCTTCGTACTCATCTGATTCCAACGCTGGGGGTCGCCAATCTCCCAGATCAGATGCTGAGAGTATAGAGTCAACTTCTGCAGCGACCTATACTAATCCTTCGGTGACGCCCAGGGAAATGGGAGTTTACGCTGTTGAAGATGGACGCGAGAAAGCTTCGCCCTCAGGAAATGCGAAACAACGCATCACTGTGCTGGAGACGTCTCTGAAACAAATACAATCCGTAATGGAGAACATGCACCAGATGATGCTAACTCAGCACGCAACTGCCGTGGCTCAAGCGTCGGTCCCGCCAACTCAGATACGTGTGGGGGTGGACTTGCCACCATCCAACCCAAGCCAAGAGCCCGCTCTAGATCAAGAATCGGCAGCTCCTCCGCTTCCCCACTCGGTGAATGTATTACCTCCCATTGGAGTCATGATACAACCAACTCCATACTACACCGGAGCCTCGCTCTCAACTAAAAATCCGATGCAGGCAGTACGGGAGTTGAAAGCCCAGTTTGATGCCTTAAAGCACAAAGATCAGCTCAACAAACTGGGAATCAACCAACCTTACCCAGCTACCTGGAAAGAAGTCCATTTTCCTCCGAAATATAAACCTCAGACTATGGCTCTGTTCGAAGGAAAAACATTACCAAGTCAATACATGAACTACTTCAGTATGATGACGGTGTTGCTACAAGGGAACGACGCCCTCCTCACTCGGGTGTTCAAAGGCTGCCTCTCAGGAGTAGCCTATCAGTGGTACCGAAGCTTGGCGGACAACTGCATTACTTCCTTCGAAGACTTCAAAGCTTTGTTCTTCACGCGATTCTACGAGGGTGGGATGGACATGTCTATGTCCTCTCTCATCGAAGTCAAACAAAGGGAAAAGGAGGACGTTCGCACCTTCGTCGAACGTTTTCGTCAGGCCACCTTATAAATGCCTCCAGGAGTTCCGGACTCGGCATTAGTAGACATTTACAGGAAGAACCTCCTTCCCGTAGTCTCGGTGTTTACAGGACCATATCAGTTCCATGAGTGGCCTTCGTTCATCATCTCGGCAGTGGCCGCCGAAGACAACAGTCGCAAGGCGCGCGACAATGGCATTATGATCTCCGCCTCCGATAGAGGCAAAAGGTCATCTCCCAGCAGCGACCATCCTCGCAGCTCCAAGGGAAAAGAAGCTCTGACTGTCAATACGTCCAGACAAAAGGCGGCGGCAACCACGCAGACGAAGCCCGGGACTTCCAGGCCCGTCGAAGTCTACTCTTTCAACGACGACGATATTCCTAGTATATTCGAGTGTCTCGTCAAAAGCGGCAAGATCACTCTTCCGGAGCTAAGGCGGCCCCAAGAAGTCGGCAGCACTGACGACCCCAAATACTGTATCTTTTACAGATACGTACACCACCCAACAAAGGTGTGTTATGTACTAAAAAGGAAGATCCAGGGGTTGATCGATGCTAAGGACATCACTCTGCACAACACCGAGAAGACGGTCACGGCCAACATGATCTCTCTGCGGTTCGGCGATCTGCCTCCCAAAGAAGTCATGAACGGTGTCACGCCAATTTCCCGAGCTACGATGAACATCGTTAATCTCCCTCCAGCTAGGGATCAAAATCATGACCTAGTACCCCTGACCACCCGTCAGGGCGAGATCATGTGGGTCCATCCGGATTTGGTGTCAGAACTCGAAGAAGAGACGAAAGCTAATAAAGCTACGTCTAAAAAGAGCCCCAAATACAGGCCATGCCACATGGTCGCAACTTCTTCTGTATCAGACAGAGACGAAGTATTTGTCGCAACCCATTCGGGGAAGGCCTACCTCAACGACAACGGAGCAGGTCAGAAAGGCGCACCGGTTGACGCTCCAGCCGCCAAACCTTCAGAGCAAGGTCCCGCCATGCAAAACATCAGCCCTGCGAAACCTACTCCGACGGAAAAGGGGAAGCAGAGAGAAGTACACTTTGATAAACCTGTGAAAAATATTCCAAGCAAGGGTTTAGAGAAGCCGTACGAATTTGACATCCTAGCCCAACTAGCCAATACGCCAGCCAGGCTCTCCATCTTTGAGCTACTCAGGCTCTCCCCAGACACTCGTCTAGCCCTGAGTGAAGCACTGATACAGGCGGAGGTATACTTGACCCAGCTCAAGTCCCCCGACGAGGAGCCAGTGGCGTGTCCTAAATGCCACAGCGTGATGGAGGTGGTCCCAAATATCACTTTCACTCAAGACGACATGCTGTTAAAACATAACAGACATGACAGGCCCCTCTATTACACCGGGTATGTCGGTTCCATGGAGGTCGACCGGATTCACATAGATTAGGGGTCGTCGATCAGCATCATCCCTCACAGTCTGCTCAGGCCGCTAAGAATTCCTACCAGCGAACTGGCTTACACTACCACTACAATCGTGGGTTTCAACGCTGGAAGAAGTAAGCCATTGGGGAAGATCCGCTTGAGAATCCAGATCGGCAACCTCAGATCGGTGGCCACATGTTACGTCATCGATTCAGAGGTGTCCTATAACATTTTGCTGGGAAGACCGTGGATCCACGACCACAACATCGTTCCTTCAACTCTACATCAATGCCTTAAATATGTAAACGCGCAAGGAACCGTACAAACGGAGGTGGCTGACCTAAACCCGTTTAAAGGAATAGAATCCTACTATTCTGGCACCGTGTTGTATTCCCAAGACCACACGGAAGAAGCGCCAGGCGAGGCGAAGGACGAAGCACTCATCCGGGAGCCAAGAAAACCCTCTGCCGCACTACCGCTGTCAATCAGAGTGAAAGGACGAACCACTCGTCCAAAAGCCATAGAGCCTATGGTCATTCACCTGAACAGATCCAACTCAGGAAAAGGAAGCGACTCTCCAACGGTCACTCTGAACCAAAAGCCTCCACCTTTGGTCATCAACCTTCGGCGCAACGGGCAGCCGACCGATGTAAACACGACCAGGAACGGAGTTCCAGATGATAATAAACTTCCTCTTTTTCGGTACATTGATGCTCAGATTCCAAATCAGGAATCCACGCTCCGTGACGAGGTAGGACCCATAGCACAAAAATTCTTGGCAGCTATAAACTCCTACCATCCATATGTCTGGGAAGCAGCATCATCGTCCAACATCATCACGACGTATGGACCCCATGAGGATTCTATCTTCGTTGTCCCGCCTAGCTGCAGCAGTCAGCGCCCCATATTCTTCGGTCGCATGCGCAGTCAACCGGCCAGCCTGGAAGACCCTTTCGATGACGATACTGGGAAAATGCAGATTCACCGATACAGCCTGCAGGCATTAAGGATCATGCAAAACATGGGCTATGACTTGAAGCGGAAGCCAGGCCTCAACTACGGAAGAGGCAGACAAACGCCGCCGCGCGGTAACCCCCGCTATCGTCAAACTCGTTTCGGGTTAGGGTATGCCACCTCCCTTACGACTTCCAAGTCGGATGAGGACATCTTTTTCTCCTCCCAGGATGGCCCGTCACCCCCCGACTCACCTGATGCTCTCGGACAAACGCTATCAGTGAATATGGTGGTGACAGATTCCCCAGAAGCAGATGAACAGGATTCTGAGCCATTTGAGAATGACTCTTGGGCTCAACAAATGGATACGCAGTAGGAATTCCGCTTCGAGCAAAGAGAACCTCCCACCAAAGATGAAGTTATCCAAATCGATGTTAGGGGTGAACTTTCGCCAAAACCGATATTTATCAGTGACAATCTTCCTCCAGCTGAAAGGGGAGAAATCATACAGCTGATAAAGGAATACGTCGACGTCTTTGCATGGGATTATGGGGATATGCCGGGCCTTGACCCAAAGGTGGCTACTCATAAGCTCAACATATTGACCAATTCAAAGCCTATGAAGCAGCACCAACGCCGGTTCCGCCCGGATATGATGGACGCCATTGAAGCTGAAGTCAAGAAGCTGATAGCCTGTAGATTTATCCGGGAAGAACAATATCTCGACTGGGTCGCCAATGTTGTCCCAGTCATGAAGAAAAATGGAAAGGTACGTATCTGCATCGATTACCGAGATCTGAACGCAGCCTGCCCCAAGGATGAATTCCCTCTTCCCATCACGGATATCATGATCGACAACACCTGCAGCTTTGAACGCATGTCTTTCATGGACGGGTTCTCAGGGTACAATCAGATCAAGATGCATCCTGAAGACGAGAAGCACACTGCCTTCCACACCCCATTGGGAGTATATTGCTACACAGTCATGCCCTTCGGATTGAAGAACGCCGGGGCTACATACCAACGGGCTATGAGCAACATATTTCATGAACATTTACGCAAAACAGTAGAGTATTACGTGGACGACATAGCCGTCAAGAGCCGCCTCAAGGATGATCACATTCAAGACTTGAGGACGATATTCAAGTTAATGCGCCAACATCAACTCAAGATGAACCCTACGAAGTCCTTCCTGTGTGTATCTAGTGGCAAATTCCTAGGATTTGTCATCACCGCCAAAGGCATCCAGGTGGACCCTGACAAAGTCCAGGCCATCGTAAAAATGCGACCGCCCCACAATCTGAGGGAACTCCGAGGATTTCAAGGCCGTCTGGCTTATATCCGGAGGTTCATATCCAACCTCTCGGGAAGATGTCAGCCCTTTTCGCATCTCATGAAGAAAGGTGTATCCTTCGTGTGGGACGAAACCTGTCAGCAAGCATTCGGGGATATCAAACGCTACCTCACCAGTCCGCCAGTTCTGGTGCCTCCCGTTATGGGAAAACTGTTCTTGCTGTACGTCCGAGCAATGGATCATTCGCTAGGAGCTCTTCTCGCACAGAAGAACGATGTAGGGCATGAACAGGCTATCTACTACCTCAGCAGGATGATGGTCGGAGCCGAACACCGGTACAACCCAGTGGAGAAAGAATGTTTGGCTCTGATGTTCGCTATCCAAAAGATGCGGCACTACGTCACCGGCCAGACTATCCACATCATCTCCAGGATTAACCCTCTTCGAGTACTGATGAGCAAGCCGAGCGTTCTTAATTCCCGACTCGCAACTTGGGCGATGCTGTTAACACCATATGACATGGTATACGTACCGCAGAAGTCCATCAAAGGCCAAGCGCTGGCCGACTTCCTAGCCGCTCATCCGATCCCAGAGACCTCCAAATTATACGAAGACATTCCCGACGAAGTTGCAGAATATAATTCCGCAATGGAAGGAGACGCATGGCAACTGTTCTTCGACGGCGCCTCCAGAACCGGTCCTAAGGGAAACATCGTTTCAGGAGTAGGAGTCATCCTGGTCGCCCCTGATCAGCTCGTCATCTACCGAGCATATTCTCTTAGTGAGCCCTGCTCCAACAATGTGGCAGAGTACAATGCTCTACTAATAGGGCTCCAAGTTGCTAAAGAGCTGGGGGTAGAGTCCCTGGAAGCTTTTGGTGATTCTCTGCTTATCGTCAATCAAGTCAGAGGAATATATAAAGTCCGGAATCCAGACCTCATCCCCTATCACCAAGCGACGGTCGAGATAGCCATAACTTTCAAAGGATTCTTCCTAGAGCATGTCCCTCGATCCCAGAATCTGAAAGCTGATGCCCTAGCCAGTCTAGCGACGGATTTAGCTACTCCTATAAGAAGGCAGAATTCGGTGATCCTTCTTAACAGAGATTTATTCTGCGTGAAGAACAACCTCCACATAGAACGCAGCCACGCTGTAAACACAGATCCCCCTGGAGGAGACTGGAGGAGTCCCTTTATAGATTTTGTCGCATACGAAATCTTGCCAAAAGACCCCAAAGAAGCAGCATCCGTCAAGAGACGATCATTACGCTTCTACTTCGATGCATCTTCACAATGCCTATATCGTCGGACTTACGACGGACTGCTATTAAGATGCCTCTCAGACGATAAAGTACAGCAGGTTATCCGGGAAGCTCACGACGGCATATGCGGAGCACATCAACCCGGTCCTAAGCTACAGGATCGTATCAGGAGAATGGGCTATTACTGGCCCACTATGATCACAGACGCGATCAGCTATGCAAGACAATGTAGAGCCTGTCAGGTTCATGCAGACTTCATACACCAACCGTCTGAATATCTACATCCTACGGTTGCATCCTGGCCCTTCGAAGCATGGGGTATGGATATCGTTGGTCTTATTCACCCGTCTTCCTCCAGAGGCCACCGGTTCATACTGGCCATCACGGATTACTTCTCCAAATGGGCAGAGGCGATCCCTCTGGCTGAGGTAAAGGCGTCTGACGTAATCAGCTTCATCAAGCACCACGTCATTTATCGCTTTGGGGTACCCCGGAGGATAATTCACGACAATGGGCCTCAGTTCATCAGCCAAGCGTTTCATCAGTTTTGCGATAAAAATCGGATACACAATATTGCCTCTACGGCATATTATCCAGCTGCTAATGGTTTGGCGGAAGCTTTCAACAAAACTATTAACAAACTCTTGAAGAAATTCGTCTCTTCAAACAAAAGAGACTGGAACGAGAAGTTAGGCGAATGTCTCTGGGCATACCGCACAACGGTACGAACACCGACAGGTTGTACCCCCTTTTTACTAGTCTACGGGAGCAAAGCAGTTCTTCCCATCAAAATCCAGATCCCGTCGCTCAGGATAGCCATGACTAGTGAGCTGACTCAAGAAAAGAATGACCTGTTAAGGCTCCAAGAGCTGGAAGGATTAGACGAGAAATGCCTCCAAGCTCAACAACGCATCGCGCTCTACCAAGCGCGCATTTCCAAAGCCTTCAATCGTAAGGTAAAGGAAAGAGTGTTCAAAGTCGGCGAGCTAGTCCTAGCCGTAAGAAGGCCGATGATTCTTACTCACAGAAGCAAAGGCAAATTCCAGCCCAAGTAGGAAGGCCCTTATGTGATCGAGACAACATTCTCGAATGGCGCTTACAGGTTAGCCCAGCCTAATGGAGACCTGTTAATGGCTCCTATCAACGGCAAATTCCTGAAAAGGTACTATGCTTAAACTCCCCTGCTCAGGTGGAATATAGAAGGATCTCATATTCTGACAAAACTACTCCCAAAACAAAACTAGTTGGGTCATATCCTATCATGTCTGTACGACCTCTGAATAAGATATGTCCTGCTAAAAAGTTTATCGAGAGTCTATCATGTCCATACTACCTCTGATATTACTCTCGCCTAAAAAACTGTCATTTACGTTCCGAAATGACGGGTCCACAAAAGTCAGAAAAGAGTCGCCTTTATTTATTCCCAAAAGGGAGGCAGAATTACATCTGGGCGAGCAAAAAGGGAAAGGATACATCATAATGACGGAGTAGTCAGATTGCGAATCAGCCGCTCCAGTGCAGCTATCCTCTCATTCCAAAGAACCAAGGCGTCGGCGCGAGCCTGCTCCAGCCGTGCCTCGGGGGTGTTCGTAAGGGTCAGATCAGCCTTTTCCCAAAGACAGCCCGTTCGAGCAGCTTCTGTACGGTCCAAATCCTGTCGCGCTGCATTCAGACGACCAGCTGCTACCTCTAGACCCGCCAACGATTGAGAAGCCCATACCTCAGCTTGAGCGAGTTTTTCCTTCAGCTTGGAGGCCCTCGCCGCATTCTTTTCATGCTCGGTGCGACACTGCGTCTCAACGGCAAGAGCCTCTTCCACGACAGCTTTTCTCCTATCCATCTCCAGCTTATGCTTCTGGATGGAGTTGTCTAGGCTTTCTAGCTTTGTAGCA
Source organism: Iris macrosiphon (assembly GCA_036927795.1). NCBI lineage: Eukaryota > Viridiplantae > Streptophyta > Magnoliopsida > Asparagales > Iridaceae > Iris > Iris macrosiphon. Next base: position 66,425,083 of record JAYESA010000012.1, read on the forward strand.
AGCCGCGCAGTCATGAGGTCGAACCGAGCCTGGACGTCAGCATCGAGGCTGCCCCGAGTCAGCTACAAGTATTCGGTAATGGGTTGCTCTAACCCATTAACCACCGCCTCCAGAGCGTCAGCTGCCCCAGGATCGCCGAGCTCCCTGATGACCACGATCGAAGCAAGAGAAGTCTTCTTCAGGCGCTCAAAATCTAGACTCTTCGCTAACACCATTGATATCATTATTTTCAAACCGGTGTAGAAAAGGCTGGTATGTTGCTTGGTCAACGTAACTAGATCCGACTGGACGCCGGGATTGGCCGCAATATCAGCAAGTCCCTCTCCCGGGACAATTGCAGACGAGGTGGCCACAGCCGTCGCATCGGCGCATGGCGCGACCGAAGAAGGTGCGACAACGGCGGTCGAAGTCATCGCCACACTCATAAGAGGCAGGGTCACGACGACGGGTTCATCCTCCGTCTGAGGTGACGAAACTACTCCGGGCGTACTGGCCCCCGAAGCCACTTCCTCATCAAAGTCGAACGCCTCCGTATCATCGTCTGGAGCCCGAGCGGAGCCAGAATGCGCTTCAACGCTATACTCTCCGTTGGCGCTATCCCCTGAAAAGAGGACAAGAAAGTTAATATCAGTATGATGATAATCTTTCTTAAAGAGAGACATGAAGACGACATTTACCCGGGGCCAACGGCATATACGACGCATCTGCACCCGAGGTAGTTAAACCACGCCTTAATGACGCAATACGAATCGTCATGCCTGGAGAAGGAGGTGGGCCGACTGACATCGCCGAGAGTTCTGCCAAGCCCTCACCAAGACGCGATCGAGGTTCATCAGCTGGAATCTCGCCAGGCACGCTCGCTGACACAACGGGAGTTTTACCCGTTGCTGACCTCGAAAAAGATTCTCCCATCTGCCTCGGCCACACAGGCAAACTCGCTCCGCTACTTGGAGCAGCAGCCACGACAGCGACCTCTAGCGAGGATTCTCCGGCGCCGTCGGCCGGAACTGTAGAAGGTCCCTCTCTAAAAGGCCAGAAACCTCCAGCCAAAGAATCATCCCTGATATAGGAAGAGGCAGGCTCACTCCCGGGAGCCTCAACACCAAGAATGCGGAGAGGACGAGCGATCGTCTCCTTCCTCCTCTTACGAAGAGAAACTTCCTTCGGAGCAGAAGCCCGTTGCTTCCCAGAAGAGACTACCAAAGCCCCCGCAGGCGGAGGCACTTCACACCTCGGCACCGACACCAGAGGCTCATCCGGAGTACCAGACTCCTCACCCTCGTCCGAAGAAACCGAGGGGACGTCAACTCTTCCCCCAGGCTTGGGAGAAGGCACCCTGAAGCTTCCACGCGTGTCAAAATCACGATGGAAGGTGTTAATCGCCACGTAGAACTGGGCGTAAGAATGGAGAATACGGAGCTCCGTGGAGGCTGTAACGACCGGCACGATAAAGCTTGCCCCCGTACAACCCGTGATGAAATATCGCCACCCTCTAGCTCCATCAATGAGTCCGCCCCTGGACCTGAAGCTGGTGACGGCATTGCCTACATGCAACTGATCGTACCCAAACCGCCTGGCAAACCGACTAGGCAAGTAGGGCTCAAAGAAGCAGTTATCTTCGCTCCTGTACAGCAGATGGGAGGGCCTAATACAGACCAACCAGTTAAAAGCTTCCGGGGAAAGGTCGGTCTTCTCTCCACCTGAATCCTCAAGCCGTACCCCTGATTGATTGTGATGTACGGAGGGGACAATACAGAGGATCTTCCAGCCCTGGCTGAGGTTCAACACCAACCGACAGTCTAAGACTGTGTTCACATTCCAGGAGGAATCCTTGTAATTCAGCAAGAATATACCCCCCGAGCTGCTACCGGAGCCAGGAGATATCACCCGGGGATTGTGGAGGATTAACCATCCCATCAAGTATAGATATGGTAATTCCACCCTGGGAAAACTCTCACGCCGAGCTTCGTCGGCAAGCAACCCATCAGTTATGGCTCTCAGGCCAGCCTGTATACGGCACACCATGGCAGGAAGCAAGCCCAGTCTTGCCCCGAACACCAGGTGCACTGCCGGCCACAGGATGTTCCGGTGAATACGGTCCGCAGATGCTGTGCCGGGCACTACTACTCGACACAGCCATATGGAAAGGAAACCAGCCAACTGGGCTTCCTTAGACAGAGGCCGGCGATAGCGCCTCAAGTAACTACAGGCCTTAGTGCCTTCGGGGTACTTTCCTACCCCCTCGACGAGAATCTGATCCGGAGCTGCGGCCTCCTCCATAAGACCCTCGACGACCTGGGCGCTAAGCACGCCCAAATAATTCACGGGCTCATTTTTGCCCCCCGAGGCTTTCTCCAACTTGGCAGCCCTAGCTCGGTGAAAGAAGAGGTAGGACATCCACTTGGTGGTATGAGCCAAATCAGAAGGCTCGTTATAAAAAGTGGTGCACGCGAAGTATTGACACATCAGCTCCTGATATACTTCCGCCACCCGAGGGTCCAAATCCCCCAACTTCCGGTTGGTGGGAACGTACTCTTCATAGAGGGTATCCCCCATCGGCAGTCTCGAGACAACTGCCATCTCATGGAGCGCCAATCCCAACTCCCCCAGTGGAGTGGCAAAGGTTCCAGTGAGCGGAATGTACCGCTCCATCAGCGCCAGGAACAAGTTAGGGTTCGGAGGCAACCCGACGCTCGTCGCACTCACAGCGGCATATAGTCCAATAACCTCCAGCTCTTTCCGCAATTGCTTCAAGGCCCAGTCAACCAGGCATGTCCATCGGGAGTTTGTTGGGGCAATCCACCCATTACACCGGGGATTCTCCTTGGGATATACCCCGCCTCGTCCCATGAAGTCGTTGCAGAAGGTCGGCAATTAGACCGGCTGGATCACCGAGCTTTCTTCACTCGGGACACTACCCGGGCACAGTCCCCGGAACAACGTCACAAAGCCGGAAGGGCGACTGACAAACGACCCCCGGTCAGCTCCTTTGAGATGAAAGATCTTCCCCGGCTTACCGTGAAGATCAGGAGTCAGCATCAACGATATCTTCCTGGGATACGTCGCGTGGAAGAAGGCTGAGATGGGATAATCCCTCGGCATCGTTGGCAAATACAAAACCAAATTCCCGGCAGGGAAAACCCAGGGCTCCCTCTTGGGCCTCGTTTGGGACTGTTTGTCAATCATGTCCCCAAAGAGGAAAGCCGATTTTATGTACTGCTCCCCGTCTACGTAGGTCAGGGGCTCGCCATTAATCATGCTTAGCAGCGTCCGCTCGCCCTGAACCGATATCAGAAACCCCCTTCCCTCAGGATACTGGGGTCCGGAGATGGAAAATGACACGTAGGACAGATCCTCCAGGTAGTTCGAGTGCAGCATCCCAGCATCGGAGCCCATCACCTCGGCCAGTGGAGACTCACCCAAATCAACTACAAAAGTGCAAAGAAAAGATGTCACTACAAGTCTTGCACGAACATTAAGACCGAAGAAACGACAGTCTGTGCTCTACGCAGGATTATGCAAATCTGGCTATTTTACGCCGGCAGTCCTCCCCACAAGCGTAAAACTCAAATTTTACGATATACACCAATTTTCGGTAGCCAGAGCTTTTACGCTCAAAACTACGAAAATGTGGAGTCTTTACGCTGGCACATTAGAAATGTGGGCGTAAAAGATGAAAACGCCTCCGTGCATCAACTTCCTCCAAAGAGGCTATCAGCACAGAAGATGACCTAGCGCGGTCACGTTCAACGTGTGCGAAGGATTTTTCGTCGTTTTTGTCACCCCAAAGGCTCTACCTCTAAGGCCGAGTGCGCTACTCGTCGGCGGGATACTTTGCTCGGAAGGAAGTTCGCCTTATCCGACCAGAGACTCCCTCTCTGGGGCAGAAGAATGAGAGGAAGAACCTACGCTCTTTCCCTTAGCGGAGGGAGTTTGTTTCGGCGCCATTTCTGAAGACTCGGAGTGCTCGGAGAAGGAACGAAGAAAAACTCGGAACGATCGAAAGCTCTCTCTTTCGCAGAAGACAGATAAAAAGTTTTTTCTCTCAAAAAACTTGGGGTATATATAGTCCGGGTCGACTCCTCGAATCCTCGGACGAACTCCTCGAGACCCTAACCAAATCTCGCAAATTAAATGATGGGTTATGATTGGATGCTACGTCAGCCCACTACCCTTGGAAGACGGACAGTCAGCGAATTCGAAAGATTTTTCGTGCAAAACGGTTCAGCGGGTTCTACGCTAAAGGAGCTTTCTACGCTCGACAGCAACGGATCTCCTATTTTATGCTCGCAAGCTACAAGTCTATGGTTTTACGCCCGGATACCTTTGTGCTCGGTAGCTTTTATGCTCGAGAGGCCACAAACCTATGACTTTACGCTCAGCAGATACCAAATCGACGATCTCACGCTCGGTGACGCTCAGTTTACGCTCAGAGGCAACAGATCCGCAAACTTCACGCTCGAAGAAACTTTCTTTTCAGGAGCTACAAATCAAACAGTTCTACGCTAAAGGAGCTTTCTACGCTCGACGGCTACGAATCTACAGCTTTACGTTCGACAGCTATCAGTCTATGGTTTTTTGCCCAGATGCCTTTGTGCTCGGTAGCTTTTATGCTCGAGAGGCTACAAACCTACGACTTCACGCTCAGGAACCACAAGTCTACGATTCCGCGCTCGATGGTGTTTTACGCCCAGAGGTTACAGACTGATGATTTTGTGCTCCATGACTTTCCGTATATTCGAAACAGTCCCCAAAGCGGTCAATTGCAAAGAGTTCACACAGAAGATACTCGTTCTTGACCCAAAGCATCCCAAGTACCCGAAGCATACAAGAGTTCAAACATTGAGAAATTACTCTTCTCGGGTCCAAAATTGGAGGTTCATCCAGACTCCAGTCTGAATATCTCGTCTATCAAAAGATGGCAACTCAGTTAGACAGCCATTTCTCGACCCTGTTCCAAGAGATTTTCGAGAAGTCACTCTTGAAGACGAAGTCTGAACAAAAATTCTGTTCATCAGAGAAGCAACAGTTCAGAAATTCTACGCGGTTCCTCGGTCCTAGCAACAGGACGGTTCTAAAATGTTCAAAATGCTCTACAGCGTTCTATGGACTATTCGCTATGCGTAAAGGACAGGACCTAGCACTCTTTCTACAGAGTCGGCGTAAAGATTCAGACGTGTTGAAGCTACACATATTCAGACTTCACAGCAACGTATGGCAAGATGATCATATGAAGAAGCAAGACGATTTTATTAAAGATCAAAATCATGATTACATATGAGGGAAATCCAATCTACAAGGGTTTTCTTTTCATTTTTATGATTACATATGAGGGAAACTCCATCTACAAAGGAGATACCCCCTCGTCGTCCGAAGATCGCCCAGAAGCTGTCCTGACAGGTTCTCGCATGGGTGGAGATCTTCCTCTTCTTCGAGGAAAGTTCATCGACTACCACAGTCATGAACAAGAAGATCCTCCATTCGCCATGGCCGATCCAGTTGAGGTATCTTCTACCCAACTCGATCGAGGATGATAGATTACGGTTTGTCTAATCTCGTCCGCGGGGATCTCAGAAGAAGAGATATAACTTGCAAACAGTATGGTCTAATATGACCCTTCCCTTCTCCCGGAAGAACTACCATACAAAGTTGCTGATTATCCCGAGCAAGGGAGGCTAAGATATCCTTCCGTGATCCATCATTGCAGTAAGCATTTGCTCGAAGATGCCATCTTTTTCGGCTCCCTACATGCTGAAAGAACATGATCTCCTTCTTCCTCAGGTCGACCCGACGAACTCCGGCGATCATCTCTGCATGGTGATGGGAATGTGGTGAGAACAGGTTCACCCCCAGCCTTTTTATAGGCAAAAAAGATCACAGCGGTCCCCAATAAATTCGCCATAAAGTCCGCATCGACCGTTTTAACGTTCCATTTAGAAATGTTTCGAGTTATGAGGGGCCGTTCATGCTTCATTCAAAGCGTTTCAAATTTCGAGGAATTTAAAAGCTTTGAAGGGGGTCTTGTAGAAGCATGAAAAATACGCTGGGAAGAGCTACGCAGCCTCTTGATGCAGAGCAGCGTAAACAGAGGCCTTCAGAGCCATCGAGCGTACAACAGAGCTTTTTCCGCTAAAACACAATATGAAGTGTATGCTCAAAGGACCATCCGCGTAAGTGCAGTACGTCCAGGCCGCTCTAGCGTAAGACAGAGTTCTTCATCGCTTTCATGGCGTAAAACTCAACCGCTCTCAAAACAGCGTTAATGCATACGAGGAATGCTTCGTCTTCCCCGAAATGAACCTGTCAAGTCACGCAGTGAATCTGACCTCTGACTTCTGACAAAAAGTGCTGCACGACTACCCAGACGACGGCTGGAAACGATGGCAGACCCCTCGGGACGCGTCCCACAGTATGATGGTGGATCTCTATATTTAATGCAGAGGATTTGGTTAAAGCATCACCAAACCGTCGTTTACTGGAGTCCCCTCAGCATAAACCGCTCTTTCGTGTACAAAGGAATACGCCGTCCTGTTTTACACAGGCAAACATGAGCTGTTTTATGCTCCGCAGCAGGCAAACCGCCTGCCACGTCAAAAGCTGTACCTCGTACGGGACTCGAGGCACGTCTCCACGTCTAATTATACAGATCGGTGACAGCTTCTCTCAAGGAACGTCTCTGCGACGGGTGCACAGAAGGGCTGCAGACCTTCAAAATATGCCTCCACATTTAATGCATAAGATGATGGCAAATCTCTGCAAGAGATTCGATTATATCTCCAAAAACTGTAATTCCGGCTAAGATGTCCACATCAGCACGGTACGCAGCGGCTTCTACGCCCATTCTAGCACAGTACGCAGCAGCTTCTACGCCCATTCAGGATCTGTGCTCATACGGCTTCTACGCCCACTCAGTCTCTATGACCATTCAGTCTCTACGACCACTCGGCTTCTATGCCTGTTCGGCTTTTATGCCTGCTCGGCTTCTATGCCTACTCGACTTCTATGCCTGTTCGGCTTCTATGCCTATTCGGCTTCTATGCCTACTTGGCTTCTATGCCATGGTGACAGATATTTGGCTTCTATGCCAACCTCTGCTACACAATGGATACCTACCTACGTGGCTTTTATGCCGTGATCTTAGTAGCAATTATACGCGTTGTGTCCCCTTAGTTGGACCCGCGTCACACGCTCATTCAAAAGATCATCTATACGTAGGCATTGGTTACTTTAACCGTTGTGTAAAAGGGTGCTGTACTTTCCACTCCTCGGTTGTTACACCGATGGAGTGGTCACTGTCACCAAAACTCTATAAATAGAGACCCCTATCAATGGGGAACAAGGTCGACAATTTGGAAGATCGAACCAGGTCAGAGAATTGATAGAGAGAGAGAGAGAGTACCCGGAGCTCAGACAAAGAGTAGGGATCAACGACTTCAGCATCGTGCATCCATCCTATTCTGCAACCTTCGAAGCTGCTTCCTGTCTCCTTCGACACTTCTTCAACATCGTGTGGTCCAAGGGCTAAAGTGATCGACCGCAGATCAGACACCTATAGCAATATCTATCCAGATTAAATAAATTATACTCCCACATCCTCGTATAGGATTACATTGTACAAGTTTGTTTGTAAACAAAAGAAGGCGGGTTCCGTGTAAACCCCCACATCGAATACATTCTTATTCTTTTCGTTTAAATAACCACAAACATAGTCAACCCTAGCCATCGTATTTAATTAGAACGTTTAATTGGTATCTGCGTAACTTGTGACATTGCATAAGTCGTACTTGTGTACGTAATTAACATAGTGTAATGTAGTGATTAATTTTTATAGTTATTTATTCGTAGGCATCCGAGACGATACTACCTTGGTTGTTGGTTCCGGATCGTTACTTGTGCACACCAGAGCTCCAAGCAAGTATACCTTGCCTTGTTGTACTATTTAAATCCAGACATTATTTAGTTGTATGTTTTATTGTTTTCATATTATCTAACTGTGCGCGTCCGAGAAAGACTCGGGTGCAGACAACGATGGCATTGACGTTAGGACTTGTGTTTGACCTAGTGTCTAGTGGACACACCTAAAGTTGTGGAGTTATCAATATAACTCCCCAGGCCTTGACACGTATCGTTGCACGGCATAGAGTGAGTTCATGTACGGATGCGTGCTTCATGCTTGACTGGCCATCGGTATGAGCAGCACGTGTGACAGTATTTAGCTTAGTTGTATATTTCTTTAGTGACTTACATTATAGTACGAGATGTCCACGTCGTATTTGCGACTTGTACATTGGCATTGGACGGGGAGGACGACTAGTAGGCGTATGGTACACCCACTTCCTTTATTCAGATTCCACGTTTGACGGAACGATATGGACGTTATACTATTCAGATTCCCTGTTCTACGGAGCGATATGGACGTTATACTATGCAGATTCTACGTTTTTCTGGAATGATGGACGTTACATGTACAGATGCCAAGCTCTTCGGAGCTGGACGTTATTATATTATAGAGCACCCTTGTTATGGGGGCATATGTGGCATATACTAGCCAGTCACAACGATTGGTGAATTACGTCAACATATGTCTAGCGTACACTTTCCATACGCACTAAGTTGTCCTCAAATTGCATTTTACTTAGCTGGTTAGTTCACCCTTGAGTTTTTACAGTATTTACTTTATGACATGTATTTTTGTATCTTGTTACGACCCTCTGAGTGTAACACCCTGTTCCGCTCATGCGGACTGCCGATTTAAACAGCAAAAGTGTAATGTTCCGACCCGCTTTGCTCAGGCGGGAATACTCGTTTGAGGCAAAGGATATCCAGACTTATCCCTACATATTTTCGGCTTAGGCTTTCAGAGGCTCGCTTGACGTATAGCTCAACCGAGGTGAATTATCGCTAAGGTGGGTGGCTACGGTGAACTTGTCTTTGCTTAGCCAGCACACATAAAACATGGATATTTTATGCTAGTCGCTAGGTGAATTACCCCCTGTATGCTAATAAGAATCCAACGCACCTAGCTAAGGAAATAATTCCAACTTGTATTGCTTGTATTAGAACATAGAAATAAAATATTGCTCATATTCAGACCCTCGCATGCTACCCTAGATCATGTCGCTCGGGAAGTTTCTTACGGTTTCACTCCTCGGCTTACCTTCAGGCCCGAGCTAAATATGAATGATAATGTTTATACAAATGCATGCTTGCCTGCTTGTATATATATTTCCTCGTTCGATGCTTGTCGCATAAACTATACCTCAATTGTGTAACACTGTACATGTCATGCATTCATCTAGTTCACCTCGGAAGACTATCTAATAGTCGTTCCGTGCAAGAATAAACCTGCAAGTATCTGGGACCGTTAGGTCACCAAGGCAATCCCCGCCCCACGGAAAATGCATTAAGGCAAGTTATTCACTAAACAAGAATCAGGATTCAAGCATATCGTGTACTCGTGTTCTCGTGTATCTCGTAAAATTGGAAAGACCAATAATTACATATCGCGGACAACTCGGAAATGAGGTATAGTTCCACGGACGGTCACCGGGGTACTGGGGCTGATCCGATCCGGATGGAACATCACGTGTGGTCCATCGTGTGCGGGTGAGATAGTTTTTAGCGCTTCTTGTGCTTTCGTTGCATTTTATTCTCGCCTTGGACAACTTCATGTGCAATCCATCATGTTCGGGCGAGATGGTTCGTAGCGCCTCTTGTGCTTTTGTTGCGTTCCATTCTCGTCTTGGATTAGTCCTTTATGGCTATGCCAGCGACTCATGTTCATAAGGATAAGTCATCCTCGCTTAGCGGCTATCCGCGTACGAGTTATTACATCGCATCAAAGAACAACTGAGCACCTGAACGATTATGATATAAGAACTCTCATATTTTCATATGTTATTGCCTTGGTTTTCATTATGAATGCTCGTGCTTAAATCAACTTGTTTGCCTTGGACAGGAAAGGTCAAATGGTAAGTTGGTAAGTCTCGTCGTGTTTCCTCTCATGTCGCACGGCGCACTGCCACACGAGTTAGGCTATTCAATATTTGCATGAAACTGATCCTAAGGCAACTAGAAAGACAACATAATAGTTGGTGTACGGAACCTATATTACGTAGTTGGATTTGTCGAGCGGGCGAGTAGCCTCCCCACCAGTGCATTCGATGTACTGATAATCCACCAGATCCTTTGTAGGGTGCGGAAGAACCTCGTTAGGTGCGGATGCCTCCTTCGTACGTGCTAAGGTATGGAGTTAAATCTGAAGCCTTGGGGTGCTGCATCCGAAACTGAAGCACATATACAAGACATAATATTGGAACATATCCTGAACGTCGCCTGTACAATCATTCCACAATTGTAGCCACTTGGCACACTTTTACGGTTCAGAGAGAGATATCTGAGCGAATTGTAATCTCGGCCAAGCGTCGCCTATAACACTTGTTTATATCAATAAAGAGCTTGTTTTACTTCAACTTGTGTTATTAAATGATTCCGCTATTGTCGACTTAGTAAACTTGTTACCGATCGCCTATGCGTTCATGACTCCGCTGCACTCGGATAATCTGTGCGACTCTGTGGCTTATAACTCTTAACGCCAGCCAATAAATCACGGTCTTGTATGGGCGTAGCTCACGCTCGTGCAGCATCACGCCCGGATGGGTCAAAGCAATCGTTCTACGGGAGCGCTGGCGCGGTGATTCTCGCCTAGCGGGAACAGCCGATTTGCTTGCGGAAGATCGGGTCGTGATACTAAGGACCTGGTTCCCTTCCAGGTTATTTGTGCAGTTTGTAAGATATTTGATCTAGTTGGGTGTGGACATCATTGCAGGTATCTTTACATTTCCAACTATTACAGTCATGTACTACTTTTTATTTTGATTCTGCTTTTATAGCCTAGTGTTTATAGGCCTATGTTGTTCTTTTGGTCTATTTGAACGGATGTATTATTGGGCTACAGACTGATGATGCGTATCATTTTTTTTTGAGATTATTTACCATGGATTGAGATTTAGTTTACCTGTTGCATGTTAGAATTAGATTATTAACTGGATCACTTGACTATGGACAGCGTAAGTGTACTTCGTCGGGTCCATTAAATTGGAAAGCCCTATAAAGTCATACTAGCTAGCCATTGCCACGTGTCTGGTCCCATAAATTTTGGGATTGGGGCGTGACATGGTTTTAGTGGTGGCCCATGCAGGTCAGGGCAAATCGTTTCGGTTACGTTACTGTACCGAACGAGCCTGCAACTTAGGATTAATATTGAATAAGATCTCAATCCATAACTGATTTTAAAACTCCTCTTGTATTCGATTATCGCCATTGGACTTCATTACTGTATTCGTTCATTACCGTCGATATCGTTATTATTGTTTCTCATCTTCCTTATTTCAGAAAGATGGATGCTCGCGCTCGGTGATTTCCTCCAAGAGCAGATCCTCGTCAAAACGAAGATGGCATATTTGATAGGATGTTTGCGTAGATGGTTTACCATGGTAGAGAAGGTTGATAAGTTCTTTCGTGTTACTAGAGTTAGTATAGACTGTTGGCATAAGAATTAGACATAGAAGTAGAGACTTAAAACTAGACCCTACCCTTACTTAAGGTAGCCGTGATTTGAAGTATTAGAAGCTAGAAAGATTGTTTGGTTCTAAGGCTCTAGAATAAATTAGGGAAGACATAGCTAGATGCTAGAAATTAGTTATGGTCTTATGGTAGTGATACAAGGAACGACCTTATGAACATGACAAGATAAAATTTTAGACTCACATCTAGCAGAAGATTATCGAGTACTAATAAAAATAGGGTATGAAATAGCACCTTAGGTAGCAAACCATAGTGGTTAACCCCTAGTTACCTCGTGACTTACAGTATCAGACCTAGAATTTTTTTACCCCTTAGATAATGATGATTATATGACTAAGCTAAAACAGATAGGTAGATTGCTAGACATAGATAGCTAGAACCAATATTTGGACGATGAGATAACTTGAGTATTATAATATAGCTTTTAAATTATATTAGATGTACTTGATTTATTTAGATTGCCAGTGTCTATTAGGCTCGTAGTTTCACCTTTGAAAACTCGAGTAGTCGAGCTAGTATCTGAGCTAGACAAATGAGTTAAAGGATGAAAGCATCGATAGATGTTATAGCCTTGAGTTGGATGTCGTGAACTACCTATAATGGATGTCCAGTTATTAACAAGATGGTACCCATATAGTTTGAATGAAGGGTACGCATGGAGTAAACTAGGAGAAACCTCAGGTTCGAGGTAAAAAGGTAGAGTGGCAACAAGAAGAGACTCGCGACAAGTACCTGACCTCGAGTTTCTTTTAAAATTTAGAGAAGGACCTGAACCGGAGACAAAGACGTTGGCTCGAGGTGATGACAAACTTTGAGACTAAGCTACAGTACCATCTGTGAAAGGCCAACGTGGTAGCTGACGCATTAAGCAGGAGGCCCAGGACATTCTCTATGACTACCCAGCAATACCTGTTGAGAGATCTAGAGCAGTTGAGTATAGAGGTCATTATGCCCGGAGTAGATGACCAGTTATCGAGTTTCCAGGTGCAATCAACATTGGTTTAGAGGATTAAGGCTGCCTTGCCAACAGATGCCAGATTCCAGAGACTTTAACATAGGACAGAGGCCGGGATGCAGACAGGATTACGCATACACGAGGATAGAACTTTGAGATGTGGAGATCGTTTCTATGTTCCGAACGGAGAACTTCGTCAGGAGCTGATATCGGAGGCGCACAGTTCAGCATACTCAATTCATCCAGGAGGCTATTGACAGAGGATCGAGACGTTCCAGTGTAGCTGTACCAGTTAGGACACAACCAGGAGCAGGAGGACTGATCCATCATTCGGGAGTACAGACGCAACAGAAGATTGTGCCGTATCAGCAGAGAGATCTACCGACATATCACTTTTGTAGAAAGAAGGGACATGTTCAGAAAGATTGCAGAAGAAGATTAGGACCGTATTTAAGGTACGGATCAAACCAACATCACGTTCAGGAGTGTTCCCAATATGTCAATAGAGCCCAACAGGTAGTGCAAAAGCCAACTCCACCGGTCCTAGGTATGTCCGTAGCATTGCTAGATAATTTGTAGTTTATTATGTGTTTATTTTAATTTTGAGGACGAAATTCTTATAAGTTGGAAAGATTGTAAAACCCCTCGACCAAATTTTGGTCCACTAGGCTTAGATAGAGAGACTAGGGTTAGTTTAAAGCCAATTAGAATTAGAACACAGTATTTTAGAATTATTGTGCAATATTTATATCACTAAGTGCACCTTACCGTTGCTTCGATATTTGGAACGCTACACTAGCATTTACCTTCGAACAAATTTTACACACTTTTTCTAGATGTGCTAGCCTTCCATTCTGATCCCTGTGTAACTCATAAATACCCTCTCTTGTGCTTCATTTTAGTCGCACATTATTCGTTACAAATGTCCGTTCTTAAATTCAAATAAATCCAACTTTGCATCCTTATCCGTTCCAATCGAAATTGGAGACACAACATCGACACATTTTGTATAACCCAATTTATGACAATATTCTATTCTGAGTCTACTACGTCCATGACACTTGTGTCCCACCCAATTTTAACCCTATGTATTTCCAATTAATTAAATAGCACTTATTACATTAATTTTAATTAAATTGGTGTAAGGACCCAACCTCACCCAAAACTAGACCCAACTCCAACCCAAATCCACACTCACACCATCAAGGTTCATACTAAATACCACACACCATTTTAGCCTACTACATTACACCAAACATGGTATTTTGCCTCATCCAATCCCAAATTCCACTAATTGTGCAATTTCCCAATTGTTAAGGGAAATTTATGCAAATATGCAATGAGGTGTCCCCGTCCCATTGGACCCAACACATGAAGAACCTCACCCCCCCTCCTTGACCGGTCCATCCTATTTTCTCCCCCCATTTGTTGTACTTCCTACAACTTTTCCTCCCTACATCCTCGCCCTCCATTTCAAAATCCTTCCATCCTAACCATCCCTTCATCATGTTAAGGTTTTCCACCTCCCAAAAAATATCTCCCAGCCGGCCCTAATCCCAAGGAGAGCCCCCTTTCTCTCTCTCTCTCCTACATATACTACACTCTCTCTCTATAAAATTAACTCACAGCCACCACCACCCCAAAGAAACCCTAAACTCTACACTACCTTCTTCCTCCACCCGACTTCATTCACTGCCACCTCCCTCTCCCAACTCCGGCCTTCTCCTCCTCCGAGTTTCCCCCGCCGACCTCCTTTGACCTTCCTCCTCCCCGACACCAACCACCGCCACCGCCAACAGCTACCTCCGCCTCGACAGACCACAACAGCAGCCCCTCCCACTTTACTTCTTCTTCCCCGGCCAACCTCCTTCCCCGACTCCCAGTCTCTACCACGACCACCCTGTCATCGCCACCACCGACGTCTCCACCACGACCACCCTGTCATCGCCACCATCGTCGTCTCTACCACTCCTCGATATTACTGACCCGATCACCATCAACAACACCATCATCCTCATCCCCAGTCACCCCCACCACCACCACAGTGACCCGACGACCCCCACCATCGCCTTAGCCACCGCCCCGCCAGTACCTGCAACTCGCCACCACACCACGACCACCCTGCTACCGCTGCCGCCGCTGCAGTTGCTGCCGGTGCTGTTGCTGTTACATGCTGCTGTGACCCGCACCACCTTGTCGACACAGTAACCACCGCAGTTACTGTACACGCCGGAGACCATCCACCTTGTGCAGCGGACACCCCCCCGGACACAAGATCATCGATTAGGTATATTCCTATTTTGTCATGTACGTATATGTCGACGTATTATTGTATAGACACGTGTAGTGTATGTGTTTAAGTGTTAATATTTTAGAATAGGTATTTATGTTAGTAATTTCCTCATAAAATTATGACTATTTTTAATAAGAAGCACTGTGTTGGCCAAGGTTTAGATACTGGTTTCATGCACACTAATATGTTAGATAGGATTTATAATTTTGTATTATATGTCATTTGGTTATAACGTATTTTTACAGCATGATAGCTAGGACCTGTGTTGCGTTATACAGTATTTGGTATCGTAACATATTTTGAAAATTCGATTATCTTGATGTACATGGCAATTGAGAATATGACACGTGTACGTCTTAGCTGCGTGCACACGCAACCCTGTTAGTTGACCAGTCGTGGCCCCCCCTACGTCAGTTCCTGGCTGCAGTATAGTTATAATTCTCATGTATAGAGACCTAGATGACTACCTACATCAGACGTGTCCTGAAAATAATTAGGATACCTGGTACCCATGTGTTAGAGGTGCGACTTAGCACCTACACGAATCCGAGCTGTGACCGTGATTGTATCATGTCAAAATTTATACCATAGAATAACTTGTAAAATGCTGTGGACTAGTAGGCTAAGTGTACCCCTAACCCCCTTGACCTGTGACTAGTCAACCCTAGCCATCGTATTTAATTAGAATATTTAATTGGTATCTGCGTAACTCGTAATGTTGCGTAAGTCGAACTTGTGTAAGTAATTAGCATAGTATAATATAGTGATTAATTTTTATTGTTATTTATTCGTAGGCATCCGAGACGATACTACCTTGGCTGTTGGTTCCAGATCGTTACTTGTGCACACCAGAGTTCTAGACAAGTATACCTTGCCTTGTTGTACTATTTAAATTCAGACATTATTTAGTTGCATAATTTATTATTTTAATATTATCTAACTGTGCGCGTCCGAGAAAGACTCGGGTGCAGTCAACGATGGCGTTGACGTTAGGACTTGTGTCTGACCTAGTGTCTAGTGGACGCACCTAAAGTTGTAGGATTATTAATATGACTCCCCAGGCCTTGACACGTATCTTTGTACGGCACAGAGTGAGTTCATATAGGGATGCATGCTTCATGCTTGACTGGCCATCGGTATGAGCAGCAAGTATGACGGTATTTAGCTTAGTTGTATATTTCTTTAGTGACTTGCCTTATAGTACGAGATGTCCACATCGTATTTGCAACTTGTACATTGGCATTGGGCGGGGAGGATGACTATTAGGTGTATGGGACACCCACTTCCTTTATTCATATTCCATGTTCGACGGAACGATATGGACGTTAACTATTCAGATTCCACGTTCTATGGAGCGATATGGACGTTATACTATGCAGATTTTGCGTTCTCCGGAATGACAGATGTTACATGTACAGATGCCATGCTCTTCGGAGCTGGACGTTATTATATTACAGAGTGCCCTTGTTATGGGGGATGGCATATACTAGCCAGTCACGACGATTGGTAAATTACGTCAGCATATGTCTAGCCTACACTTTCCATACGCACTAAGTTGTCCTCAAATTGTATTTCACTTAGCTGGTTAGTTCACCCTTGAGTTTTTACAGTATTTACTTTATGGCATATATTTTTGTATCTTGTTACGTCCCACTGAGGACATGGTTCCCTTCCAGGTTATTTGTACAGTTTGCAAGATATTTGATCTAGTAGGGTATGAACATCATTGCAGGTATCTTTATATTTCCAGCTATTACAGTCATGTACTACTTTTTATTTTGATGCTGCTTTTATAGCCTAGTGTTTATACTCCTATGTTGTTCTTTTGGTCTATTCGAATGAATGTATTATTGGGCTGCAGACTGTTGATGCGTATCATTCTTTCTTGAGATTATTTTCCATGGATTGAGATTTAGTTTACTTGTTTCATGTTAGAATTAGATTATTAACTGGATCACTTGACCGTGGACAGCGTAAGTGCACATTGTCGGGTTCATTAAATTGGAAAGCCCTACAGAGTCATACCAGCTAGCCATTGCCACATGTCTGGTCCCATAGATTTTGGGATTGGGGCGTGACACATCAAAGTTGACTGTATCTAAAGACTGACTAACATTCCCATCTCTTGAGGTAACACTACCTCGATGCCCATCTCTTGAAGATCTTCTAGAATATACTTCTGAGTTGTCAAGATGAATGTGCTGGCTCTCCTACTTAGATCATCTGCCACCATATTTACCTTGCCTAGATGGTACTGAAGTGCCATATCATAATCACCAAATAACTCAAGCCACCTCCTATGTCTCATGTTTAAGTCTTTTTGAGTGAATATGTACTTAAAACACTTGTGGTCTGTAAATATCTCCACCCGATCGCCATATAGTTAAGTTCCATTTGTGATATCTGATAGACCTTATTGGAAATTAATTCTACTCCTGGCTTCAACTCTATGCAGAACTCCACTTCTCTTACTGGGGGTAATCCTGGAAGCTCATCCGAAAATACGTCAAGAAAATTTTTAATTACTCTGGGGAACTGATCTTCAACTCTTACTACTACTGCAATGCCACCTTCATGCTGGTCCTTCACCATTCTATTAAAGATAAATTTTTCCTTACCTAGGATGTTAAACAACACTCTACCCCTATAACAATCTATCGTTGTATAATTGTCTCTCAACTAGTCCATGCCTAAAATAACGTCGAAGTTATCTATAGGGAACTCGATCAACTTTGCAGGTAATAAATGCATGCACACTATGATTGGACATGCTAAACATACATTATTGACTCCTACGAGTCCATTACTAGTGAGTATATTTAGCCACTCTGATAATGACTCAAACTCAAATCCAATATGTGTCACAAATCGTGCACATACAAATGAATAGGATGCTCCTGAATCAAATAATGCTATGGAAGAAAAAGATGTAACAAGAATGTTACCTACTACCACGTCACCTGATGCCAAGGACTCCTCCAAAGATAGGGTAAAAGCTTGTCCTTGGCCTTGCGGTGCTCCTTGTTGCTGCCTCCCTTGAATACGCAGTTGTGGCCTGTGCTAGTTGTACATCTGAGTTTGCGTTGGCAATGGACAATGAGCCAATAGCCTAATCGCCAGTGATGGTCCCCTATACTAAGTTGTCACTGGTGTTGGAAGTGCTAACCGCTGCCGGTCCTTCAATCCTCTACATAATATGACAATTGGCAATATGTTGATCTGAACTGCCATATTACAGAAACAACCCGTGTGATGCCCTACACACATCTCACATATGGCCTCCCTTGCTATAATACGTACATTCGACTAGGGCACCCAATAGTTGTTGTTGTTGTTGTTGCTGCCTCGGCTGGTTCGGCCGAGTTGGTTCTGTTGTTTTCGATGCTACTGGTCTCCTTGGCGCTGTGTCATGAATGTGAATGCCAGGATATGGTATTGACATTAATTTTACTGGTCCTCCTCATCAGCTCTGTGCATGAGACCTCTTTTGGCCTCCCGTCCTCGATGCTAACCTCTGCATTGTCAGCTCGTGTCGCCTAGATGTGATCAATACTTCGTTGAAAGTCTTGTAGTTATGGCCCTCTACCAGTTGTTGAATCTCCAGATGAAGTCCATACTGGAATCTCATCGCCCTTTCGGGTTCTGTTGCTACCATCGTCGAAGAAAATTTGCTAAGCCTATAAAACTCTGCCGCATAGCCATCCACTATCCTTCTAGACTGTTTGAGGTTGATAAACCTCTGTTGAAGCTCATACTGTGCTACAACTCCGAAATACTTAACCTTGAAACGGGCCCTGAAGTTGTCCCAAGAGTAGGTTATCTTAAACCAACTTCTTCTGCTGTCCACCAATCTCTAGCAAGGTCTTGCAGGTCGGACCTGATCAACTTGTTCCTCAGCTGGAACCTTTGTTGCTGTCACTATTGTTTTAATATTCTGCATCCAAGCGTCTGCGATAATAGCATCCTCTGTTCTATTAAAGTACTTGGGGTTGAGTTGGCAGAACCTCACGAATGCCCCTGAGTCTGCTCTAACACTTCTTTCCAAGGCCGTCTGTAATCCTTGGTTCAACATGACATTCTGCTCTTACTGCTGAAGCTAATGATGCTGTTGCATTGTCATCATTCCTCGTATAATTTTTAATAATGTTAGGGTATCAAGTACTACGGGCACTACTGGTACAACCGGGGATACTGGAGCTTCTGGTACATGTTGCTTATCGTGCTCTTCTACTGGTTCTACCCTGATCTCTCCAGGATCAAGTGTTGCCTCTTGATGGGGGCCAACAGATCCCTGCCCTGCTGAAACTACTGGTGCTTCGACCATCGAGACTAAGGAAGCCCTAAGGAAAAGGACATAAGATAAATCAAGAACATGATGAGAAAGTATCGAGGAACCAATGATACAGAGATCAAGCTGAGTTTCGAGAAGACAGGTTCAGGATCTCAAGGAGGAACATGTTTGAATGAGACATCCTATGATTAAGCCACCCCACAAGTCTGAAAAGAAAGACAAACCTTCAGGGGCCACTAGTAAAATCTTGTCATATCCTAGATCCAGAATACTGGAGAGCAGAAAAATGACTCAGCCAACCACACCTTGCGAAATACCGAAGCAACCCATAATGTGTTAAGGTTGTCTAGAGACAAGGGAGTGCATACTACAATCAAGTCTCCTAGGGTCAAGATCTTTTATGTCTCAATCATTCAAATAAGTAGCAATAATATAGAACATTTTAGAATAAGCAGTAAGGCATCTCAAATGCCATATCATAATATTCTTTAGAGATCTGGTAGTACAGAATAATGTGCCTGATGCAAGAATATAGTATACATGACAGTGAGTCAGCTACAGTCTGAATATATATAGTCATATAAGGAACTATAGTCTAGATTTGCCGGCTAACAGGTACCGGTTGGTTAAACGTCCAAAAGAATATAGTTTATAAAAGATGAGCAGTGAATAAATGAACTCACTCGTGACCCTCAGCGGTCATCCTTCTGGAGCGTGCCATCAGTGAGGGTGAGATAAGCTTGATCCTCAGGTGCTGGCTATAAACTTGGCCATGCAAAAATAGTGGGGTCAGACCCCAAATAGCAAGTACCACAAATTAAGCACGAAATAATGAAACAAAACCAAATTTATAGCATGAGATGCATGAGCCAACGATCAATAGCATATGTCCCATCCATAACATGATACGACACCCCTTTACCAAACAAGGACAGGAAGTGCCCTATTACATCAAGATAGAATATGTCCCTTGATTATGGTTAAGCTAAAATAACTTTGCGTCGTAGTTCAGTCCATAGCCTATCGTAACAAAATAGTACAATACAACAACCAAACAAGTACATGAGTTGAACCATCATGCCACAACAGTCTATGTCCCTAATTCCACTCAGTAGAAGGCACAATACACAAAGAGAGATACAATATAGGAGAAATAATTTAGCTTCAGTCCATGGAGTATCGTAAAACAATGATGCAATCCGACAACCAAATAAGGATATGGGTTGAATTATCATGCCACGATAGCCCACTTTCCTGGCTAGGCATATATTACAAGCAATTTAAACGGCAAATCATGTATTATAGCTTGGTATGTGATCTCTGGGTTATCCCGGTAATACAATATATGAGTATCCTCATATCATACCATAATCGATCAGGGTTGGCTGAACCAATGATATACGAGCAAGAATATATATAAAAGTTGCACCAGTCCCTAGCAAGGGCCCTGGGCTAATTAATGATCAATAACAGTTACAACATTTCTATAGGAAAAAACTGGCTCGGTCTTATATTTAGATCAGATATTTTACTCCACTAGTGCGGATGATATACAGTATCCGTGGTGGACAGCCTTTACTCCCAGCTAATTTAGGGTGGCTCGACATGTACTATCTCGAGATACGGTTCCCTCCTAATGCTCTTCCAATTAAGTTGCTTAGTTAACCCTAGGTTAATTAGAATCTCATGTCGTGGTCACGTGAATATTCCTTCTTAGATGTCGTACATTAAGTACGGGCACTATTGATATGAACCCATATTATCACTCGAAAGTTAAATCTGGATTCACCCAAGTGTGATACAACAATCAATACTATCTACCCATGGCTAAAGTCACTATCCAACTACCAGATTCGTACATGAAAATAATTACATATATCACGTAGCAGGAGTATGTGCACGACGGCTCACTATATATCAAGTAGCACTCTCGGTGCAATCAAGTGTATCAGCACGGATACAATAGTCAGGGAAGGAACAAGTTCTAGTATCATGATCATAGACAAGTTATCAGGTAGCAAGTTATTTAGGACATGATAGTCTAATACTGGTCACATTAATTTATCACTTTATTATATCGATGAATGGGGATAAGAGTAGTGCGAGAACCCCTCAAGATCAACACAACCCTTAAACTAAAAAAGGACTGGGGTTGCAGAACGTTAACCGAGTTGAACTACGCCTCTTAGTCTATCCAACTTATAATAAGGTGATGAAGGAAAAGTAATCTAATTAGCAAAAAAAATAGCAAGTGCATATAGAGCCACATCTACAAGGCTCATGTCAGGTACTTAGTCAATTTAGCATATAGTTATAACTAGGTCATTAGGTCCATATATATTCAAGATCGAAATATAATTCATCCATATACTCACAATCATTCAACCAACGTAAATGTTAAACCAATAAAAGAGCCCAACGTGAGTAGGAAACAGTAGGCACATAAAGCAAGTTGGCTCACAAAATCACAAAAACAAGGTTGGCGGACAAACTCAAAGAAAGAAGGTTGGTGCACAAAGCAAGAAAGTGCGCAAGCTAAAAGGGGTTGCGCACTTTGTCAGGTTAACCAACACGACGCACTTGACAAAAGTGCGCAGGAAAGAATAAGATGTGCTTTCAAAGAAAGTGCACGAGCAAGCTAGTAAAAGGACAAAACACACAATCCGAGGTCAAAACTCGACAGTCGAAAAACTCGTCAGCCGAGAAGCACACAAATTAATAACACAAAAATCGAGAAACCAACTAATACTTCGTCCCTAAGAAAACTAAGAGGGGAGAAAGTGCACGAGCAGACCAAACGTAAGAAAAGTGTGCCGGCTGAAGAAACATAGGAAAAGTGTGTCAGATTGCCAAACGTGAAGAAAATGCGCTGACTGACTGTGGTGCACTTTCTCTTAGTTTTCCACGAAGAACTTTGATTGAATACGTACCAAAGTGCGCCAACTGGCTTCCTCTCAAAAGTGTGCCACTGACTCAAGGAGTGTGACTGACGCACTTTTGCTAGGAGACTGGGTGCAGTATGATTAGTACGTACGAAGAGTTGGGATAACACACCAATGCGCCCAAAGTGAAACATACGTATTTCTATGCCAAAGGGGTTCTCTTGCATACTCTTCACATAGCACTGTTCTTCTTCTCTAGTCAGCCATTTTGGTATACGTATTGTATCAAGTTTCAACACTTAACTTAGCTGGACTCGAAATCAAGCACGAGAAATAGCAAATTTACATAAATATGGTGCTCTGCACTATAAGCTAGAGTAGCAATATTAGGCCCCCTTAATGAAAATAATGCAATCTCCGGTACAGGGGTGGTCATCTGATCTGTATATGTCCGGGAGACCATTGCAACTGAATTCCTATATCAACCAATACAAATTTAGCCAACTTCTGGAATAGGTAAGCAAGCTAAGAAGGTGTATTTAGGAGAATTCAATATTGTGTGTACCTTACTTGTCTATTGTCTATGAAAAACATAATTGTGCACACCACAATCTTGCCAGCTCGTTTGTTATCCAACATGTTACTTTTACAGTACCTGTGAAATTTATGTCCAGAAAACCAATAGATTCTTGGTTTTGTTGCAGCAATATTGAGTTTTGAGGTGTGTAACCTGCGGCTAAGTAGATATCCTTCACATCATATATACCTTGCATTTAACTTGGGGACACCGTGAGCCGTACCTCAACACCCCCTAAACAATATCAATTTTGATTTGTATAAAAATTACACATTGAATAGTTCTATAATGAAAACATAGATATCGGGTGGCCTGTAAAACCCCTCGACCAAATTTAGGTCTACTTAGCTTAGATAGAGAGACTAGGGTTAATTTGGAGCCAATTAGAATTAGAACATAGTGTTTTATATTTATTGTGCAATAATTATATTACTTAGTGCACCTTACCGTTGCTTCGATATTTGGAGCACTACTCTAGCATTTACCTTCAAACAAATTTCACACACTTTTTCTAGACAAGCCAGCCTTCCATTCTGACCCTTGTGTTACTCATGAATACTCTCTCTTATGCTTTATTTTAGTCGCGCAATATTTGTTACAAACGTCCAGTTTTAAATCCCAATAAATCTAACTTTGCATATTTGTCCGTTCCAATTAAAATTGGAGACACAACCTCAACCTGTTTCAGACAACCCAAATTTTGACAATATTCTATTTTGAGTCTGCTATGTCCATGACACTTGTGTTCCACCCAATTTTAAGCCTGTGTATTCCAAATTAATTAAAAAGCATCACTTACACTAATTTTAATTAAATTAATGTGAGGACCCAACCTCACCCAACACTAGACCCAACCTCAGCCAACACTAGACCCAACCTAGCCCATCTACACCCTATATTCCTTCATGTGAACATGTTCCCCACACCAAGGAGCCCTAGCCGACCCAATTCCCAAGGATAGCCTCCTCCTCTCTCCTATATATATATATATATATAACTCATTTTCTCTCTCCAACCCTAAAAATAACTCTAACCCAAAACCCTAGTTATTCTCATCACCCTCCTCCTCCTTCCCCCGATCACACCCAGCACGCCTGACCACCGACCTCCACCGCCTGCCCCCCTTGTTGACGTCAACCCGCCGCCACAGGACCACCGTCACCCTTCTCCTCCTCCACCATCGTTCAGCAGCATCATCACTATCACCATAACCTTCCCCGACTCCACCTGCACCCGACCCCCCTTCTTCCCGATCACCTCCTCCGCCACTAGCCTCACCATCTCCGCCACCGTCATCCCCGTCACCATCTCCACCGCCCCAGCACCTCCACCAACAACCACCACCCTCAACCCATCTCCACCACTCCTCTCACCGTCACCAGCATCCCCATCACCAACACCATCATCACCATCAACCCGTACGACCCTGCAGCCTAACTTCCTTTCGTTTATCACTGAAGACTACTGCCACCTTAGCCAACCACCTCCACGACCAGCCCTACCGCCAGCAACCCGCCAGCTGCCGCCTGCCACTGCAGTTACTGCCGGAGCTGCTGTTGCTGCTGCTGTTTCACGCTGTGACTGGCCGGTGCTCCTTCCCCCCTTATCGGAGATAGGCCGCCGACACCATAGTTCCCAACTTGGACACGAATATCGACCAGGTATATTCCCATTATTCATCTTGTACGTATACGTCGATGTATTGTTGTATGGACACGTATTTGAACTCGTGTGGTTGTGTTTAATTATTAATTTATTAGAATAGGTATTAATATTAAGTAATTACCCAAATAAAAATAATTAATTAATATGAACACTGTGTTGACCTAAAAGCCTAGATATTGACCTGGTGTACTCTAACATGATAGTTAGGACTGGTATTTATGTGCTATACGTTGATTAGTTTCGTAAAAAAATTTGGTATTTTGTTGCCTTGATGTACACGGTAATTGAGGATACGACACGTGTACGTCTTAGCTGCGTGCACACGCGACCATGTTAGTTGTCCAATTAAGACCCTCTTGCGTCAGTTCTGAAGTACAACGTAGTATTTCCTGTGCGTACAATTGTAGTGACTGATGATCATATTACTATATTATATTATATGTATAGGGTCGCTGGACCATTCAGGCGAGACTTCAGGAGTAGGTTATTGGCACTCACAGCTTGAGGACCCAGGCAAGTATCCCTTGCCTTGTTGTACTGTTTAAATTTAGATATTATTTAGTTGCATGTTTTATTATTTTAATATTATATAACTGCGCGTCCAAGAATAACTTGGGTGCAATGACGGTGGCGTCATATTATATCTTTATTATATATTATGCATGTTGAACTAGTTTTATGAGACCACCACATTATCATGAGGTATTCTTATATTTCATTAACCATGACACATTTCTTACACGGGTTGTGAGTCTCATTTAGGACACGGACTTGCATATTCGGTTGGCCACCTGTACGTGTAGGTCGTGCGACGGATAGGGTATAACTGCTAATAATGATGCATGTTAGAAGGCTTAGCAGTTATTAGTAGTCTAGGAACATAGACTATTGTAGTATGGTAGTCTAATCCTTGTCCTTGTTTGGTGTTAGGGTTGGGCTATTGTTCTAACGATAGGCTATGAACCAAAGTTACGACGCCGATACCTGCACTCCTTCTCGACGTAGTAACTAAAACGTATTATGGATACAACATGCAAAGAGCATTGGACGTGGAGGACGACTAGTAGGCGTATGGGACACCTACCTCCTTTATATAGATACAGCGTTCTTCAGAGTGATACGGACGTATATATTTATGCAAATACCGCATTCTTTAGATTGTTGGACGTTACTTGTGGTTTTACAGGATACCACACTCTAGAGAACGTTGGACATTATTACTTATATAGATACCATGCTCCTCGGAGCTGGATGTTATTATATTGCAGAGTGCCTTTGTTATGGGGGCATATGTGGCATATACTAGCCAGTCACGGCGATTGGTGAATTACGTCAGCATATGTCTAGCCTACACTTCCCATACGCACTAAGTTGTCCTCAACTTGCATTCACTTAGCTGGTTAGTTCACCCTCGAGTTTTTACAGTATTTACTTTATGACATATTTCTATGTATCTTGTTACGTCCTTCTGAAGACCTGGTCCCTTTTCAGGTGTAAACGATCATGGTTATTTGCAGGAGCACGGATCAGGACTTGCTACTTTTATCTCTTTCGAGGAGGTCTTCTCTTCGAGCCTCATTGATCATTAGATATACTTATTTTGTTTCTCTTATATTCTAGTTGGTAGTGGATTTGTCTCCATCCAACTACTTGTTCTTATCAAGCATTTAATACTTGATTCAGTTATATAGTTGATTGGTTATTTGATTCTGTGGGTCAAATTTAGTTATGCTCTATGACTTATGACAAATATATACCACTTATGAATTATTGTTCATAATACAGCGTACGTATGTATTATGGTTTCCATATATTGGAGTTGCCATATACATATGGCTAGCATGCTTACGTATTCCTAGTCCTACGTATTTTAGGACTGGGGCGTGACAGGTTTTTATGGTGGCCCATGCAGGTCGAGTTAGTCGTTTCTGTTATGTAACTGTACCGAGCAGGCCTGCACCTAGGTTTAGAGTTTTAGGTCTCATCCACAATTTGACTATGACACTCCTTCCTTCCAATCCATTCTATTTAAATAATTGTATCCTGCTTGATTCATGTACTTCCCTAATAGTTCCTTGAGTATAACCTTCTCCTAGAATATAGGAATCCTTGTTGTTAGGATAATAATTTGTAAACACCCTAATTTTGAGAATAATTTTAAAATGAGTTATTCCGAATTTTCGGTATTTTTCTGGAATTTAAAACGAAGGTGATTGTGATTTAAAGAATTTTAAGTGTTGCTAATTGGTGTTAAAATATTATGAAAATAATATTTTATGGTGTAAAATGGAAAACCGGACACAGGGTATTTTTTAGTGAATTTATTGGACTCCGGAGTAGCGTTTTAAGCCCTAAAAAATGAATGGATTAATAAACCGAACCAAACCAAATTAAACCCAAACCGCTGAACCGAACCCAAACCACTGAACCAAACCAAGCCCAGTCATAATGGGTCGGGTCGGATCCGAGTCAAACCCGACCCGGACCCTGAACCCATACTGAAACCCTAGTCGGATCCCCCACCGGATTTACTGTTTACCACTATATATACCCTCGGCGTCCGTGCCCTCCGTCGCCAAACCCTAATTCCTATCCGCTGCCAAACCCTAATTCCTATCCGCCGCAGCCACGCCTGAACCCGAGAACCTCAACCACCGCATCAACCTCCTCTCTCCCCCGGATGCCAGCACCACCACCTAATCACCCACCTCCGTCTCCTACGCCCAGCTCTCGACGACGACCCCCGTCCGCCTACTAGAACTCCCTCCTCCTCGGGCATCCACCTCGCCGAGCCCAAAGCCCCGCACCGTCAGACCCGCTCCGCCGACCTCGCCGTCTCTCCTTTCGACTGAACCCAGCACCGACTCCTTCCCCCAGCCCGCTGCCGAGTCCAGCAACCGACTCCCCTCAACCCCTCGAACCACCGCTAGGCCGCCGACGTCGACTTCTTCCGCCTGAGACCTAGCCGCCTCAGGCCTAGTTGACCAACAGTAACCCTGGACTCGACACAGCGTCTCAGCGGACACGAGACGTGAGCAGCAGACACAGGATACGAGCGAGACACAACAGTACCCTTGGGGACGTGGAATTCAGAGTTCATGGAGCCTTGATCAGGTACCGATTTCTCTCACCTCGTAACTCCATTTTCGATCTCGTCAGTTTCTATGCGTAGACTGTGTAACCCTCTCGGTGCCCGTGCAACCCGCTCGGTGCATCGCGTCCTGTGGTGATCGCACACCGCGATCCAAAAACAGGAAAAATAATATCCCGTTCTACCCCGAAACTGAGTGCGCCCCGCCAAACGGGACGACTTGGTCGCATGCGGTCTTTACCGAACCGTGCGTGACGTTGATACGGTCGTATGGGTTCGCAGAAGTTGATTCGAAGGTACGTGCACCCCGGAATCAACTCATATCCGCCGACGACACCCCGTATCCATCCTTTCTGAAACATGCTGTAACTTTGTGTACATACGTCGGATCGAGACGAAACTTGCGCCATCGGACTCGTAGCAATCCGCTGGTCCTGTGACCCAAGTTTGGTTCGATTCTGAGAACGTTGACAAAATCGTGTATCGTGGGCCCCACAAGCTCCACTTGACGGGCGATTTTGTGATCGGCTCATCGGAATCCAATTCTGGAAGTTCCGTTGGGTTCATACCATCATTTCTGACTTGTAGACACTGAGTTTACAGGATTTGGAGACATTTGATCCTGACACGCTTTTCGGTGCAAAGTGGCCCACATGTGGACCCCGCTTTATCCCAAAAATGACCTTTTTGCCCCTGTGTCCAAATTGGACGTAAGGACAGGCATTTCTAGCAGTTTGATACCTTCTGAGACTATTGGTGATGTTTACTACAGCTTTTGGAGTAGCACCTACCGGATCCACTGATACCGGGACGACTGTTGACATTCAAACATCAGGCAAGTGTACCTTGCCAAACTCTGCAGTATTGTTATATATTTTCCTTATTTTATTACATTTTTGTGCATGTTCAACCTAGGACCGTGTGGCATACCTAGCGTCCGATTATCAGTCGGGTGCCAACACCGTACGCGGTGTTGGGTATTGTCATCTAGAGATGGACATGCGTGACACTATATATTCTCGTACTTGTCTTACCAAGTACATTATGACCCAGGATACTGGACACTGTTCATGAGACAGGATTCTTCCCGAGATATTCGTGGTGATTCTGTATAGGATTCAGGACTTGACAGAGATACTATATTCTTAGATACATTATGACTTGTGCATTAGTTATGATCCCGCTGACATGGACATGAGACGTTATGGTCATGATATGCGTGGTTACATTGGATGGGGAGAGACACACAGACTACAGGCTGATCATATATATACACCCCTATTATTGTGAGGCACAAGACTCTACAGCCGAGCTTGACCCATTACTCATTATTACTGCTACTACCGGCTCCCCGACATAGAGCTTGTAGTGGCTTCAGCCTGAGATCTAGTGCTGCTCTCATCTTGCATATCACTTAGCTGGTTATTTAGCATTCCCTTATTGTTCCATCTATTGCTGGAGAGACCCACAGGCTACAGGTTGATTATGTTATGACGGCTACTCAGTCTCCCGCTGAGCTAGACCACCTCATGATACCACTACTACCGGCTCCCCTACACAGAGCTTGTAGTTGTTTCAACCTGAGTACTATTGATATTCTCTCTGGCATTTCACACAGATGTTTACTTACTTGCCCTATTTATTCTATTTATTTTCTGCACTGTATTTATTTTGGCTTGAGCTTTCTTGTACCTTGCTATGTCCCCTGAGGACCTGGATCCGGATTATGTCCCCAGGATTTGCAGACGAGATCTATCCCGAGGTATACGGGACCGCTGCAGGAGCTGATCCAGGAGCTGTACCGCCATCTGAGGACGAGGTATTAGCCGAAGACTTCTCCTGAGCATCCATGATCATGCTCAGCATTTATTTATTTATTTCAGTCTTTTATATTTTGGTCTATGGAACCATTGTACTAGATGTTTACCGGGTTGTTCCCCGAAGTACTTTTTTGAGACTAGCTGATGATTTACATTCCTTATTTATTCTGTGGATCATACTTTTATACTTTGTGTGGATGAGATTAGTTGTGCCATATTGTCGTAGACTTATTTTTACAGCTTAAGAATGCCCTGATGGATCCATTAAATTGGGTTTGTCCATCGGTGCGTACTGCTGGCCATTGCCACGTAACTGGTCCCACGGTATTTTAGGACTGGGACGTGACATGGTTTTTGTGATGGCCCATGCAGGTCCTAGGTTAAATTGTTCGGTTTCAACTTAGGGACCGAACCAGCCTGCCCTAAGGATAGGATAGATTATAGGATCTCATCCATTATTTAACCCATTATTGAACTCTATATCGAACTCAAAATTGTTACTTGAACTACATCCTGTATTGATTCCTCTGTGCGTTCTTACAGTTTATTTATTAATTACAGAGTAATGGATCCCAGGAACGGAGACGAGATTCCTTTGGATACGCCACACGACGCTGTGGTTACTTATACAGACGGAGTGACCCCAGGGGATGGAGGACAAGCATCGCAGAACGATCAGACCGGTCAACCTAATCCAAGGTTCCGGAGAGATGACATCCCACCTCCCCCACAGTTTACTCCCCAGATGCCAGTTCTCCCACCCGGACAAGCCATAGACGGGCAACAGATGTTCCAGATAATGTATGCCATGATGCAAGTGCAGCAGTAGATTCAGCAAGAGGCCCACCGGCAGGAGGCCGAGTATCTGAGAACCAGCCTGGTATCTGCATTGGAGCAGGCAAATCCACCAGCGAGGCGATCGACGACGGGATCTATCACCGACTTCCGTCAGCTCAAGCCTCGTATATTTTCGGGTAAAGAGGGGCCAACAGAAGTTCATGAATGGCTCACAAACATACAACATCAGTTGGAAGCCGCTAAACTTCCGAGAGAGAAGTGGATGACTGCAGTCAGAATGCAGTTAACTGAGAATGCACATCACTGGTGGTTAGCAGAGGAGAGAAGGCTCGGGCAGGACCGAGTCACTTGGAAAGAGTTCTCCAGACTCTTCAAAGAGATGTATATTCCCGCAGTAGCACGGTCGGAGCTCAGAGACAAGTTCAACCGCCTTATCCAAGGCAACATGACAGTAGAAGAATACAACGCATAATTTATTCGCCTCAGTCGCTTTGCCCCAACCTTGATTGCGACAGAGGAAGAGAAGGCTGAGAAATTCTTTGACGGGCTAAAGTTCGAGCTTCAGAGATTGATTGGATCGGTTGCACCTATATCTTATACCGACGTCCTCGCAGCAGCACGACGCATGGAGCGCGTCACTAGGAGGGAGTCGAACCTGAAGAGGCCTATCACCTCGGCACCATCCAGGACAGCCCAGGGGGATTCAGCAAAACAGACCCAGAGGAGTATGCCAGAGAGGACAGCACACAGGGCCATATCTCTTCCTACTTGTCACCACTACGGCAAGATAGGTCACATTGAGAGAGAATGCAGACGTAAGTTGGGACTCTGCCTAGCTTGCGGTTTCAACCAGCATCAGACCAGAGACTATACCGAGCGCAGAGAGGGAGCACCGAGATTAGCTTTGCCTGCACCACGACCAGCTTATCCAGCCGTAGGAGCACAGCAGGCAGGAGTTGGAGGGGTCAGGCCACCAGCCCCAGGAGGGAATCAGCAGAGACCACCCCTGGCACCGCAGGCAGCTCTATTTCAGCAGGCTCAGCAGCAGAGAGGCCAAGCTCAGGGGCGAGGCTAGGCATTCACATTAGCTGTTGAGGAGGAGGCTACAGCAGGCGAGGTCATCGTAGGTACCATTTTAGTAGCTTCATTACCAGCTGTAGCATTATTTGATTCTGGAGCATCGCATTCATTTATAGCAGCTAGCTTTGTAGCCACCCATAGAGTAGCTACCGCACCCCTTCCGAAGATGAAGAAAATTCTTACGGGAGGTAGAATTATTCCGGTTAGTGGCGTCTGTAGATCATGTTCTGTAGTAGTCTGTGGGAGAGAGATGCGAGCTCAATTTCTGATCTTTTCTATGCCGGACTATGATGTCGTACTTGGTATGGACTGGTTAAGTCAGTATCATGCGACTCTTGATTGCCGACTTGGGCGGGTTATATTTAGACCGCCTGGACATCCAGAATTCGAGTTTCTTCGAGGAGTAGTAGAGCAAGGAGTTCAGCCTACTCTTAGGGTACTATCTGTAGAAGGGGAGACAGGTTACCCAAGAGTCATATCAGAATTTGTGGATATATTTCCTGATGATCTTTCAGGTTTACCGCCTGATCGGGAAATAAAATTCACAATAGACTGAACTCCAGGAGCAGAGCCTATCACTTCATCAGTATATCGGCTAGCACCTAAGGAGTTAGTGGAGTTGAAGGAACAGGTAGATGATCTTCTGGAGAAGGGTTTCATTCGGCCCAGTGTTTCACCTTGGGGAGCACCCATATTATTTGTGCCGAAGAAGGATGGAATAGTATGGTTATGCATTGACTACAGGGCACTGAATGCTGTGACCATCAAGAACAGGTATCCCTTACCACGCATTGATGATCTATTCGATCAATTGAGTGGTGCAAGGGTATTCTCGAAGATTGACCTTCGATCCGGCTATCATCAGATCAAAGTAAGGAAGGAAGACATACCGAAGATAGCTTTCAGGACCAAGTATGGACATTATGAGTTCTTGGTGATGCCGTTTGGTTTAACCAACGCGCCAGCAGTGTTTATGAGCTTAATGAACAGAGTCTTTCATCAGTTCTTGGATAAATTCATGGTGGTGTTCATTGATGACATTCTCATATATTCCAAGAGCCACGAAGAGCACGAGGAGCATCTCAGAATCGTGTTAGATACCCTGAGACAGGAAAAGTTATATGCCAAACTCAGTAAGTGTGAGTTCTGTATGGACAAAGTACCTTTCTTGGGACATATCATCTCAGGTGAAGGACTATCAGTGGATCCAGAGAAAGTTGCGGCAATAGAGACTTGGCCTACACCCACATCAGTTGCAGAGGTGAGAAGTTTTCTCGGACTTGCGGGATATTACCGAAGGTTTGTAAAAAATCTTGAGGATTGCCGAACCGATGACGAAGCTGACACGTAAAGACCAGAAGTTTATATGGACAGAAGACTGCCAGAAGGCCTTTGAAGAACTGAAGAGAAGATTAACAACAACACCTATCTTGACTCTTCCTTCAGGGTCAGGAGGTTTTGTTGTTTACAGTGATGCATCGGGTAGTGGATTGGGATGTGTTTTGATGCAATATGGCAAAGTCATTGCTTATGCATCGAGACAGTTGAAGGTCCACGAGAAGAACTATCCAACACACGATCTGGAGTTAGCAGCAGTTATATTTGCATTAAAGATTTGGAGACACTACCTTTACGGAAAGAAAGTAGACATCTTTACAGATCACAAAAGCCTGAAGTATGTGTATACTCAGAAGGAGCTTAACATGAGGCAGAGGCGTTGGCTTGAATTGATGGTAGATTTTGACATAGATCTGCAGTATCATCCAGGAAAGGCGAATGTTGTAGTAGACGCACTAAGCAGGAAGCCTACGGCTTATTTCTTGACGATGCAGCCCGAGTTGTTGAAGGATCTACAGGAGCTTCAGATAGAGGTTATCTTACCGGGACAGAATGACTTGATGGCTAATCTTGAGATTCAGTCATCACTCGTAGAGAAGATTAAAGAGGCATTGCCCACCGATGCTAGATTCCAAAGACTCAAAGAGAGGACAGAAGCGGGCATGCAGACAGGACTTCGCATACACGAAGATGGGACATTAAGGTTTGGAAACCGCCTGTATGTTCCGAATGGAGAATTGAGACAAGAGTTAATGACTGAAGCGCATAGCTCTATGTACTCTGTTCACCCAGGAGGAACCAAGATGTACCGAGACTTGAGACAGTATTACTGGTGGCATAGAATAAAAAGGGAGATTGCAAGATTTGTGGCTAAATGCTTAGTCTGTCAGCAAGTAAAGGCCGAGCATCAGAGGACTGCAGGTATGTTACAGCCGCTTCCTATACCAGAATGGAAGTGGGAGCACATCACAATGGATTTTATCACAGAATTTCCGAGGAGCCCCAGCGGAAGAGACGCAGTATGGGTTATAGTGGATCGACTCACTAAATCGTCACACTTCTTGCCATTTAGAGTTGGACAGTCCACAGAGGTACTAGCCGACATGTATATGCGATAAATTATCAAATTACATGGAGTGCCTGTTAGTATTGTATCGGATCGAGATTTATATCTCATTTCTGAAGAAGCATGCAAGAGAGCCTGGGCACCAAACTCAAATTCAGTACGGCTTACCACCCACAGACAGATGGCCAATCAGAGCGCACCATTCAGATCTTGGAGGATATGTTATGATCATGTATGCTAGACTTTGGAGGATCTTGGGAAGATCATTTGCACTTGGTGGAGTTCTCCTACAATAATAGTTATCAGGCCAGCATCCAGATGGCACCGTACGAAGCTTTATACGAAAGGAAGTGCAGATCGCCTATATGTTGGAGTGACATTGGTGAACGTCAAATACTGGGTCCAAAATTGGTAACGCAGACAGTGGAAAAGGTGAAACAGATTCAGAATCATCTACGAGCAGCTCAGGACAGACAGAAGCATTGGGCAGATACACACAGACGTCCCCTAAAGTTTAAAGAGGGAGAGCATGTATTCTTGAGGGTTTCGCCCACTCGTGGTACTATCAGATTCGGAAGCAGAGGCAAGTTGAGCCCAAGGTATATTGGGCCATTTGATATTCTAGAGCGCGTTGGTGAGGTGGCTTATCGTCTTGCATTACCCCCATCCTTAGAGGGAGTGCATGACGTATTCCATGTCTCACAGCTGCGAAGGTACGTGACCGACCCAAGTCACATAGTCGATCATTCAGAGATCACAGTAGGCCCAAGCTTGAGATATGAAGAACAACCAGTTGGCATCCTCGACGTCAGTGAGAAGACATTGCGGGGACAGACAATCAGACTGGTTCGTGTAGCATGGAAACATCATTCTCCTGGAGAATTGACTTGGGAACGAAAAGATAGTATGCGCCAGCGTTATCCTCATTTGTTCGAGAATGCCGTTGTAAACTAAGCAACCTTGTAATTTATAGTTCTTCCTTTAGTAGCTTATTCTTTGATTGCGAGGACGCAATCCTCTTAAGGGGGGTAGATTATAAACACCCTGATTTTGACAATAATTTTAAAATGAGTTATTCCGAATTTTCAGTATTTTTCTGGAATTTAAAACGAAGGTGATTGTGATTTAAAGAATTTTAAGTGTTGCTAATTAGTGTTAAAATATTATGAAAATAATATTTTATGGTGTAAAATGGAAAATCGGACACAAGGTATTTTTCGGTGAATTTATTGGACTCCGGAGTAGCGTTTTAAGCCCTAAAAAAACGAATGGATTGATAAACCGAACCAAACCAAATTAAACCCAAACCGCTGAACCGAACCCAAACCACTAAACCAAACCAAGACCAGTCATAACGGGTCGGGTCGGGTCAGATCCGAGTCAAACCCGACCTGGACCCGGAACCCATACTAAAACCCTAGTCGGATCCCCCACCGGATTTACTGTTCACCCTTATATATACCCTCGGCGTCCGTGCCCTCCGCCGCCAAACCCTAATTCCTATCCGCCGCTAAACCCTAATTCCTATCCGCCGCAGCCACGCCTGAATCCGAGACCCTCAGCCACCGCATCAACCTCCTCTCTCCCCCGGATGCCAGCACCACCACCTAATCACCCACCTCCGTCTCCTACGCCCAGCTCTCGACAACGACCCCCGTCCGCCTACTAGAACTCCCTCCTCCTCGGGCGTCCACCTCGTTGAGCCCAAAGCCCCGCACCGTCAGACCCGCTCCACCGACCTCGCCGTCTCTCCTTTCGACTGAACCCAGCACCGACTCCTTCCCCCAGCCCGCCGCCGAGTCCAGCAACCGACTCCCCTCAACCCCTCGAACCACCGCCAGGCCGCCGACGTCGACTTCTTCCGCCTGAGACCTAGTCGCCTCAGGCCTAGTCGACCAACAGTAACCCTGGACTCGACACAGCATCTCAGCGGACACGAGATGTGAGCAGCAGACACAGGATACGAGCGGGACACAACCAGTACCCTTGGGGACATGGAATTCAGCGTTCAC
Organism: Iris macrosiphon; assembly: GCA_036927795.1. Classification (NCBI taxonomy): domain Eukaryota; kingdom Viridiplantae; phylum Streptophyta; class Magnoliopsida; order Asparagales; family Iridaceae; genus Iris; species Iris macrosiphon. The sequence continues at coordinate 66,460,537 of JAYESA010000012.1, forward strand.
GGAGCGTTGATCAGGTACCGATTTCTCTCACCTCGTAACTCCGTTTTCGATCTCGTCAGTTTCTATGCGTAGACTGTGTAACCCTCTCGGTGCCCGTGCAACCCGCTCGGTGCATCGCGTCCTGTGGTGATCGCACACCGCGATCCAAAAACAGGAAAAATAATACCCTGTTCTACCCCGGAACTGAGTGCGCTCCGCCAAACGGGACGACTTGGTCGTACGCGGTCTTTACTGAACCGTGCATGACGTTGATACGGTCATGTGGGATTTCGCAGAAGTCGATTCGGAGGTACGTGCACCCCGGAATCAACGCGTATTCGCCGACGACACCCCGTATCCGTCCTTTCTGGAACACGCTGTAACTTTGTGTACACACATCGGATCGAGACGAAACTTACGCCATCGGACTCGTAGCAATCCGCTGGTCCTGTGACCCAAGTTTGGTTCGATTCTGATAACGTTGACAAAATCGTGTATCGTAAGCCCCACAGGCTCCACTTGACGGGCGATTTTGTGATCGGCTCATCGGAATCCAATTCTGGAAGTTCCTTTGGGTTCATACCATCATTCCTGACTTGTAAACACTGAGTTTGCAGGATTTGGAGACCTTTGACCCTGACACGCTTTTCGGTGCAAAGTGGCCCACATGTGGACCCCGCTTTGGCACAGAAATGACCTTTTTGCCCCTGTATCCAAATTGGATGTAAGGACAGGCATTTCTAGCAGTTTGATACCTTCTGAGACTATTGGTGATGTTTACTACAGCTTTTGGAGTAGCACCTACCGGATCCACTGATACCAGGACGATTGTTGACATTCAAACATCAGGCAAGTGTACCTTGCCAAACTCTGCAGTATTGTTATATATTTATCTTGTTTCATTACATTTCTGTGCATGCTCAACCTAGGACCGTGTGGCTTACCTAGCATCCGATTATCAGTCGGGTGCCAACACCGTACGCGGTGTTAGGTATTGTCATCTAGAGATGGACATGCGTGACACTATATATTCTCATACTTGTCTTACCAAGTACATTATGACCTAGGACACTGGACACTGTTCATGAGACATGATTCTTCCCGAGATATTCGTGTGATTCTGTATAGGATTCAGGACTTGACAGAGATACTATATTCTTAGATACATTATGACTTGTGCATTAGTTATGATCCCGCTGACATGGACATGAGACATTATGGTCATGATATACGTGGTTACATTGGGTGGGGAGAGACACACAGACTACAGGCTGATCATATATATACACCCCTATTATTGTGAGGCACAAGACTCTACAGCCGAGCTTGGCCCATTTGTCAAGACCCGTACCCGATGTAAGGATACTAGTCGGAAACAACGCCCAGCCTACGCCGTAGAATCGGCGGTAGAACACTATCTAGATAGTCTATCTAAAGTAATGAACCACCAATAATGATAGAATACTCAATCACAGAACTAAGATAGAATGAGCATGAATCAGATGAGAATAGAATAGTCATCATACAACTCATGAGTTTAAAATAATACACCAATGAGTCTGAAGAACAACAGAATGAGCTGGAGACAAATCCAGTACAAAAGAATACTACAATACTACAAAGCTACAACTCCAGGGTCAACTGTCTCAATTGGGATAAGTCCCTCTTGAGCCAGGCTCTCAGAATCTAAACCCACAACATCCTGGGGTCCATAATAGGTAGGGTACTCCTCAGTGTCATCTGGAAAAATATATCCAGTCAGGAAAGGAGCAGAGTACAACCCTAACAGCAGTTCTCAATTAATGATAAAAACTATGTAACAGTAAATAGCTATGGATAAACAAGATGCACGATAGAAATATATAGACAATAAGGAAATACTGGAAAGAAATACAATAAGGAACAATATGCTAATGAAATAATAATAATACTAATGACTAAGTGTGTGAGTACTAGCTTAACATGTGATCGGCTTGGGCAAGATACAATGCGGCCTGGCTAATCATACGTGCGGTGCATGATCAACACTATTCGCTTACCAATACTTTATTCAATAGGGATTTGATCACATATCTATACTAATACTCCCCACCCCCAACTGGTATAATAGATCCAACCACGGTATGCTATGGCACTAGATTCCCCAAGAAGAGAGCGACTCCTCCCGAAAATCGGTGTCTGTACATGTACAAGATAAGTAATGAAACAATACTTGCACCATATACACCATATACCAAGGAATAACATCTCATGACGAGATCCGGATATACCAATCCGTGTAACCATAGTGTCAAGAGAACATGAATATCTACACTAGATACAGTGAACATAGAGGATATCATAAATGAGAAACTATCAGAGAATGTACTCGCCTGAAGTCCAAATGAATAGTCTCACAGATGTCTGACTCGGTGCCTCGAAGACCTAGATATGGAATACCACATTAATACAAGGTCCCGGAAAGAGAACAAATCAAACTAGTCAACTTCTAGGTCAATAAATCAATTCTAAGTCAAAAGTCAATTGCGGTCAACTCTAAAGTCAACTAAAGTCAAACATGGTCAAACCAAGGTCATCCTCACAAGACATCTATATAAATAATATAGAAAAAAATATAATAATTTAGGAAATCAAAATTAGATCCCAAAAGATACCCACACAAGAATACTAATAATACAAATAATGCACACTCTAAATAATGTATATACAAACCAATATTTATACAAATAAAATAATATATTATTATTAGTATTATACCTCACAAAAACACCTATATATATACATATATAAATCAAAATGCATATATATATATATATAAATAATTTAATAACTATATACTTATATATACATACATATAAACTTACAAAATTAAAATACCAAACACATGCACATATTAATGTATGTATTTTACATGGCTAGAAGCACACATAAAAATACATTCATTAATATACAAATAATTATATAATAATTATAAATAATATAATTACACATTTAAACACATAAATATATTTTATAAACCTTTATGTATAAAATATTTTATTAACATAAGTACATATATAATTGCATGCAAGAAAGCTACATACATATATTTATACATCATATTAAAATACATAAAAATATATAGATCTATGCTACAATAAATACCATAATAAATACACTAAAATAAATATATAATATCTATATATATTTACTAGTTATAAATAAAGAATTTAAAGCATAATTAATTAGATCTACACATAAACACACCAAATTGGAGAGTATCACACCGTATCCCACTAGATCTAGGATACGCATGCGACACGAGTCCAACACACAACCAATTGCACCCCAAAAGACACAAACAAGTCACAAATAATATTTATAAATAAATCAAAGTGTCAAAAGTAGATCTATGTGTCCGTGTCAAAATACGACATGTTCCAAGCCCCGTGTCGGAGGGAAACCCCCAAAATGACACGTATCACCAAATAGTTGGAATACGAACCACATGTACCCAAATATGGACACGACACAAGCCCCAAACACATAAGTACATGCCCAATTGATCTATAGGATCAATTGATACACACAACAAAATATAAATTCGGAATTCCAACAAAATTGACACAAAAAGCACCATAACTTTCTCCATGGGTCTCCTATGAACATAAAACAAAGTCCTATGGATAGTACATACATATGGGTTGATTTTACATGATTAAATCTCAGATTTAGAAGCTATTTTAATGGAAAAAACTAAATTATACCTATTGGGAGATGGATTCCCAATGAAACCTCCAATTGAGATGAACTTGCTTCCAAATTGTAGATTCTTGCTCCTCTTTGTAGATCCTTGCTTCCTCCTTCTAATGGTGAATTAGAAAGAATTTGGGATGAATTTGGTGGGGAATTGGAGTAGGAATGGAAAGAATTTGGGAGTGAGAATTTCTAGATCTAGATTTGGAATGAGAATGAGAGGAGAGAAAAATTTCCCCCCTCTAATATAGGCCGGCCATGCCCCCTTCCCCAAGCAATTGTAAAATGTCCAATGTACCCCTTGGGGCCTCTCATGAAGAAATAATTAAGGAAGGAAGCTTCTAGTCTAATCACTTAATTAATTTAATCCATCTCCTTAACTATAGACTTTCTAAATGGGCCAAATCTAACTATTTAATTCATGTTGGTCCATGGGTCCAAACTACACTAGTTGGGTCCACTAAAATAAGTCTAAAATAATTAAATAACATCCAACAACAATTAAATAATACAACAAAAATTATTTACCATGCACAATATTTATTTAAATAGGAAATTACTAAAATACCCTTTTTCCTAAAATGTGGTAGTGACACCATTACTCATTATTACTGCTACTACCGGCTCTCCGACACAGAGCTTGTAGTGGCTTCAGCCTGAGATCTAGTGCTGCTCTCATCTTGCATATCACTTAGCTAGTTATTTAGCATTCCCTTATTGTTCCATCTATTGTTGGAGAGACCCACAGGCTACAGGTTGATTATGTTATGCCGGCTACTCAGTCTCCCGCTGAGCTAGACCACCTCATGATACTACTACTACCGGCTCCCCTACATAGAGCTTGTAGTTGTTTCAACCTGAGTACTATTGATATTCTCTCTGGCATTTCACACAGATGTTTACTTACTTGCCCTATTTATTCTATTTATTTTCTGTACTGCATTTATTTTGGCTTGAGCTTTCTTGTACCTTGCTATGTCCCCTGATGACCTGGATCCGGATTATGACCCAGGATTTGCAGACGAGATCTATCCCGAGGTATACGGGACCGCTGCAGGAGCTGATCCAGGAGCTGTACCGCCATCTGAGGACGAGGTGTTAGCGGAAGACTTCTCCTGAGCATCCATGATCATGCTCAGCATTTATTTATTTATTTCAGTCTTTTATATTCTGGTCTATAGAACCATTGTACTAGATGTTTACCGGGTTGTTCCCCGAAATACTTTGTTGAGACTAGCTGATGATTTATATTCCTTATTTATTCTGTGGATCATACTTTTATACTTTGTATGGATGAGATTAGTTGTGCCATATTGTCGTAGACTTATTTTTACAGCTTAAGTATGCCCTGATGGATCCATTAAATTGGGTTTGTCCATCGGTGCGTACTGCTGGCCATTGCTACATAACTGGTCCCACGGTATTTTGGGACTGGGGCGTGACATAATTAGGATAATATTTTTACTAAGAATACAACTAGAATATTGGTACATCACTAAGTTTAGAATACCTAATGAACCCTAGCATCCCTTACCTGTAGATTAATTGATCATTATCCCTTGATATATTTATGAAGGACTTGAGAGTAGTATTGACACTACTAGGGTTAGTTATAAGTTTGACCATATTGTTTGACCCTAGTATTGAGGAACCAATAGAAATCCAAGGTTGAAAATTAGGACTAAACATAACTTTCATAGTAAGATAGTATTAGAGAACTATAAATTTAGCTTATTGTCTTGATATTGGCAGAATAGTACCTTAAAAAACCAAGAGGAATGAATAGTATATTTTTCTTGATCATACCTCGAACACAGAGATTAGCATACCACCTTTCCTTAAGAAACCATGATATTATCAATAGTCTCTCTATTTAATTTTATATCTTGTTCCTCCAAAACCTAAACGCTCGCTAATTGTGCGACGACTAAAATTTTCCTTTATCTTTCAATTCGTGCCACCTAACCCTTCTGATTGTAGGCCAAGTGATTTTCTTTTATGTTAAGGATATATAGTTTGCTAGGATTATAGTTGTTAATCTTGAATTTTAAAATTATATGCTTAGTAGTTAGAACTTGATAGTTGAGTTGTTTATTTAGATTATGATTTGATGATTATCCTTTAGTTTCAAGTCAAGTAATATGTTCCATATATCTCCATATAGGTTATATCCTCTTTCACTAGAGAGCCAGTAACTTCTTCATTCTTATTATTAATACTTTTGTTCTATAAGCACTATGATTAAGACTTAAGATGACCATTACCTATATAATATAATAAGATAGCCTAATAAGTGCCAAGATCTTCTCGTATACCCTAATAAGAGTTTATACTTTATCTCCACAAGAAAGTTACAGTATTAGTTTGTTCTTTTAAGTTGGGTAGTATGCCACACAACCTAGTATCACATAGTCCTTTTGACCCATTAATGAAGTGTAATTGAATGACACCAACTATAGGCTTCCATAAGATAATAGTGTTTATCCAGATTGTAGAACTAGGCACAACACCGGACGAGTCTCATCTTCTTGGTGAACTTGAATTATTTTATATATTCTTTCATCATAACCCAGCGTACTTATATTTTCTGGACTACCTCGACTTATGCTGCTATTATAGCCTAGTTTTATAAGCTTATTCTTTTACCAAGCTTGTTTATGACATATGTATTATTGGATGCACACACTAATATAATTGTCTAATCATAATCAGTATATTATGGTCTAGCTAAACTTAGTGCACTTGGTTCGCTCTTCGCATTACTACTTTACGTGGATTAAGATATAGTTGACTCAGCATGTTAGACGAATATACTTGCCCTCTAGATAGGTCAGAGCATATCATATCAGGTACATAACTGTTCTAATATGAACATATGAATAAGAATTTACCAAAATAGGATTTTAATCCACAACTGCCTTGACAACTCCCTTTTGAATTCTTTAATCGCTTTGAACCCCGTACTTGTATTCTATCACCTCCTCCTTGAATTCTTTATTATTGTTCTCCGTCTTCCCCTATTTCGGAAAGACGAACGCTCGTGCTTGGTATAAGTTTGATACACGAAGAGTACTAGATATACCCCATAGACCAATCACATTACTTGGTGGCTATCTTTTGTAATTAAGGGCATATCATATGTGATATATTTTGTGTTAAAATTTTTGAGGATTGAATAACACGATTAAATAATTTGAGGAATATTTTTCTTAAATGTATAGCCTTATGTGATAGATGGATAAATTCTAAGTTGGGTAAAAGTTACATTGTCAACTTGAGGTAATTTATTTTTAGATTGTGATCAAGTAAGATTAGATTAAGAGATTTAAGTCATTTTAATTTTAAGAATTTTTAGAAGAATGATTAAGACGATGAAGATTTAATAAATTTTGAAATCTTGATATTGCGAACCAAATATTTAAACTTTGAGCACATGATTTAAATTTTGAATATTGAAGCTTGAATCAACGATTTAAATTTTGAGGATAAATATAGAATTTTAGACTTGAACAATTGGTGAATTAGATTTAAAATTTTATAGTTTGATGATTTAAATTAAAAGTTAAATCTTGATTGTTGGATCACCTATTTGAAATATTGAGGATGGAAATTGAGTTTAAATTTGAAGAGTACGAAATTCATAAGTTGAAAATAGGAATAAGACTTGATTAAAATTGTGTATTGTTTAAAATCTAGAGGAGATTATGATAGTTGAAAATCGTGATGTAAAATTTGATATGGGTTATTTAAATCTTGAAGATATTGTATGGAATTGACTTAAATTTGGATGTTGATGAATTAAAAATTGAGAAGAGATTATAATAGGTTAAATTTGGATTTGAATAGTGATTATTTTAATTTTTAAGTAATTACGATGGATTGAGAAGATTTTGTTATTAAATTTTTGGAAGAGATTGCGACTGACTAGCCTTATATACGAATATGAAGGATTTGGCAATTATGCTTTATTTTTAATTTCGAGGACGAAATTCTTATAAGTTGGGTAGATTATAAAATCCCTCGACCAAATTTAGGTCTACTTAGCTTAGATAGAGAGACTAGGGTTAATTTGGAGCCAATTAGAATTAGAACACAGTGTTTTATATTTATTGTGCAATAATTATATCACTTAGTGCACCTTACCGTTGCTTCAATATTTGGAGCAATACTCTAGCATTTACCTTTAAACAAATTTTACACACTTTTCCTAGACAAGCCAGCCTTCCATTCTGTCCCTTGTGTAACTCATGAATACTATCTCTTGTGCTTCATTTTAGTCGTGCAATATTCGTTCGAAAGTCCAGTTTTAAATCTCAATAAATCCAACTTTGCATATTTGTCCATTCCGATTGAAATTGGAGACACAACCTCAACCTGTTTCATATAACCCAAATTTTGATAATATTCTATTCTGAGTCTGTTATATCTATGACACTTGTATTCTACACAATTTTAAGCCTATGTATTCCTAATTAATTAAAAAACATCACTTACACTAATTTTAATTAAATTAGTATGAGGACCCAACCTCACCCAACACTAGACCCAACCTAGCCCATCTACACCCTACATTCCTTCATGTGAACATGTTCCCCACCCCAAGGAGCCCTAGCCGGCCCAATTCCCAAGGACAGCCCCATCTCTCTCCTATATATATATATATATATATATATATATATATATAACTCTCTCTCTCTCCAACCCTAAAAATAACTCTAACCCAAAACCCTAGTTATTCTCATTACCCGCCTCCTCCTTCCCCCGATCACATCCAGCCCGCCTGACCACCGACCTCCACTGCCTGCCCCCCTCCCCCGTTGACGTCAACCCGCCGCCACAGGACCACCGTCAGCCTTCTCCTCCTCCACCTCCATTCAGCAGCATCATCACCATCACCATAACCTTCCCCGACTCCACCTGCACCCGACCCCCCTTCTCCCCGGTCACCTTCTCCACCACAAGCCTCACCATCTCCGCCACCGTCGTCCCCATTACTCTCTACCGCCGCAACACCCCCATCAACAACCACCACCCTCAACCCGTCTCCACTACTTCCCTCACCGTCACCAGCATCCCCATCACTAACACCATCATCACCATCAACCCGCACGACCCTGTAGCCCGACTCCCCTCCGTTCATCACCGGAGACCACCGCCACCTTAGCCAACCACACCCACGACCAGCCCCACCGCCAGCCGTCGCTTGCCGCTGTAGTTACTGCCGGAGCTGCTGCTGCTGCTGTTGCTGCTGTTGCTGCTGTTTTATGTTGTGACTGGCCGGAGCTCCGCCCTCTATCACCGAAGATAGGCCGCCGACACCACAGTTCCCACCCCGGACACGAACATCGACTAGGTATATTCCCATTATTCATCTTGTACGTATACGTCAACATATTATTGTATGGACACGTATGTGAACCCTTGTGGTTGTGTTTAATTATTAATTTATTAGAATAGGTATTATTGTTAAGTAATTACCCAAATAAAAATGATTAATTAATATGAACATTGTGTTGACCTAAAAGCCTAGACATTGACCTGGTGCACTCTAACATGATAGTTAGGACTGGTATTTTTGTGCTATACGTTGATTAGTTTCGTAAAGAATTTTGGTATTTCGTTGCCTTGATGTATACGGTAATTGAGGATATGACACATGTATATCTTAGCGCATGCATACGCGACCCTGTTAGTTGTCCAATTAAGACCCCCTTGTGTCAGTTCCGAAGTGCAGCATAGTGTTTCCTGTGCGTACTATTGTAGTGACTGATGATCGTATTACTATATTATATTATATGTATAGGGTCGCTGGACCATTCAGGCAAGACTTTAGGAGCAGGTTATTGGCACTCGCAGCTTGAGGACCCAGGCAAGTATTCCTTGCCTTGTTGTACTATTTAAATTCAGATATTATTTAGGTGCATATTTTATTGTTTCAATATTATATAACTGCACATCTAAGAATAACTTGGGTTCAACGACGGTGGCGTCATATTTTATCTTTATTATATATTATGCATGTTGACCTAGTTTTATGAGACCACCACATTATCATGAGGCATTCTTATATTTCATTGACCATGGCATATTTCTTACACGGGTTGTGAGTCTCATGTAGGACACGGACTTGCGTATTCGGTTGGCCACCTATACGTGTAGGTCGTACGACGGATAAGGTATAACTGCTAATAGTAATGCATGTTAGAAGACTTAGCAGTTATTAGTAGTCCAGGAACATAGTGTAGTATGGTGGTCCAATCCTTGTCCTTGTTTGGTTGCAGGGTTGGGCTATTATTCTAACAATAGGCTATGAACCAAAGTTACGACGCCGATACCTGCACACCATCTCGGCGTAGTAGCTAGAACGTGTTGTGGATACAACATACAAAGAGCATTGGGCAGGGAGGACGACTAGTAGGCGTATGGGACACCCACCTCCTTTATACAGATACCGCGTTCTTCGAAGCGATACGGATGTATATATTTACGCAGATACCGCATTCTTTAGAGTGTTGGATGTTACTTGTGGTTTTGCATATACCACACTCTAGAGAACGTTGGACGTTATTACTTATACAGATACCACGCTCTTCGGAGCTGGACGTTATTATATTACAGAGTGCCCTTGTTATGGGGGCATATGTGGCATCTACTAGCCAGTCACGGTGATTAGTGAATTACGTCAGCATATGTCTAGCCTACACTTTCTATACGCAATAAGTTGTCCTCAACTTGCATTCACTTAGCTGATTAGTTCACCCTCAAGTTTTTACAGTATTTACTTTATGGCATGCTTCTATGTATCTTGTGATGTCCCTCTGAGGACCTGGTCCCTTTCCAGGTGTAGGTGATCATGGCTATTCGCAGGAGCACGGATCAGGACTTTCTACTTATCTCTCTTTCGAGGAGGTCTTCTCTTCGAGCCTCATTGATCATTAGATGTACTTATTTTGTTTCTCTTATATTCTAGTTGGTAGTGGATTTGTCTCTACCCAACTACTTGTTCTTATCAAGCATTTTATACTTGATTCATTTATATAGTTGATTGGTTATTTGATTTTGTGGATGAGATTTAGTTATGCCCTGTGACTTGTGACAAATATATACCACTTATGAATTATTGTTCATAATACAACGTACGTATGTGTTATAGTTTCCATATATTAGAGTTTTTATATACATATGGCTGGCATGCTTACGTATTCCTAGTCCTACGTATTTTGGGACTGTGGCATGACATGGCCTATCCATGGAGAAGAGTTAAAAAATTTACCCATAGAATTTTAGAATTTCCTAGAAAAATATGGGAGTTAAATTTGATCGAGATAATATCAACAAAGATATCAGAGCCGAGTCTGGTCTGCTATCATTCCCATGAGAAGACATCTTGGAATATGTTGGGCTGAGGTGGATTCTTTCTAGCAGAGATCGAGATAATATCAACACCAATATCTACAATAGCGTCATCGAAGGCTACAAGAACATCAGTGTTGTTGCAATAGCTAAACTAGTAGGCCTTGTAAACGGCGAGTTGTACTCCAACTGCACCGCCCCTAGCACGTCCCCTACCATAAACTAATAAAAGTACGTATGGATCATAACCACTAAGATAAATTTGATCCAAGTGTTCCAAAACTACAAGAAATTATTAGAATTAAACCATCCCAAGAACAAATTTTAATGGGAACGGGGTCCATCCCGTTGATGAATAAACATGGATTTGATCCATGGAAATCGGTCACCCATGGTTGGGTTCGACCAAGTACTTAACCATTTTTCTGGGTACAGTTTCTGTGACAAGATTCAGTTTTGGGAGGCTATTTCGAAGTTGTTACAATCACTATTTGGCTCGGTCTTCAATACAAAAGTTATTGAGAAAAGTTCTCTCTTTTATCCAAGCTTTGAACCATGCCATTTGGAGGTATATTGAAGAATTTATGACCATCTAAAGTAGCCTATCTATTCATATTCTGCATACATTCAGCTTGCATGTAACATTGATGATAGATGAACGAATCTTGGGAGAAGGAACAACCTTCCCTTTGGACTTCTCCATGCAACGAATGTGATGTACCCAAGAGGCATATCCTCCCTATAAATAGAAAAAAGATGGTAAAGGTTTAACACAACAAGTAACAAGAAGAATAATACATAACTTGTAATCCTCACACTTGTAATCTACCTCAAGTGAGTTTGTGAGAGAAAGTGATCCTCAAGTTAAGTTATACCAACTTGAGAGAATGCCCTTGAATATTTTATTTGATTAGAGTAAAAACGGTGAAGAAGGGACGGGTGGAGGACGTAGGCTCAAATTGAGCTGAACCTCGGTAAATCTTGTTTGTGTTCTCTCTGTGTTCTCTCTCTTAACTTCTCTTCTCTTCCATTTTATTTTATCTCATCACAAAGACGGAAAATGTCTTATTTTTTTCAACAATTTTTTTACAAAAACTTTATGTACATGTTCAGTTTCAACTGTACCAAAACAAAAAAAGAGCCTAACATTAAAACTGTGACCACGAGCTGGCTACAAACATGCATAAAATATGCTAAAAATGAATCTACATTACAAGTGTATATAACACTAGTATATTATACACCCTTAATATATTTTTTCCATTTTTTGGTTATATTTTACTGTTTCCATAAATGGTAAAGCTTACACAAAAATATAAAAGTTTATAAATGGCGTGCATAGAGTGTGCGCTATTTAGATAGATAGCAGTTGTGACTTTGAGTTGAACTGTATGGTTGGAATATTGGAAACACTGTCTCAGAGATGGGGAGCATATGTTGCGCACGAGTATCAAGTTGAGACACTTTGTCAATCGAAACGTGCAGTTGTGGTTCGAAACTGCACAACTATCGATAGGATATGCTACAATTGGAATAAGGGACTCAAAATGTATCAGAGGGCATGGTGCCACAGAACCTGTAATAATGTGGCATTGTGCCTTTGTATTATGGGGCCTCGGGTCCCCAAGCAGAATATGGAAAAAGATTGATAATTTGAGAATGGATATGATGAATCAGATGGAACGGGGCGAATATAGTATGGTAGGATGAGAAGGCACGATTCCTCGTCGTACCTACATTATCAAAGAATTGCATGGTCACGGACAACCTGTATGCGTAGGATTTGGTTTCCTCAAATAGGATATGCACCGGGACACCGGGACCATTTGACCATGGAGAAAACATTGGTAATATGCTTTAGAAGCACGGGTATTGCGAATCCACTATTGGGGCTTGCTACCTTCGACTGATCGGGCAACTCGGAATACTTGCAGTTTGAGAACACCAGGCGGACTTGCAACTCAGCGCTGAATCGGATCAAAATACCTCGAAATAGTCCTTTATGGCTTGGCCATTGACCTTCATATAAATAGGAGTTTGCATGGTATTGAGTAGGCGGCGGGCATCCACCTTGCCTCGGGCAAGAGTGTACGCATTGATGGAATAGAAAGACTTCGATTGTGATGTGGTTCGATAGGCTCATGCTTTACTTATGCATTTCGTGTATAACCTGTTACAGGATTGGTTTACTTGTGTGAATAAGACATAACATGCTAGTATGTTACTTGATTTTAATGCTTGCATGTGTAACCTGCTTTACTGATTTCAATATATATGTGCCTTTTCATGAAATCAATTTAGGCTTAAAGTAGAAAGATCACCTTGTAATAAATATATACTTTACATGATTACTTAGTGTTGGTTTATGAGAGTGGGTTGTCCCGCTCACCAGTATAGTTGTATACTGACCCACGTTTATGGACATATCTTTCAGGTACTCAGGCATGGTGGCTTAGCTTGTATATACGAGACATGATATATGGAACGGTAAGTACCTTTGTGGGCAAGAGAGAGAAAAAATATTGTAAACCTTTACGGCATCTTTACTTAGACCATTTGAGAATCGCTTCGTATACTATGATGTGCGTTTGTTGTAACAATACGTTTACATCGCTGCAACATGGTCGTTTCGATGATGACCTTAACATTTGACGTTATTGCCTTGTGCAAGCACAACTCCAGCTTGGACGATCGAACTTGCGGGAGATTGGGGCATGATATTTGGTATCAGAGCCCCGGTTTACTTCCTTGGACTTTTTGCTTTGCTTCAACACAAACTCTAAATGGCCTCCGCGAATTGAATGATTATTGACTCTACTCGGCACCATATTGCATGTTCCATGCAATAAGTCTATATATATATTGTGTGTGTACATGCTTTTTGTTGCGTTCTTGTTCGTAGTATTTCGACAGAATATAGTAGCACCGCTAGGCATTATTGCATTCGTGCAGAAAGTTGTGTGGCATCGTTGCATATATGTAGCTAGTTATTTTAGGAGATTTTGGTTGCATTGGTGGAGCAGTTGATTCATCGAATGAGATTGGATATGTTGGCATGTAGTGAGTAGAGACATTGGAAAGGATACAAATATGTTGAATGGATTTGAGTAGTGGCTTGGAATATCATGAAGGGAACATTGCACGAGTTGCTTGCTCGTGTTAATGAATGTGACGAACGGTTTGAGAAATTGTTAGGAGTAACGAGAAGAGTACGATAGTTTGTGTGTTGACTGAGTTTTTTGTCAGACTTTGAGTAAACGGTTGAGTTAGGTTTCAAAACTTGGCGCCAGAGAATGTTAAGTTGTGATCGGCAGGATCACCCAGGAATATATGCAATGCCACAGAGTGGTGCACGTGTTAGAATTATTTAGAATAGACAAGTAATAGATTTGCTCACAACAGATAGGCTAGTACCAGACTCTGTCAGGAATTGGTGTAATAGAGTTTGACTCGGGTATTCTTTGATGCATCAGGTTTGAGCAATCAGGAATGGACTTGTGTAAAGAGAAGTTTCATTGGACGAGAACGGAACAAGTAATTGAACGAGTGTTGAGAATTCAAAAGAATAAAGCAGACCAAGTATTGTAGATAGGATGAGATCGACCAGACAAAAATTTGAATATCAGAGTTTCTCTTACACAATTTGGAAGTTTGGTGGAGAATTTATTGATGCAAAGAGAGTTGAGCATAAAGAACAAACAGTTGGAATAAGCGTGCATGAGTGATGAAAACAAGCACGGACTACGGATTTTGGTAACGCAAAGGAGCAATTGGTCGAGCAGAGAATTATGTTCGAATACAAAGTAACAATGTGAGTGAGTCAAACCGAAACTTAAAGGATATGGATGTTAGTGCTCAAGAATTTTGACTCAAAGTTTAGCGGATGCCGAGTTGGCAAAATGGTGCAACGAAGGTGGACGAGTTCTCTTAAATACATGAACGAGCATGATACGAGTCTAAACGATGTTAAGCCAGATTGGAAGTTAATACTTGCAGTATTGAGACAAATGTGACGCAATAAAATGATTGAAGTGGAAGTGATAGTCCATCTGAGATTGGCATACAAGTCATCGAGAATGTGTAGGTGCATCAGAACGTAGAGAAATCAAGATTGTGCTAAAGAATGGAATGAGAACAAGGATCATGGCGGATGGACCTTTGAAGATAGCTGAATGCGAGAGCGATGTCAAGGCAAATCACTGTATCGCTCGAGCGAGTTGGACGTGCAGCGCCGAAGCGTGGCATATAGATAAGAAAAGGAGCAAGTCAATAGATTTCAGAAATGTTGCAAGTAGTAGTGGGAGAAGTCGAACAAGGCGGTTCAAGATTTTTATTGGATTCAGGGCAGAACAACAGAGTAATAGAAGATGATTTTAGCGAGCGTAGTTTCTCAATTTGTAGCTTGGATAGACAGTTAGACTCTATATAGATAGGTGACATTTGGTTAGCAAATACGTCAGTAGTAGTGCATGAAGTGCTTGGATTCAGAAGTGTGTTCGGATTGTATTGTTGGGTTAGGGTTCAGATTTGTAGATGAGACATAGTATGGTTTGTAGTAACTGCCCACCGTGATAACTTACAATTATCGAGCGTATCTTCGGGACAGCTAACCCTAGCGACTTGACCACCGAATCAAAGTGAATATTGTACACCCATAGAATGACCCTTGCGATGGCATATTTGTGCTTGCACTAATAATACGTTTCTATCACTACAACATGGTCATTTCAATTATAACCTTGACGTTTGACGTTATTACCTTATGCGAGTGCAACTCCAGGCTTGTACGATATCATGCCACGATGTGAACGATTGTCTTACGGGAGCATTTGCGTGGGGATCTCACGTCCAAAGGAAACGATCAAACTTGTGGGAGATTGGGATGTGACATGCAAGGCCTAACCAAATGTTACCTACAACGAAGGAAAAGCAATATCCGTATGCAGCCCAGGAAAGGTTCAACACGCACAGACCCTGCCTGCGCACCAAGCAAACTACCTAGCCATCACGGCTATCTGGGCCTAGACCATCATACACGCGATTGTTGGCCCTATCAGTGAGATGGCTAAGTCACCGCACTCTACATACGGAAGAAGGAAAGTGAAGCAACTAGATTTCAGCAAGGGAAAGGCTCTGTCCATGCATGGTCCATTGAAGACTGCATATGCGCACCAATCCTCAAGCTGGCTGCATGCGCACAGGCAAGATACCAAACCACTACGGCTGCCTCTATCCAAGCTATCGGCCTTGATAGCATACAGGCCCAGATATCACGTCCTATACACAGATGGAGGGATAGCGACCATTTTTCTAACTCTATATGTACTTAGTGTAGCACGCAGCCAATCGTCCATATCTTTGTAGATAATAACCTTGGACATGCCAGTGTGCCACCGGAGGAAAAGAGACCGGGACATTATCGTAACAAAGTTCGCACGAGTGGGGATAACCATGGCAAAAGAGAGCAATTCGATGCCAAGGGGCCCCTGGAAAAGTGTTTACTAAACCTTTGTGCACATGACCAGACGTCCAGATCAAACCAAAAGGACGCCCAGATGTTCAGCCCAATCTCTACTATGTCGCACGACATACAAAGTTGTACAGGCCAAGACGGGGCCACACCAAGGCCTTACGTTAATAACTGTGTACAGAGGATAAAGGACTGTGCCGAGCTCCAAGCCTATGCGCAGGGGGTGGCAATCTCATGATCAAGCCGTCGTAGAACGAAGCTCAACAATACGATGTTCCTCCTCATCCCCTTGATCTACGCAATATGTTTAGTCAAAAGTACAAGGACAGGGGGTGGTCCACTACACAAAGAAGCTTCTCCCACACTGTGCCAAAATCATAATTAATTGTTGTTGTATAAAGGCAAGGAGGGAGGTCCATCCAAATTCAGACTTCCAATGACTGCATACCTTTTCTTCTCCCGATGGCGCTTCAGGCAACCCATGCAAGATGAAGAGGGTGAAGAAGAGCTACCAATAGCCCCATGCTACATATCTTGGGATCCCCCTCGTGGTGTTCCCAGTTCTCGAAGAGGAACAACTGATCCTCCCATGGCTTCAAGCCGGCGCAGGTGGACTTCCACGAATAGTCGGTGAGCTATTCCTACCTAGGGAGTATTTTAGAATACTCACTCCCGATCAAGCTTGCAATCTAGGTCTGGGGTAGCATTGTAACGACCTGTCCCGCTCAAGCAGACTGCCGATTCAATCGACAAAAGTGTAACGTACCTACCCGCTTTGCTCAGCGAGAATACTCGTTTGAGGCAAAAGGATTTCCAGAAATGGCCCTTCAGGAGTTTTCACTTAGGCTTTCAGAGGCTTACTCAAAGTATCGCTTGACCGAGGTGAATCATCGATAAGGTGGGTGTCTATGATGAACTTGTCTTTGCTTAGCCAGCACACTTAAAATATGGACGTTTCATGCTAGTCGCTAGGTGAATCACCCCCTGCATGCTAATAAAAATATAACGCACATAGCTAAGGAAATAATCCCAACTTGTATTGCTTGTGTTAGAACATAAAAATAAAATATTGCTTATATTGGACCCTCGCTTGCTACCTTTGCCTTATGCTATTAGACCCCGCTATACCTCAATTAGAACGATATATGTATACTCTGTAGTGCACTGTTCACTTGCTACATTGCATGATCCTAGATTATGTTGCTCGGTAAGTCCCTTTATGGTTTTACTCCTAGGCTTACCTTTGGGCCCGAGCAAAAGTAAATGCTTATATTTTCTTATGAATGCAATGCTTGCCTGCTTATATGTCAACCTGTACTAGTAGCCTCTATTCAATGCTTATCACATAATTGCACGCTAATATCAAGTGAATGCTATCTTGCCTTATTTTCATCCAAACCACCGAAAGACTATCTAGTAGTCATTCGGAGCCAAGTATAGAACATTGAAAGTATTCAAGACCGTTTGGTCGCTAAGGCATTTCCTGAACTAGGGAACTGCATCAATGGACTGTTAAGCAAGATAATAACGCCTCAGAGAAATTAATACTCGTCTTGTACTCAATCTAACGGCTCAGGAGTCTATTCAAAGACAGATCATGCTATGTGATTGTCTCATGCTCGTATTGCCTTAAATTACATCAAGTCAAGTGAACACTGAACAAGAATCATGTCATGTAAAGCAAGAAATCATAGCTCATGGAGCATACTTGTCCTAAAAAAAATCGAGTTATCCTATGAACCTGAAATCCAAGACCTGCATGGTCATGGAAAACATGTGCACAAGGGGGATTACAGCATCCCATTCCGCGGACGGTCTCGGGGCACTGGGACCGATCCGGTCTAGATGGACTCCATGTTGTTCTCTTCTTGTTTATAGGGACGGTGCGCAACGCCCATGTTATTTTACCGTTCGCACCATTCTGAACCCCATACTCATTGAGAGGTGTCTCTATCTGTTCGGCGGAATGGCCTGCAATGCCCTGTTCAAAGCCTTTCAAACATTCTGCTAGTGAGACATCGTCCATTATGGCTATGCCAGTAAACCTGTTCATATAGATAAGTCATCCTCGCTTAGCGAAAATCTACGTGCGAGTTATTGATAGCAATCAATAAACTGAAACACTTGAACATTCTCTGCAACACTTTTGGATAACCTGTATGCTCGTGCACTCAAAATATAATCTTGCACTGAAACACTTGTGTTTGCATATGTTATTGCCTATAAATTCATATATATATATATATATATATATATATATATATATATATATATATATATATATATATATATATGCTCGTGCTTGAATTAACTTGGTTTGCCTTGGACAGGGAACGACAAAAGGTAAGTTGGTAAGTCTCACCGTATTTTCTCTCATATCGTACGGCGTACTGCCACACGAGTTAGGCTATTCAACATTGCCATGAAACTGATCCTAAGGCAAGACTAGAAAGATAACTTAATAGTTGGTGCACGAAACCTATTGAATGTGTTTGGATTTATCGAGCGGGCGAGTAGCCTCCCCACCAATGCATTCATGTACTGATAACCCACCAGATTGTTTGCAGGGTGCGGGAGAACCTTGTTCGGTGCGGATGCCTCCTTTGTGCGTGCTAAGGAGTGGAGTTCACTCTGAAGCCTTGGAGAGTTGCATCCGGAACTGAAGTACATATACAAGACATAATGTTGGAACATCGTCTATAATTATTCCACAAATTTAGCCACTTGGCACGCTTTTACTATTCAGAGAGAGAGGCTTAAGCAACTTGTAATCTCAGCTATACGCCGCCTGTAATACTTATTCAATATCAATAAAGAGTTTGCTTTACTTCTATACTTGTGTTATTCAACGCTTCCGCTATTGACGACTCTGTGAACTCGTTACCAATCGCCTATGCATTTATAATTTTACTGTACTCGGACAATTTGTGCGACTTTGTGGCTTAGAACTCTTACCGCCAGCATGGACCACGGCCTTGCACGGGCGCAGATTACGCTCGTGCGGCATCACGCCCAGATGGGTCAAGCGATCATCCTGCGGGAGCGTTGTCCTGTGATTCGTTGCCTAGCAGGGACGGCCGATTAGCCTGCGGGAGATCGGGACATAACAGATTGGTATCAGAGCATGGCTATGCGCCTTTGGACTTTGTTTCGATTTTCTCAGTTTTGAAAGTTCGTTCGTAGGTTATGTGTATACGCTCTCTCTCAATGTCCCAATCGGAATATTCCAAACAATAAGTCTAAATACTTTCAAAAGAAAATTGCATGTGAATGATGCAATTGCTTGTACAAAATTGTGATGCGAAGGCCTTTGTGCCAACCTGTGCTAGACCCTTTGGGATTAGACTCGTGCTAGAATTTGTAAGATATGTACGAACCCAAATGCCTATACGTGATTACCCAACTAGTTAGAGTACGAAATCGAATATTGCCCGAACATTTAGCTATGCACACAGCCTTTCGGCTAAGTTGTGTAGAGTATTATGTGTCAAGACCTTTTGGTGCAAGCTAGTTGCAAACGAGATTGGGATATCGTTCAGGAAAAAGGATAAGTCAGACTTAGAATGGCAACTGATAGAAATATTATCAGATTATCGCTTAGGCGAATATAGAGAATCGTGCTTGGATTTTGGAAATAGCTCGAACAATATTCTGTGTCGGAAGATACAAATCAAATATGGTAAAATTGGATGACTCGATTCCGAGTGGTATATAGATTATTTAGAAATATCCAAACGGATTCATAGGTCTCGTGCGATAGTCGGATTGAATGAATTGATAATGTCTTGAATAACTGATATGGCTTATATCGAATAGGAATTCAGGAAATGGAAGTCGATATCTTCGTTAAGGAAACTTGTTGGAAACTTGAGGATCGTACGAGCAATTTAGATTGAAACAAACAGACTAAACTTGAATACAATATCGCTCGAATAAAAAATATAAGCGATAACGAATTTGGATGGAGTTTGGAAGAACGATCTTGAAATCTAGTTTGAAGAGATAACATTCGAAAACATTCCCAATAAAATCTAGTTTGAAGAGATAACATTCGAAAACATTCCCAATGAATAGAACGATTATCCTGCGGGAGCGCCTGTATAGTAATTTCACGTACGGCGGGGATAATCGAACTCACGGGAACATGTTCGGTGATTATTCAAAACGAACTCGATGAATAGAACGTATCAAAATTGGGGTAGACTTGGGCTTAAATATTTTAAACTAGTTGCTTGAGGAATGCCAAAAGTAGACTATGGATTTACCGAACGGTAACATTAAAATTGGATAATTTTGCTAGACGAATTATAATCACTGCATGAACGGAATATATATAACTTGGATGGAGCAAAGTAAAATCCTAAGAAAGTCTTGATTTTGAAGATAACCATAATGTTCAACATTCTTGTCTTGTGTGAACGTAACTCTATGCTCGTACATGCGTCACGCCTGGATTAGGATAATTATTCAGCGAAAACGTTGACATGGTTATCTCACGTCCAATGAGGGTGATCGAACTTGCGGGAGACCGGAGCGTGACAACTAATGGATCGTCTTGACTTTTGGTTCGACACGATAAGACGATATTGGAAATGCAAATGAATCGAAAGTATTTCGAGGATAAGTTAGCCTAGAACAGGGAATAAATCACGCTTGATGGTTTCGTGAACGGTTACGTGAATCTTGTTGGACGACTTGGAGTTATAAATAAAAAGGTTTAAAATTGAATCTTGGCTGGGTGGTCTAGACTTGGAATGGATAGGTATTCTATCAAACATACTTGAGGTGATAGACTATGCAAATTATTAGGCTTGCCCTGCATCTTGGATATACACATAGATTTTACTTAATGGACATGACCCGTGCTCGATGAGAGTAGGATGATCCGTGCTCGATGTTTAGAAATTTGAGTGAAACGAGCTTGGGTAGAATACCCCATGCAAATGAACAATGGTTTGACCCTAGGAATTGGGGAGAGCATCGTGCGATGGAATTGTACGATGAATTGTG
This sequence comes from Iris macrosiphon, assembly GCA_036927795.1. Taxonomy (NCBI): domain Eukaryota; kingdom Viridiplantae; phylum Streptophyta; class Magnoliopsida; order Asparagales; family Iridaceae; genus Iris; species Iris macrosiphon. The sequence continues at coordinate 66,482,084 of JAYESA010000012.1, forward strand.
TGCTTGAACTTGTACCTATGACCTTGTGAGCTGACCTAGTAATTAGGCAGACGATCCCGTGCCAAGTGAAGGAACCGGTGTGAGCGACTTTATCATATTGCTTGAACAAACTACAGAACTTGGGCAACGAGACTTAGAGTTATACTGAAAATGATAACGTGTGCTATGTTTGACCCGAACGGATGAATGCTAGTTCGTTGAATCAGATAGATCGTGCTTAACGGTAGTGCTAATTGGTTGGAATGGAAATGACTTGAATTTGATTGACCCTATCGGAAGTATCCTTGTGATTCATAAAACGAGAACCCTTGAGATTTTTGCGAGTAGCTTGTTCGATTTTACTATCCCTAAGTTTGGTTGAATCAATATGTTTGAGGGACGCCTTGAACGTGTGCACGATCCAAGACTTAGTGATATGTGAAACTCGAGTGCACAGACTTTGCTATCACTAAGTTGGTTGACATACATATATTTGAAGTTCGCTTTGAATATATGCACGATCCAGACTCGCGATATGTTGATCTCGAATGCTAGTGCAAGTGAATATCCACATGGACAAGTATAACGACTTGTATACGTTTTTATCAGCCTTAGATCATCATTCATGATGGATTGAGACGTACCCCGCATTAAGCAATACGTTCCGCGCTAAGGCTCAATGAGACTGACCTATCATACACGCGATACGGTATAAGGAACGAGTAGGAGATTCGTTCAAATAAATCAGATCTAGTGGTACTAATTGCTACGCTTGGGATATATTCGATAATGCGATAGAATGGCCTGTGCTCAGGAAGTCTTGAGGTCGAGACTTTTTCTGAGTGGTGTATAATGTAACGACCCGTTCCGCTCAAGAGGACTGCCGATTCAATCGACAAAAGTGCAACGTCTTGACCCACTTTGCTCAGCGAGAATACTCGTTTGAGGCAAAAGAATTTCAAGACATGGCCCTTCTGGAGTTCCAGCTTAAGATTTCAGAGGCTCGCTCGAAGTATCGCTCGACCGAGGCGAATCATCGATTAGGTGGGTGGCTATGATGAACTTGTCTTTGCTTAGCTAGCACACTTAAAATATGGATGTTTCATGCTAGTCGCTAGGTGAATCACCCCTTGCATGCTAATGAGAATACAATGCACCTAGCTAAGGGAATAATCCTAACTTGTATTGCTTGTGTTAGAACATAGAAATAAAATATTGCTTATATTGGACCCTCGCATGCTACCTTTGCCTTGTGCAACTAGACCCCGCTATGCCTCGAGTAGAACAATATATGTATACTCTGTAGTATAATATTCACTTGCTACACTGCATGACCCTAGATTATGTCGCTCAGTAAGTCCCTATACGATTTCACTCCTCGGCTTACCCTTGGGCCCGATCAAAAGTAAATATTTATATTTTCTTATGAATGCGATGCTTGCCTGCTTATATGTTAACATGTACTCGTTGCATCGATTTAATGCTTGTCACATAATTGCATGCCAGTATCAAGTGAATGCTATCTTGCCTTGTTTTCATCCAAACTACCGGAAGACTATCTAATAGTCGTTCGGAGCCAAGTATAGAACATTGAAAGTATTCGGGACTGTTTGATCGCCAAGGCATTTCTCGAACTAGGGAACTGCATCAATGGACAGTTAAGAAAGATAACAACGCCTTAAAGAAATTGATACTCGTCTTGTACTCAATCTAACGGCTCAGGAAGACTATCCAAAGACAGATCATGCTATGTGATTATCTCATGCTCGTATTGCCTTAGATTGCATCAAGTCAAGTGAACACTGAACAAGAATCATGTCATGTAAAGCAAGAAATCACAGCTCGTGGAGCATACTTGTCCTGAACAAATCGAGTTATCCTATGAACCTGAAATCCAAGACCTGCATGGTCATGGAAAACTTATGCACAAGGGGGATTACATCATCCCATTCCACAGACGGTCTCGGGGCACTGGGATCGATCCGGTCTAGACGGACTCCATATTGTTCTCTTCTTGTTTATGGGGACGGTGCACAACGCTTATGTTATTTTATCGTTCGTACAATTTTGAACCCCATACTCATTAAGAGGCGTCTCTATGTGTTCGATAGAATAGCCTACAATGCCCTGTTCAAAGCATTTCAAACATTATGCTAGTGAGACATCATCCATTATGGCTATGCCAGTGACCCTGTTCATATAGATAAGTCATCCTCGCTTAGCGAAAATACGCGTGTGAGTTATTGCATAGCAGTCAATAAACTGAAACACTTGAACATTCTCTGCAATACTTTTGGATAACCTGTATGCTCGTGCACCCAAAATATAATCTTGTCATGACCCGCACCCAGAAATTGGGCATGAGCCATGGGTACGTCCAGCCTACACCGCATCATCGATGGTAGAACGCTGTCTAGGTCTCAAATATAACTTATCCTGTCAATGGTCTCAACTCCATAAGGAGGACAATGATAATACATGAATCCACAGTTTATAATATACTCAATCACAAGGCTATTTGAAAGAAAAAGGCACGATGAGAAATAAGGATAAAGAGTTCTGACATAAGTCAGGCACAAATATAAATACATCAGAAGTCTAGATGTCCACCAAAAGTCACAATAATAATACAACCCAAATCTCAGTCTTGTACAATAATACACAAAATAGGACAGTCTAAGTGCCTGTAGGTAGAATCTCCTCTAAGATGGGTAACTCCTCTAGGATTTCTAGTATGAACTCTCCCTCTGCTCCCGGGCTGTAGTGGGTAGAGCAGAAATCCTCTAAGTCCTCTGAAAATGTTATCCAGTCAGGATTGGAGCGAAGCACAAACACTAAACAGCAGTTTCATTTATGTTGACAAAAACTATAAAACAATGTAAGGGATACAAGATGAAATAAATACTGGAAATATAGAGTACTACAGAATATGAAATAAGCAATAGAACATATATCAATGAATAAATATGTAAGTGGATGCTAGAACAAGTGATCTGAAATAAGAGTAAACATCTGGCTGAGTGTTTGAAATATCAGTTTATTATGTGATCGGCTTGGGACGAGATCAGGCTTGATATATATGATTGGCTATGATACAAGTGAGGTTAGGCTAACCATCTGGTTAGCTATGATGCGAGCAATAATCAAGCTAATCATATATATTAGGCTATGATGCATGTTAATGGTCAGGCTACACCCGACGTGATGTGTGGGGTGAGCTATGATGCATGTAAGGTAGGGTATGATCACATAATCTGCTAATATTTCTCCATCCCCAGCTAGCACGATGGATTCCAATCATGACTCCTTATGACAGGTATCTAGGGTGCTAACCCATGTATCCACAGTGTCAGAGTCAAGTATAGTATATAACTGGAATTATAGAATTAATCAACAAAAACAAAAACTGTTAGAGAATGTACTCGCCTGTGGTCCCGAGGAAGGTGCGAGGATCGAAGTCCGAGACGAGATCACAATGACCCAATTATGGAATATCAATGTCAAAATACTGATTTAAAGGAATAAGCATGTTAACTAATCAAATACGAGGCCTCTAGGTCAAATCTAAGGTCCTCTGGTCAATACTAGTCTCACACTAGCTAATTATTTTTCATACCTAGTTATAACACTAGGGTGTACTCATAACACTTCCATACCTATTTTATCTAGGTATTACCTTAGCTGTTTAAGTACCTTAGCTAACATTCAGGATACCCATACTTGGTATATGGCACCACAATCAAAACCTATTCCTAAATCAAAACCTAACTATATTCCTTTGTCTTAGTGTATCCACCCCCCTCCAATACCCTTACCTCACATTGAACCCTTGCATATTATTCACTTACCTACACTTGGCAGATAGCTACCTATTGAAGACCCATGACTGAACACTCAACTGATGCATAACAACTCACTGAACCACACTAGATGCTGACAACCATAGGTACACAGAAAACTACCTAAACTCAACTACACAGCTCAATTATTGAACGATAACTTATAGGTCATAGGGATCAAGATACATAAGGCAGTATCAGAATTCAAAGGTACCAAGGTAGCCACAGTTCCTCACTTGAATACCCATGATATACTGAAGGACTGATACCAAAAACTATGTCAACCCTTAACCACTTAGTACACCCAAAACACTGATACATAACTTCCTCTCTTTCATAGTTCACAGCCTGAAATTATTCAGACTTTACCTATATGGCTAAAACTTGAGACAAGCATAGGATACTGGCAGGATCAACCAGGTAGTTGAAGTTGTTCAAACTTACACACACACAGTTTCCCCTACAGTGAATAGGATACTCAAGGTAGCAAAACATTTCCACCATAACTACACCTAGACACAACTAAACAGGATACACAAGTAGCCAAATAAGGGCAACTAACCAACTCTAACTGATATACCCCAAAGAACTAGCTCATCAGCCCCCAAACATAGAGACTGACACTAAGACATGACTCTACTCTAACTGAAATGCAGAACTGCTCCTACAACCTAAACCATAACTCCAATACCTGATACCTGATACATGTGAACTGAACTCACAGGACCTGACTGCACACAACCCAAACGTAGGCCTCACTGATGCTCACTGCACAGATCTCCCTCATATAGGCACTTATACATCCTTAAACCCTAGCAACTAATACTCACAACAAATATACCGATACAGTATCAGCTCACTGATACACACACACACACACATGCCTCTGCTGGAAACACAGAACTTCCTACACTACTACTGTACTGAAATACAATACAATACAACACACCACACACATAAGTGAACTGGAGCACACTCCCTTCATTCAAACACAAAATTCACTGATAAACACAGCCACACTAGCCACAAGCATCTGACTGTAAACAATACTAAGCCCCACACCCAACTATACTCACTGAAACTGGCACAGTACACAGTCTACTGATACATAACATATTGCTCACTCAAAAACTCTCAGCTCAGTCCAAGAACTCAGGAATCCTAACTCACAAGTTCACACAAGACTATCACAGTATCATAAAATTGATACTGTGATCCCTATGAATCCCAGGAATCAGTCTAATTACACAGCATCAGGAAATTGAACCCTAAAACACCTGATACACTGATATATATAAACTAAACTCGCAGGAACTTCAAAATCCTGACTGCACAGTTCAGCCCTAAAATACTGAGATATCTGAATCCCTAGCACATGAACCCAACTCTACACTCTGAACCTTCCCACAGTATCAGATAAACTGAACACAGTGTCACCCACAATACCCACTTGTACAACACACATAATCATACCTACACAGAATTCTCAAAACCCGACTGTGCACAGTGAATCCCCCAAAACACACATACACATAGCACATATACGTAGGTATAACAACACACACACACACACACACACACACACACACACACACACATATATATATATATATATATATATATATATATATATATATATATATATATATATATATATATATATATATATCAAGGTTTAAACGAAACTAGGTTAAAATTTGGTATCCCCTCCCAGGAGCATTTCAGCAAACAAATGTTGTGCAGAAAGACTGATTCCACATCGAGAACTCCAAAATACCCAAATTCGAACCCTCAATCGAGATCAACCTATACGTATGAGATGTAATCATGTAGGAATGCACATTCCCATAACTAGGGTTCACGAAATTTGGGGAAAAACAACGTTGGGACACCTAAACCCTAGATTCACCTAGGTCTTCATGGAGAAACCCCAAAACGAAATCTAAAACAAATGGTGGGCTCCTAATGGTCAAACAATAATGAAAAACAGAATTAAAATGGGGTTAAATTGGATTCTCACCTATTGGGAGATGGTTTCCCAATGTAGGTCCTCTTTCTTCAAGCCTTCTTGGTCCAAGCTCCTAGATTTCTCTTGATGGAGGAGGAAATAGATTTCTAGGGTTTATAATTTTTGAAATTTATGGGGAAGGAAGGGTTTTTCTAATGTAGGCTAGGTTTAGGACTTTCTTCATGAATGAAGAATCTTGAGGGAGGCTTCCCCTCATTATATAGGACTAGGGTTAGGGTTTCTAATGCCAAGGTTTAATTAGCCCTCCATGATTAGTCATGAAGAACTTAATTTAATTAGGGTTTAGTCATTCACCTAGGGTTTAAATCTAAAACTAAAAATGTCAATTTGGGTTTGGCCACAAGGGTTAAACCTAATGGGTTCTTAGGTCAACCTAAAACCTATGCATTAAGAACACCTTATAATTTATTTAATAAAACTCATCACACATATTTATTACACAATAAATTAAACAGGGAAATTACAATAATGTCATAATCTGGAAATGTGGTAGTGACAAATCTCGCACTGAAACACTTGTGTTTGCATATGTTATTGCCTCTGAATTCATATATATATATATATATATATATATATATATATATATATATATATATATATATATGCTCGTGCTTGAATTTACTTGGTTTGCCTTGGACAGGGAAGGACAAATGGTAAGTTAGTAAGTCTCACCGTGTTTCTTCTCATATCGCACGACGCACTGCCACACGAGTTAGGCTATTCAACATTGCTACGAAACTGATCCTAAGGCAAGACTAGAAAGATAACTTAATAGTTGGTGCACGGAACCTATTGAACGTGTTTGGATTTATCGAGCGGGCGAGTAGCCTCCCCACTAGTGCATTCATGTACTGATAATCTACCAGATTGTTTCAAGGGTGCGGGAGAACCTCTTTCGGTGCGGATGCCTCCTTCGTGCGTACTAAGGCATAGAGTTCACTCTAAAGCCTTGGAGCATTGCATCCGGAACTGAAGCACATATACAAGATATAATGTTGGAACATCGCCTATAATCATTCCACAAATATAGCCACTTGGCACGCTTTTACTATTCAGAGAGAGAGGCTTGAGCGACTTGTAATCTCGGTTATACGCTGCCTGTAATACTTATTCAATATCAATAAAATGTTTGCTTTACTTCTATACTTGTGTTATTCAATACTTACGCTATTGACGACTCTGTGAACTCGTTATTAATCTCCTATGCGTTTATAATTTTGCTGCACTCGGACAATCTGTGCGACTTTGTGGCTTAGACCTCTTACCGCCAGCATGGACCACGACCTTGCACGGGCGCGGTTTACGCTCGTGTGGTATCACGCCCAGATGGGTCAAGCGATCATCCCGCGGGAACGCTGGCGCGGTGATTCGTTGCCTAGCGGGGACGGCCGATTAGCCTGCGGGAGATCCGGGCCTGACAGCATTCCCTCAGAGTCTGGGCAAGACATGAAGCTAACCGGAGTAGTCCGTACAATATCACAGACAAGGGGTAGCAATCCCCCTAGGTTCCACGATAACCCAACCTTCATCGAGGATATTGAACCTCAGGAATCTGAAAGGTATAATGAAAGGCCCTTACTTAAGAACAGTGCACCTCAGGAGTCCGAAGCCGACATCATATCCTCTGACTACACTATGTTGTCAACTACTCCTTCTCTCAACCCATGCATGGCCTCTGTTTACGCAATTGGTGATGTACCAGAAGGTGCTGACCGAACCAATCAGCGGTTAGATGCTCTTCGGCAAAATCCATGATATGCTAAAACTCCTCTTAGCGTTGCAAACACTAGCATTGTAGCAAGAGAATCTGAACCAGATCAACAACGACAGTTCTGTGGCAGATCACCTTACCCTTCCAGGTAGTAGTTTATTTGCAGGGATGCTGAGAACTTTGCAAATTACTTTATAATCGGTTGTTCTTCCATAATCTGACGATACGTAGGAGGTTATCCGAGAACTGAAAAATTGTTTAGACTCCATAAACAATCGAGAGAAGCTCCAGAAACTTGGAATAAGGCAACATTATCCTCCTATGTGGGACAAGTTGGTTTGTCTACCCAAATATAAACCAGAGTCGTTAATGCCATTTGACGGGAGAATGTCACCCCGCAAATTCCTTAACTACTTCGGCTCCCAGATGGTGCATCTACCAAGGGAGGACATATTGCTCACCAAGCTGTTCGTTGAAGCTTTAACCGATATAGCCTTTGAATGGTTCTGCAATCTCCTTAATGATTGAATCAAACCGTTCGATAATTTGGAGAGATTATTCATCGCCAGATTCTACGAGGGCAGGATGGAAGAAATAATATCAACCCTCATTGACACCAAGCAGAGGGAAAAGGATCCTGCGTGCGTCTATATTGAGCGCTTCATATAGTTGGTGTAGAAGCATGAAAATACGCTGGATAGCTATACGCAGCATGTTGATGCAGGGCAGCGTAAACAGAGGACCTCAGAGCCATCGACGTGCAAACAGAGCTTTTTCGCTAAGCACAGCATAAAATATAGGCTCAAGGACCATCCGCGTAATGCAGTATGTCCAAGCTGCTTCTGCGTAAAAAGGGTGCTACATCGCCTTTATGGCGTAAAACTCATCCGCTTTCAATGCAGCATTGAAGTGTATGAGGAACACTTCGTATTCTTCGAAATGAACCTGTCAGATCATGCAATGAACCTGACGTCTGGACTTCTGACAAAGAGTACTGCATGACTACCCAGGCGACGGCTATAATGATGGTGCGGTACTGCAACACAGGCTGTCATTTACTGCCATTTCCTTGGCGTAAACTGCTTTTACGCATACAAAGGAATAGCTGCCTAGTTTTACACAGGCAGATGTGAGCTGTTTACGCTCCACAGAAGACAAACAGCCTGCCACGTCAAAAGCTGCTCTTCTTATAGGGCTCGAGGCACGTCTCTGCATTTAATGCGCAGAGCGGTGACAGGTTCTCGAGGCATGTCTCTGCATTTAATGTGCAGAATACTGACAGATGCCTGACGCACGTCTCTACATTTAATGCGCAGAAGGGTGGCAGACCTTCAAAACACGCCTCTGTATTTAATGCGCGGGATAATGGCGGATCTCTGCATTTAATGCAGGAGATTTGATTAAATGTCACCGAACCGTCGTTTAGTGACATCCCTTTTACGTAAACTGTTTTTACGCATACAAGGGGATATGCTGCCCAGTTTTACACAGACAGACGTGAGCTTTTTATGCTCCGCAGAAGACAAACAGACGGCCACGTCAGCAGTTACTCTTTGTACAGGATTCGAGGCGCGTATCTGCATTTAATGCGCAGAATGATGGCAAATCTTCAAGACACGCCTCTGTATTTAATACGCAGGATGGGGGCAGATCTCTACATTTAATGCAAGAGATTTGATTATATCTCCAAAAGCTATAATTTTGGCTAAAACGTCCACATCATCTGGGCTTCTACGCCCACTCGGCCTCTATGTCCACTCGGCTTCTACGCCCACTCGGCCTCTATGCCCACTCGGCTTCTACGCCTACTCGGCTTCTACGCCTACTCGGCTTCTACGCCATGGTGACAGTTATTGGCTTCTACGCCAACCTCTTCTACACAAAGGATAACTACCTACGTGGCTTCTACGCCGTGATCTTCACAGCAGTTATACGTGTTAGTTGGACAAGTGTCACACGCTCATTCAAAAGGTCATCTATACGCAGGCAATGGTTATTGTAACCATCGTGTAAAAGGGTGCTGTACTTTCCACTACTTGGTTTCTACACCGACTGAGTGGTCACTGTCACTAAAACTCTATAAATATAGACCTCTATTGACAGAGGTAAAGGTCAAGAAAAATAGGTCGCCAAGGTCAGAAATTGGTCAAGAAATCCAGTATCAGATCCAAGGTCGACATTTAGGAGACAAAACGGTCAAGAGAGAGAAGAATCCAGAGCTCAGGCAAAGAGTAGCGATCGACGACTTTGGCATCGGACATCCACTCTCTTTAGCAACCTTCGAAGCTGCTTACTGTCTTCTACGACACTTTTTCATCATCGTGTGGTCCAAGGGACAAAGTGATCGACTGCAGATCAGACTCCTATAGCAATATTTACCCAGATTAAATAAATTATACTCGACATCCTCGTATAGGATTAAATTGTACAATCTTGTTTGTAAACCCAAGAAGGGCGAGTTTTCGCATAAAACCTCATTTCCATATTTCTTTCATTTATCATCAAACACAAGATGGCGACTCTGCTGGGGAGATCTTTCTCTTCTGACGAGGAAGCAATTGCTCAACACGATACGGTATTCGTGGGATCCGTGAAGAAGACACTGGTCGTCCAGTTCGACCAGTTTCCCTACGAAGACATGCTTCGAACAGGGGGTAGCTCTCACTCTCTCTCTGTCCAAGACAACATGAAGCTGCGTAAGGTCTGGATGCCCAAGATATCCTCTACCATTCCTGTCGACTCTCCGATCTCTTCGATCTCTCCGACCAACGAGGTTGTAGCATTGCTCCCTCCGCGCCTTGTGCGTAAAATTCAGTCGCCTGTTTCTGACAGGGCAGACAAAACTTTTGGCAATGCCTCAGCGCCAATCCACAAGTATACTCCGCGCCTTGCACGTAAAATTCAGTCTCCCATCACTGACGGAATAGACAAAACTTTGGACAATGCCTCAGCGCTAATCCAGAAGTATACTCCGTGCTCTGTACGTAAAATTCAGTCTCCCGTCCCTGGCAAAACAGACGAAACTTTCGACAATGCCTCAGTGCTAGTCTAGAAGCCTACACCTCGCTCTGCGCGTAGAAATCAGTCACCCGTCCCTAGCGGAACAGACAAAATTTTTGACAATGCCTTAGCGCCAAATCAGAAGTTCCAAACGTGCTCCGTACGTAAAAATGCATCTGCCTTCCACGGAAAAGTAGATGATCCCTACAATCTACGCAAGGGAAAGCAAGCGGCGGACTACTCAACTTCTCAGCCTTTACACCAGCAAGGGAATAATCTGCCCGCCCTCCGGATTACGCGAGAGGCTGACGGCCGACTGAGGACATCCTCAGCTTTACGCCAACCAGAGCAGAGCTCCAAATTATGCCAGAAGAAGCCCCTCAGTGTAAAGAAGGCTCAATTTATGGAAAGACACCCTCCTCGATTATTATCCGCTACCCAGATGGCCAACCTGTTGTATATAGGTGGCACGAGAAAAACTATGGTTCTCAACATCCGCATGTCCACTGATGTGAACAGAAGGAACAAGCCATCATCTTCTTCTTCTGTAACTCCTCCTGACCTGCGCAAGTATCTGATCCAGAAACGCAAGGAAAGAGGATCTTCCAGCATGTCTATTAGGCCTCCTAGCGAGCACTGTTATAATAGTCATAAGATTGTAGTTAATTGTTGCTGTTCTGAAGCAAAACGGTCAGTTTTTGACCGGTTGAGCTACTCTCCGTCTTTCCAGGAAGAAGAGCCCACGCATGCATCTGTGAACATGGATTCACATATACCTAGAGGAAGGTCGGGCTCAAGACGTCATCCCTCTAGAACTTCGAGCCGAAGGAGATTCAACATGCTCCTTAGGAACACTGAAGCTGGGGTGTTCTGAAACACTCATTCGAGGTCATGACAACCAACTTCGTACTCTTCTAATTTCGATGCTGGGGGTCGCCAGTCTCCCGAATCAGGTGCCGAAAGTATAGAGTCAACTTCTACAGAGACCTATACTAATCTTTCAATGACACCCAGGGAGATGAGAGTTTATGCCATTGGAGATGAACGCGAGGAAGCTTCCCCGTCCGGGAGCGCTGAGCAACGCATCACTATACTAGAGACGTCTCTGAAAGAGATACAATCCATGATGGAGAACATGCACCAGATAATGCTAACTCAATACACAGTTGCCATGGCTCAAGCATCGGTCCCTCCAACTCAGATACGTGTGGGGGTGGACTTACCACCATCCAACACGATCCAAGAGCCTGCTCTAGATCAAGAGTCAGCAGTTCCTCCGCTTCCTCACTCGGAGAATGTATTACCTCCCGTTAGAGTCGTAATACAACCGATTCCTCACCACTCTGTGGTCCCGCTACCGGCTAAAAATCCGATACAGGCAGTACGGGAGCTGAAAGCCCAATTTGATGCTTTGAAGCACAAAGATCAGCTCAAGAAATTGGGAATCAACCAGCCTTACCCAGCTATCTGGGAAGAGGCCCCTTTCCCTCCTGAATACAAACCACAGACCATGGCTCTGTTCGAGGGAAAAACATCACCGAGTCAGTACATGAACTACTTCAGTATGATGATGGTGTTACTACAGGGGAATGACGCCCTCCTCACTCGGGTGTTTAAGGGCTGTCTCTCGGGAGTAGCTTACCAGTGGTACCACAGCCTGGCGGATAACTGTATTACTTCCTTCGACGACTTCAAAGCCTTATTCTTCGTAAGATTCTACGAAGGAGGGATGGACATGTCGATGTCCTCTCTCATCGAAGTGAATCAGAGAGAAAAAGAGGACGTTCGCACCTTCATCGAACATTTTCGTCAAGCCACTTTGCAAATGCCTCCAGGAGTTACAGACTCAGGATTGGTGGACATCTGCAGGAAGAACCTTCTTCCCGTGATCTCGGTGTTCACAGGACCATATCAGTTCCATGATTGGCCCTCGTTCATCATCTCAGCGGCAGCCACGGAGGACAACAGTCAGAAGGCGCACGATAATGGCATCATGATCTCTGCCTCCGACAGAGGCAAGAGGTCATCCCCCAACAGCGACCATCCTCGCAGTTCCAAGGGTAAAAAAGCTCTGACGATCAATACGTCTAGACAAAAGACTGCGGCAACCACGCAGACGAAACCTGGGACTTCCAGGCCTATTGAAGTGTACTCTTTCGACGACGACGATATTCCGAGCATATTCGAATGTCTCGTCAAAAGCGGCAAGATTACCCTTCCTGAAGTGAGACGGCCCAATGAAGCCGGCAGTACCAATAACCCCAAGTATTGCGTCTTCCATAGGTACATACACCACCCCACAAAGGTGTATTATGTACTAAAGAGGAAGATCCAGGAGCTGATCGATGCTAAGGCCATCACTCTACGCAACAGCGAGAAGACGGTCACAGCCAACATGATCTCTCTGTAATTTGGCAATCTGCCTCCCCAAGAAGTCCCGGACGGCGTTACACCTATTTCCCGGACAACGATGAACATCGTTAATCTTCCTCCGGCTAGGGGTCAAAATCATGACCTGCTACCCCTAACTACCCAGCGAGGCGAGATTATATGGGTTCATCCAGACCTGGTATCGGAGATCGAGAAAGAGACTCAAGCTGCTAAGGCTAAGTCCAAAAAGAACTCAAAGCACAAGCCGTGTCACATGATTACGGTACACTCGGCATCAGAAGATGAGGTCTTGGCTACGGGAACCCGTTCAGGGAAAGCTTACCTCCAGGACTATGGAGCCAGCCAGGAAGATGCATCGGCAGACGCTTCAGCTGCCAAGCCTTCAAAACCAGAATCCGCCGTACCAGAGGCTGGTCCTTCGAGACCAACTTTGGCGGACAGAGGAAAGCAAAAAGAAATACGTTTCGATAAACCTGTGAAAAATATTCGAAACAAAGGTTTAGAGAAGCCCTACAACTTCGACATCCTGGCCCAATTGGCTAATACACTAGCTATACGGTCATGCCCTTCGGATTGAAGAATGCCGGGGCTACGTACCAACGGGCTATGAGTAACATATTCCATGAGCATTTACGCAAGACAGTGGAGTGTTACGTGAATGATGTAGCTGTCAAAAGCCGCCTCAAGGATAATCACATCCAAGACTTGAAGACAGTATTTGAATTTATGCGCCAACATCAACTCAAAATGAATCCTACAAAGTCCTTTCTGGGTGTATCTAGTGGCAAATTCCTAGGATTTGTCATTACCGCCAAAGGCATTCAAGTGGACCCTGATAAAGTCAAGGCCATCTTAGAAATGCGACCGTCCCGTAATCTGAGGAAACTCAGGGAATTTCAAGGCCGTCTGGCTTATATCTGGAGATTCATATCCAACCTCTCTGGGAGATGTCAGCCCTTTTCTCGTCTCATGAAGAAAAGTGTATCCTTCGTATGGGACGAAGCCTGTCAGCAAGCGTTCGGTGATATCAAACGCTACCTCACTAGTCCGCCAGTTCTGGTGCCTCCCGTCATAGGAAGACCATTCGTGCTGTACGTTCGAGCGATGGATCATTCTCTAGGAGCTCTTCTCGCACAGAAGAACGATATGGGTTATGAACAGGCTATCTACTACCTCAGCACGATGATGGTCAGAGCCGAACACCGGTACAACCCAGTGGAGAAAGAATGCTTGGCTCTGATATTCGCTATCCAGAAAATGCAGCACTATATCACAGGCCAAACCATTCACATCATCTCCAGGATCAATCCTCTTCGTGTACTAATGAACAAGCCAAGTGTTCTTAATTCCCGACTCGCGACTTGGGCGATGTTATTAATACCGTATGACATGGTGTACGTCCCCCAGAAGTCCGTCAAAGGCCAAGCGTTGGCTGACTTCCTAGCTGCTCATCCGATCCCGGAGGCCTCCAAACTGTACGAGGACATTCCCGACGAAGTTGCAGAATGTAATTCCATAATGGAAAGTGATGCATGGCAACTGTTCTTCGATGGTGCCTCCAGGACTGGTCCCAGGGGAAACGTGGTTTCAGGAATAGGAATTGTCCTAGTTACTCCTGATAAGCTCGTCATCTATCGAGCATATTCTCTTAGCGAGCCATGTTCTAACAATATGGCAGAGTATAACGCTCTACTAATCGGGCTCCAAGTCACTAAAGAATTGGGCGTCAAATCTCTGGAAGCTTTTGGTGATCCTCTGCTGATCGTCAATCAAGTCAGAGGAATATATGAAGTCCAGAATCCAGACCTCATCTTCTATCACCGGGCAACGATCGAGATAGCCATGACATTCAAAGGTTTCTTCCTAGAGCATGTACCTCGATCTCAGAATCTGGAAGCTGATGCCCTAGCCAGTCTAGCTGCAGACTTAGCTACCCCTATAAGAAGGCAGAATTCGGTGATCCTTCTTAACAGAGATTTATTCTGTGTGAAAAATAATTTTCACATAGAACACTGCTACGCGGTGAACACAGATCTTCCAAAGAGAGACTGGAGAGTCCCTTTATAGATTTCGTAGCGTACGGAATCTTACCAGAAGACCCTAAAGAAGCAGTATCCGTCAAAAGATGTTCATTGCGCTTCTATTTCGACGCATCTTCATAATGTCTATATCGTCGATCGTATGACGGACTATTATTACGATGTCTCTCTGGTGATGAAGCACATCGGATTATCCGTGAAGCTCACGACGGCGTATGCAGAGTGCACCAACCCGGTCCTAAACTACAGGATCACATCAGGAGAATGGGCTATTACTGGCCTACTATGATCACAGATGCAATAAAGTATGCAAGATAATGCAGAGCCTGTCAGGTCTATGCAAACTTTATCCATCAACCTCCTGAATATCTACATCCTACGGTTGCGTCCTGGCCTTTCGAAGCATGGGGTATGGATATCATTGGTCCTATTCACCCGTCTTCTTCCAGAGGTCACCGGTTCATACTGGCCATCACAGATTATTTCTCCAAATGGGCAGAGGTGATCCCTCTTGCTGAGGTGAAGGCATCTAATGTGATCAGCTTCATCAAGCATCACATTTTTTATCGCTTCGGGATACCCCGGAGGATAATTCATGACAATGGGCCTCAATTCATCAGCCAAGCGTTTCATCGATTTTACGATAAAAATTGGATACAAAATGTGGCCTCTACGACATATAATCCAATTGTTAATGGTTTGGCGGAAGCTTTCAACAAAACCATTATCAAGCTATTAAAAAAGTTCGTCTCTTCGAACAAAAGAGATTGGAATGAGAAGCTGGGAGAATGTCTCTGGGCATACCGTACAACGGTACAAGCACCGACAGGTTGTACCCTATTCTCATTAGTTTACAGGAGCGAAGCAGTTCTCCCCATCGAGATCCAAATTCCGTCACTCAGGATAGCCATGGCTAATGAGTTAACTCAAGAAAAGAACGACCTTTTAAGGCTTCAAGAGCTAGAAGGATTAGATGAAAAATGCCTCCAAGCTCAACAGCGCATCGCGTTCTACCAAGCACGCATTTTCAGAGCTTTTAATCAAAAAGTAAAGGAAAGAGTGTTAAAAGTTGGCGAGCTAGTCTTAGCTGTGAGAAGGCCGATGATTCTTACTCACAGAAGTAAGGGTAAATTCCAGCCCAAATGGGAAGGTCCTTATGTGATCGAGACGACGTTCTCAAACGGCGCTTACAGGTTAGCCAAGCCTAATGGAGACCTGTTAATGGCTCCTATCAATGGCAAATTCCTGAAGAGGTACTATGCTTAACCTCCTTTGCTCAAGTGGAATAAGGCAAAAATCTCATTCTGACAAAACTACTTCAAAAACGAAACTAGTTGGACCGTATTCTATCATGTTCATATTACCTCTGAATAGATATGTTTAACTAATTTAGAACTTCAAGACCTATCACGTCCATACTACCTCTGATAGTGTTTTGTGTACAAATTTTAGCTAAAATCATATTTTATCATGTCCATATAACCTCTGAACAGATATATCCTGCTAAAACTTACCGAGAGTATATCACGTCCATATTACCTCTGATATCACTTTCACCCAAACCTGTCATTTATATTCCAAAATGATGGGTCCACAAAGTCAGATGAAAGCCTCTTTATTATTATTATTCCCAAAAAAAGCGAAAGTACATTAAAAAGCAAAAAAGTACATCATTTGGGGGGAGCGGTTAGATCGTGAATCTGCTGTGCCAGAGCAACCATTCTCTCATCCCGGGAGTTCAAGACGTCGGGGCGAGCCCGTTCTAACCTTGTCGCATTATTGTTCAAAGCAGCTAGCTCAGACCGAGCCCGTACAAAACCTGAGTGGAAAGCACCCACACGCGTCAGATTCTGCTGAACAGTCGCCCGATGCTCCTTCAGCACATCTCGGGCTGCCGACAAAGAGAGAGCCTTCGCCTCTACTCGAACGAGCTCATCCTTCAATATGCGGGCCTTCGCTGCCACTTCCTCATATTCTGCTTCGCACCGGGTCAACTCAGAAACAACATACTCCAATTGGACACGCTCACGATCCATCTCCTGCTGCTGAGCCTCGATGGACTTATTCAGAGACTCCATCTGTTTAACAAGGGAGTCGTACCTAGCTTGAACGAGACCGTCAATGTTGCCTCGAGCTAGCTGCAAGTATTCGTTAATGGGTTGCTCCAAACGATTAACTATCTTCTCCAGCGTGTCAGCTACCCCAGTGTCGTTGAATTCTTGGATCGGCACTATCGCGGACTGGGAGGACCTCCTCAGCGACGCAAAGCTCAAATTCTTCTCCAACACCATTGATATTAACATTTTCAAGGTGGTATAGAAGATACTAGTGTACTGCTCGGTCAACGCAGCTAGATCCGAATGGACGCTGGAAGTGGCCGCGATATTGGCGAGTCCCCCTCCAAGAACAACTGCAGATGCCTCAATAGGTGGTGCGACAAAAGAAGAAGCGCCAACACCGGACGAAGTGACCGGCGTACTCAAAGGAGGCATTGTCGCAATGACAGGCTTGTCCTCCTCTTGAGATATCGAAATCTCTTCGACAGTCGAGCCGGCAACCGAAAGTGTCTCCTCTTCAAAATCAGGCACCTCCGTGTCTCCGCCAGGACCTGACACAGAGCCAAAGGGCGCATCTACACTGCCATCCCCGAAGATGTCTTCCCCTAAAAAGAAGACAAAAGGAATTTAATATCAACATAATGTTAATTTTCCTAAAGAAGAGGCATAAAAGACGGCATTTACCCATGGCCAATGGTGTGTATGTCGCGTCTGTGGCCAGTACAGCTAAATGATTTCTTAGTGATGCTAGGCAAGCTGTCATACCTGGAGAAGGGGGTGTGCTAACAGACATCGGCAGGTACTCTTCTGAATCTTCGCCGAGATCCACTCGAGGTTCACCAGGTAGAATCTCGCTGGGTGCACCTACAGACACGGCAGGGGTATCTCCCGATGTTGATCCGGATAAAGATATCCTCATTCGGCTCGGCCCGGAAGGTGATCTCGTTCCACTACCTGAAGCGCTAGCAGCGACAGCAGCCTCCAATAGGAATTCTCAGGCACCGCCAGCCGGGACTGTCGAGGTTCCCTCTCTAAAAGGCGAGGAACCTCCAATCAAAGAATTATCCCCAACATGGGGAGATGCAGGCTCACTTCTAGGAGCCTCATTACCAGGAATCCAGAGAGGATGAGTAACCGTCTTTTTCTTCCTCTTATGAGGGGAAGTCTCCTTCGAAGCAGGAGCCCTTCGCTTCCCAGAGATTACCAAAGCCCCTGCAGGCGGAGGTACTTCACCCCTCGGTACCGCCAACAGAGGCTCATCTGGATTGAGGGACTCCTCACCCTCGTCAGAAGAAACTGAGGGGACTTCGACTCTTCCCCCAGGCTTGGAAGAGGGCATCCTAAAACTTTTATGCATATCAAAACCGCGATGGAAGGTATTGGTTGCCACGTAGAACTGGGCATACGAATGGAGAATGCGCAGCTCCGTGGAGAGTGAAATGACGGGCACGGTAAAAGTTGCCTCAGTGCAACCCATGATAAAATATCGCCATCCTCTGGCTCCATCAATGAGTCCACCCCTGGACCTGAAGCTGGTGATGGCATTGACCACGTGCAACTGGTCGTACCCGAATTATCTGGCAAACCGACTAGGCAAGTAGGGCTCAAAGAAGCAATGGTCTTCATTTCTGTACAGTAAATGGGAAGGTCTAATGCAGACCAACCAATTAAAAGCCTCAGGAGAAAGAACGGTCTTCCTGTCGCCTACGTCCTGAAGTCTGATCCCCTGTTGATTGAGATGTACAGGGGGACAGTGCTGAAGAGCTTCTAGCTGTGACTAAAATTTAGCACCCGCCGACAGTCTATAACTGTGGTCACGTTCCAGGAGGAATTCTTATAGTTCAACAAGAAACTAGCCCCCGAACTACTGCCAGAGCCGAGAGACATAACCCTGGGGTTATAGAGAATTAACCATCCCATCAAATACAGGTATGGTAATTCTACCATGGGAAAGCTATCACGCCGAGTCTCATCGGCAAGCAGCCCGTCAGTCATGGCCCTCAGGCCAGCTTGTATGCGGCATACCATAGCAGGGAGCAAGCCCAGTCTTGCCTCGAACACCAGATGTACTACAGGCCATAGCGTGTTACGGTGAATGCGGTCCGTAGATGCGATGACGGGTACCACCAGTCGGCGCAGCCATATGGAGAGGAAGCCAGCCAGTTGAGCTTCCCTGGACAGAGGCCTGCGGCAATGCCTCAAATAACTATAGGCCTTAGTGCCTGCAGGATACTTCCCAATCCCTTCGTCGAGGATCCAGTCCGGAGCCCCAGCGTCTTCCATGAGATCGTCGACTACCTGACCATTAAGCACGCTCAGAAAATTCAGAGGCTGATCGTTGCCTTCCAAGACCTTCTCTGGCTTAGCAGTCCTGGACCGGTGAAAGAAGAGGTAGGACGTCCATTTATTGATGTGAGCCAAATCTGAAGGCTCACCATAAAAAGCGGTGCAAGCAAGGTAGTGGCACATCAGCTCCTGGTACACTTCCACTACCCGAGGGTTTGAATCCCCCAGCTCCCGGTTCGTGGGAACATACTCTTCATATGGAGTATCCCCCATCGGCAGTCTCGAGATCTCTGCTATCTCGTGGAGGGCCAATCCCAACTCCCCCAGTGGAGTGGCAAAAGTCCCGGTGAGCGAGATATATCGCTCCATCAGTGCCATAAACAGGTTGGGGTTGAGAGGTAACCCAACACTGGTGGCACTCACAGCTGCATACAGACCAATGCCCTCCAGCTCGGTCTGAAAATACTTCAGGGCCCATTCAGCTAAGCGAGCCCATCGAAGATTTGTAGGGGTGATCCACCCACTTGTCCGAGAGTTCACCTTAGGGTATACTCTCCCGTGCCCCATGAAATCATTGTAGAAAGTCGGTAATTGGACCGGCTGGATCACTAAACTGTCTTCACTCGGGACACTGCCCGGATACAGTCCCCTGAACAGCGTCACAGAGCCAGAAGGGCGGCTGACAAACGACCCCTGGTCAGCTCCTTTCAGATAAAATATCTTCCCCGACCTGCCATGAAGATCGAGAGTCAGTGTCCACGACATCCTCCTGGGATGTGTAGCATGGAAGAATGCCGAGATGGGATAGTCTCTCAGCATCTTGGGCAGATACAAAACCAAGCTCCAGGCAGGAAAAACCCAGAGTTCTTTCTTGGGCTTCGTCTGGGACTGCTTATCAATCATGTCCCCGAAGAGAAAAGCCGGCTTTATGTATTGGTCCTCGTCTATGTACGTCAGGGGCTCTCCATTAATCATGTTCAACAGCGTCCGCTCTCCTTGAGCCGATATTAAAATTTCCCTTCCTTCGGGATACTGGGGTCCAGAGATAGGAAATGTCACGTGGGATAAATCCTCCATGTAGTTGGAGTGCAGCATCCCGGCAGCGGAACCCATCACCTCAGCCAATAGAGACGAGTGCAAGTTAACTGCAAACTGCAAGAAAGACAAGTCAGTTTCTATAATCTTGCAGCATATGCAAAAAATCAACAGTCTGTGCTTTACGCCAAGACTGTAAAAACTTGATCATTACACTGGAATCTATTTCCTAAAACGTAAAGTTCAAGGCTGGCAGTATACGCAAAGCTTTCGACAGTCTGTGGTTTATGCCAGACTGCCAAAGTTTGAGTTATTACGCCGATAGCGTAACACTCAAATTTATACTATACGCCAAGTTTCGACAGTCTGTGCTTTTACGCTCGACTGCAAAAATATGGAGTTTTTATGCTGACACATTAGAAATGTGGGCGTAAAAGATGAAACATCTCTGTGCATCATCTTCCTCGAAGAGGCTATCAGCACAGAAGATGACCTAGCGCGTTCACGTACAATGTGTGCGAAGGATTTTCAGTCATTTTTTTTCGTCCCAAAAGCTCTACCTTTAAGGCCGGGTGCACTGCTCGTCGGCGGGACACTTCGCTCAGAATGAAGCTCGCCTTGCCCGACCGAAGACGCTCTCGCTTAAGCAAAAGAGCGAGAAGAAGAATCAACCTTCTTTCCTTTAGAGGAGGAGAGTTGTTTCGAGGCCATTACTGGAAACTTTGAAGACTCGGAGAAGAAACGAAGAAGAACTCGAACAGTCAAAGGCTTTCTTTCGCAGAAGATGGATGAAAAGTTTTTCTCTCAGAAACTTGGGGTATATAGAGTTCAGATGGACTTCTCGAATCCCGAACCAAATCTCATAATTAATATTCGGTTATGATTGGGTACTACGTCAGCCTATTACTCAGAGAAGGGGGACAGTCAGCGAATTCGAAAAGTTTTCGTGAGTAGCAGATTCGTGGTTTTTTATGCTAAGGAGCTTTCTACGCTCGACAGCTACAGATCTACGGTTTTACGCTCACAGACTACAAGTCTATAGTTTTACGCCCGGATGCTTTTATGCTCGGTAGCTTTTACGCTCGAGAGGCTACAAACCTATGACTTCACGCTCAGTAGCTATAAATCTATGATTTCATGCTCAGTGGCTTTTATGCTCAGAGGCAATAGATCCACAGTTTCACGCTCGGAAGATTTCTTTTTCAGAAGCTATAAATCTACAGTTCTACGCCCGGATGCTCTCATGCTCAGCAGCTTTTACACTCGAGAGGCTATGAACTTATGATTTTACGCTCATCTACAGTTACAGATCTATGACTTTTCGCATATCTAAAAAATACGCAGGCCAGAGTACAGTACATCTGAACAATTCTCAAGGCTGTCAATTGCAAGGGTTCACACAGAAGATACTCCTTCTTGACCTCAAAACATCCCAAGTACCCGAAGCGTACAGAGTTCAACATTAAAAATTACTCTTCTCCTTGGGACGATTGGAAGTTCATCCAGACTCCAGTTTGAATATTTCGTCTACAGTTCAAGATGGCGACTCAGTTTTTGACAGCCATTTCTCGCCCTGTTCCAAGGAATTTTCGAGAAATCATTCTTGAAGATGATGGTGTGAACAAGAATTCTGTTTATCAGAAATGACAATTCAGAATTCTACGCGGTTCCTCATTCCTAACAGCAGGACAGTTCGAATACTCGAATGCTAAAGCAACTTTCTGCGCATCCTTAAGTTATGTGTAAAAGACAGGACAGAACCTAGCACTCTTTCTATCAGAGTCGGCGTAAAATTATCAGACGTGTCGAAGCTATACATATTCAGACTTCACAGCAAAAATATATGGCAAGATGATCATATGTACAGAAGAAGACGATTTTATTAAAACATGATTACATATGAGGGAAATCCAGTCTACAAGGGTTTTTCTTTATTTTTATGATTACATATGAGAAAAATTCCGTCTACAAAGGACTTTCTCATCGTCGTCTGAAGATCTCGCCCAGAATCTGTTCTGCCAGGTTCTCGCATGGGCGGAATTCTTCATCCATCTTCTCCAGCAGTCAGTCGGTTCCCGCAAACTGACTAACATGAAATGATCAACGGCGGGAGGATACAAAATGGGCCTAGACCCATCCTCCAATACAGGAAAGCAGGGTCAATCTGCTTTCCTGTGTCCAGTGCCGTGACAGATTGAGTTAAGATATTTCACCCAACTTAATCTCGGACGGCAGCTAGTTTGTCTGCTCTCGTCCGCAAATATCAGGAGAAGATACAGCTTGCAAGCTGTGTGGTCAAATACGACCCTTTCTCTCTCCGGAAGAACCGCCATACAAAGTTGCTGATTATCCCGAGCAAAGAAGGCTATGATATCCTTCCATGTGTCACGCCCCGATCTCCCGCAGGCAAATCGGCCGTTCCCGCTAGGCGGGAATCACCCTCACCAGCACTCCCGCGGAACGATCGCTTAACCCATCCGGGTGTGATGCCGTACGAGCGTGATCCACGCCCGTGCAAGGCCATGGTTCATTGGCTGACGGCAAGAGTTCTAAGCCACAGAGTCGCACAGATTGTCCGAGTGCAGCGGAGTTTAGGAACGTATAGCGATCGGTAACAGGTTCACTGAGTTGACAATATAGCGGAAGCATCGAAACAAGTAAAGTAATCTCTTTATTGATATGAAACATGTATTACAGGCGACGTATAGCCGAGATTACAAGTCGCTCAAGCCTCTCTCTCTGAAACAGTAAAAGCGTGCCAAGTGGCTACAACTGTGGAATGAATGTACAGGCGATGGTCAGGCGATGTTCACAACTTATGTCTTGTATATGTGCTTCAGTCCCAGACGCACCGTTGCTTCGGAGTGTTGTCCACGCCTTAGCACGCACGTTGGAGGCGTCCGCACCGCACAAGGTTCTCCCGCACCCTGCATGTCAAACTGGTGGATTATCAGTACATTAAATGCACTGGTAGGGAAGCTACTCGCCCGCTCGACAAATCCAAACACGTAATACAGGTTCCGTGCATAACTATTAAGTTGTCTTTCTAGTTGCCTTAGGATCAGTTTCATGCAAATATTGAATAGCTTAACGTATCGGGCTGTGCGCCGTGCGATGTTTGAGGAAACACGGCGAGACTTACCAACTTACCATTTCTTCTTCCCTGTCCAAGGCAAACATGATTAATTCAAGCACGGTAAGTATAAACATTCAGGAAGCATAGCATATGCAAACATGAGGGTCATTATGTTCAGATCGTTCAGGTGTTCAGTTTATTGATGCTATGCAATGACTCGCACGCGGATAGCCGCTAAGCGAGGATGACTTATCTATATGAACATGATGTCGCTGGCATAGCCATAAAGGACCAGTTATAGTCTTGAACAAGGAAGGAAAGCAACAAAGATGCAGTGGTGGTTGCAGACCATCCTGTCCAGATGCAGTAGACTATCGTGCAGTTCGTTATAGTCTTGAACGAGGATGGTAAGCAACAAGGATGCAGTGGTGGTTGCAGACCATCCTGTCCAGATGCAGTAGACTATCGTGCAGTTCCATCCGGATCAGAACAGTCCCAGTGCCCCGGTGACCGCCCGTGGAACTATACCTCGTTTTTGAGTTGTCCGTGACATGCAGGTCAGGGTCTCGGTCTGGTATAGGAACAAGTTCGATGCAGTATATGTATATATTGAACAAGTTCGGTATGGAACAAGTTCGATGCAGTATATATATAGAACTTGTTGAGGCAGGATTCAGTGATTCAGTAGGGCTTGCCAGGCCAGTTGATTCAGTAGTTTGCTCCGCGAGCTGTGATTCAGTGATTTATTCAGTCAGGGTGCAAATTCCCTGGTTCGGGAATTGCCTTGGTGACCTAACGGTCCCGGATACTTACAGGTTCGTTCAGACACGGAATGACTACGTAGTAGTCTTTCGGGGTTTGCATAAAAATACGGTAACATTCAAGCAGACAAGCATACGTTTCTAAGGAACATAGACAGGCACGTTGCTCGAACCCGAAGGTAAGCCGAGAAGTGAAACCGTTAAGGGACTTAGCACGCGAGGGTCTGAGTATAAGCAGTATTTCATTTCCATGTTCTAGCAAGCAATACAAGTTGGGATTATTCCCTTAGCTAGGTGCGTTGGATTTATTAGCATGCAGGGGGTGATTCACCTAGCGACTAGCATAAATATTCCAGATTTTATGTGTGCTGGCTAAGCAAAGACAAGTTCATCGTAGCCACCCACCTTAGCGATGATTCACCTCGGTAGAGCGATACGTCTGAGCGAGCCTCTGAAAGTCCAAGCCGGATCCTGTAGGGACAAGTCTGGATATCTTTGCTTCTTGATCGAGGCAAAGCCGGTCGGGACAGCTACATGATTGCCGTTTGAGACGGCAGTCCGCTTGAGTGGAACAGGGTGTTACATCCTACCCAACTTAGAAAAAGTCTCGTCCTCGAGACTTACTAAGGACAAGCAGTAATCTAGGGTTGAGGCAATCCTAGACAAGTCGTTTGTACTTGTTTTATTTGGATCTTCACTTGCACAAGCGTCGAAATCAGCATATCGCTTAGACTGGATCGTACGCACTTTCGAAGGTACCCTCTAGGGTGAACACGTCAACCAGCTCAGTGATAGCGAAGTCTTAGCACTCGAATTTTACCTTTTCTTAAGTCTTGGATGGTGCACTAGTTCAAGGCGTCCCTCGAATAGATGCATTCAACCAAACTTAGGGTTAGTGAAAATTGGACAAGCTACTAGCGATACTCTCAAGGGTTCACACAGGTTGGCACAAAGGCCACTCGCAGCATACAACCAGACAAGCAATAATATCAATCAAAACGCATTTTGAAAGTATTTAGACTTATTGTTGGAACATCCCATCGAGGCATTGAGAGAGAGCGTGCACATAATCTACGAACGAGCTTTTGAAACAGAGATATCGAATCGAAGTCCAAAGGCGTAGAAGCCAGGCTCTGATACCAATATGTCACGCCCCGATCTCCCACAGGCAAATCGGCCATTCCCGCTAGGCGGGAATCACCCTCGCCAGCGCTCCCGCGGAACGATCGCTTAACCCATCCGGGCGTGATACCGCACGAGCGTGATCCACGCCCGTGCAAGACCATGGTTCATTGGCTGACGGCAAGAGTTCTAAGCCACAGAGTCGCACAGATTGCCCGAGTGCAGCGGAGTTTAGAAACGCATAGCGATCGGTAACAGGTTCACTGAGTCGACAATATAGCGAAAGCATCGAAACAAGTAAAGTAATCTCTTTATTGATATGAAACATATATTACAGGCGGCGTATAGCCGAGATTACAAGTCGCTTAAGCCTCTCTCTCTGAAACAGTAAAAGCGTGCCAAGTGGCTACAACTGTGGAATGAATGTACAGGCGATGGTCAGGCGATATTCACAACTTATGTCTTGTATATGTG
Source organism: Iris macrosiphon (assembly GCA_036927795.1). NCBI lineage: Eukaryota > Viridiplantae > Streptophyta > Magnoliopsida > Asparagales > Iridaceae > Iris > Iris macrosiphon. Next base: position 66,507,883 of record JAYESA010000012.1, read on the forward strand.
CTTCAGTCCCGGACGCACCGTTGCTTCGGAGTGTTGTCCACGCCTTAGCACGCACGTTGGAGGCGTCCGTACCGCACGAGGTTCTCCCGCACCCTGCATGTCAAACTGGTGGATTATCAGTACATTGAATGCACTGGTAGGGAAGCTACTCGCCCGCTCGACAAATCCAAACACGTAATACAGGTTCCGTGCACAACTATTAAGTTGTCTTTCTAGTTGCCTTAGGATCAGTTTCATGCAAACATTGAATAGCTTAACGTGTCGGACAGTACGCCGTACGATGTTTGAGGAAACACGGCGAGACTTACCAACTTACCATTTCTTCTTCCCTGTCCAAGGCAAACATGATTAATTCAAGCACGGTAAGTATAAACATTCAGGAAGCATAGCATATGCAAATATGAGGGTCGTTATGTTCAGATCGTTCAGGTGTTCAGTTCATTGATGCTATGCAATGACTCGCACACGGATAGCCGCTAAGCGAGGATGACTTATCTATATGAACATGATGTCGCTGGCATAGCCATAAAGGACCAGTTATAGTCTTGAACAAGGAAGGAAAGCAACAAAGATGCAGTGGTGGTTGCAGACCATTCTGTCCAGATGCAGTAGACTATTGTACAGTTCGTTATAGTCTTGAACGAGGATGGTAAGCAACAAGGATGCAGTGGTGGTTGCAGACCATCCTGTCCAGATGCAGTAGACTATCGTGCAGTTCCATCCGGATCAGAACGGTCCCAGTGCCCCGGTGACCGCCCGTGGAACTATACCTCATTTTCGAGTTGTCCGCGACATGCAGGTCAGGTACTCGGTTTGGTACTGGAACAAGTTCGATGCAATATATGTATATATTGAACAAGTCCGGTATGGAACAAGTTCGATGCAGTATATATACAGAACTTGTTGAGGCAGGATTCAGTGATTCAGTAGGGCTTGCCAGGCCAGTTGATTCAGTAGTTTGCTCCACGAGCTGTGATTCAGTGATTTATTCAGTCAGGGTGCAAATTCCCTGGTTCGGGAATTGCCTTGGTGACCTAACGGTCCCGGATACTTGCAGGTTCGTTCAGGCACGGAACGACTACGTAGTAGTCTTCCGGGGTTTCCATGAAAACACGGTAACATTCAAGCAGACAAGCATGCGTTTCTAAGGAACATAGACAGGCACGTTGCTCGAACCCGAAGGTAAGCCGAGAAGTGAAACCGTTAAGGGACTTAGCATGCGAGGGTCTGAGTATAAGCAGTATTTTATTTCCATGTTCTAGCAAGCAATACAAGTTAGGATTATTCCCTTAGCTAGGTGCGTTGGATTTATTAGCATGTAGGGGGTGATTCACCTAGCGACTAGCATAAATATTCTAGATTTTATGTGTGCTGGCTAAGCAAAGACAAGTTCACCGTAGCCACCCACCTTAGCGATGATTCACCTCGGTAGAGCGATACGTCTGAGCGAGCCTCTGAAAGTCCAAACCGGATCCTGTAGGGACAAGTCTGGATATCTTTGCTTCTTGATCGAGGCAAAGCCGGTCGGGACAGTTGCATGATTGCCGTTTGAGACGGCAGTCCGCTTGAGCGGAGCAGGGTGTTACACCATGATCCATCATTGCAGAGGACATTTGCTCGAAGACGTCGTCTTTTTCGGCTCCTTACATGCTGGAAGAACATGGTCTCCTTCTTCCTCAAGTCGATCCGACGAACTCCGACCATCATCTCTGTATGGTGAAGGAAATATGGAAAGAACAGGTTAACTCCTCAGCATTTTTATAGGAGAAAGAGATCACACCGATCCCCAATAACTCCGCCATAAAGTCAGCCTTAAAAAAACGTGTCAGACTTGACCGTTTCAGGCTCCATTCAGAGCATTTTAAATTACGAGAAATGTTTCATGCTTCATTCAAAGCGTTTCAAATTACGAGGAATTTAAAAGCTTTGAAGGGGGTCTTGTAGAAGCATGAAAAATATGCTGGATAGCTATACGCAGCATGTTGATGCAAGGCAGTGTAAACAGAGGACCTCAGAGCCATCGACGTGCAAACAGAACTTTTTTGCTAAGCACAGCGTAAAATATAGGCTCAAGGACCATCCGCGTAATGCAGTATGTCCAAGCTGCTTCTGCGTAAAAAGGGTGCTACATCGCCTTTATGGCGTAAAATTCATCCGCTTTTAATACAGCATTGAAGTGTACAAGGAACGCTTCGTATTCTTCGAAATGAACCTGTCAGATCATGCAATGAACCTGACGTCTGGACTCCTGACAAAGAGTACTGCACGACTACCCAGGCGACGGCTATAATGATGGCGCGGTACTACAACACAGGCTGTCATTTATTGCCATTTCCTTGGCGTAAACCGCTTTTACGCATACAAAGGAATACGTTGCCTAGTTTTATACAGGCAGATGTGAGCTGTTTATGCTCCACAGAAGACAAACAGCCTGCCACGTCAAAAGCTGCTCTTCATACAGGGTTCGAGGCACGTCTCTGTATTTAATGCGCAGAGCAGTGGCAGGTTATCGAGGCACGTCTCTGCATTTAATACGCAGAAGGGTGGCAGACCTTTAAAACATGCCTCTACATTTAATGTGCAGGATAATGGCGGATCTCTGCATTTAATACAGGAGATTTGATTAAATGTCACCGAACCATCGTTTAGTGACATCCCCTTTGCGTAAACTGCTTTTACGCATACAAGGGGATACGCTGCCCAGTTTTACACAGGCAGACGTGAGCTTCTTACGCTCCGCAGAAGACAAACAAACTGCCACGTCAGCAGTTACTCATCGTACAGGATTCGAGGCGTGTATCTGCATTTAATGCGCAGAATGATGACAAATCTTCAAGACACGCCTCTGTATTTAATGCGCAGGATGGGGGCAGATCTCTACATTTAATGCAAGAGATTTGATTATATCTCCAAAAGCTGTAATTCCGGCTAAAATGTCCACATCATCTCGGCTTCTACGCCCACTCGGCCTCTATGCCCACTCGGCTTCTACGCCCACTCGGCCTCTACGCCCACTCGGCCTCTATACCCACTCGGCTTCTATGCCTACTCGGCTTCTACGCCTACTCGGCTTCTATGCCTACTTGGCTTCTACGCCATGGTGACAGTTATTGGCTTCTACGCCAACCTCTTCTACACAAAGGATAACTACCTACGTGGCTTCTACGCCGTGATCTTCACAGCAGTTATACGTGTTGTCCCTTAGTTGGACAAGCGTCACACACTCATTCAAAAGGTCATCTATACGCAGGCAATGGTTATTGTAACCATCGTGTAAAAGGGTGCTGTACTTTCCACTACTCGATTTCTATACCGACTGAGTGGTCACTGTCACTAAAACTCTATAAATATAGACCTCTATTGACAGAGGTAAAGGTCAAGAAAAATAGGTCACCAAGGTCAAAAATTGGTCAAGAAATCCAGTATCAGATCCAAGGTCGACATTTAGGAGACAAAATGGTCAAGAGAGAGAAGAATCCAGAGCTCAGGCAAAGAGTAGCGATCGACGACTTTGGCATCGGACATCCACTCTCTTTAGCAACCTTCGAAGCTGCTTACTGTCTTCTACGACACTTCTTCATTATCGTGTGGTCCAAGGGACAAAGTGATCGACTGCAGATCAGACTCCTATAGCAATATTTACCCAGATTAAATAAATTGTACTCGACATCCTCGTATAGGATTAAATTGTATAATCTTGTTTGTAAACCCAAGAAGGGCGGGTTTTCGTATAAAACCTCGTTTTCATATTTTTTTTCGTTTATCATTAAACATAGTTGGCCTTGAAGTTGCCTGTCGGCATCCCAGAAACAATACTCCTGGGCACTTTCCGGTACAATCTACTTCTGATAGTGAAATTCTATATGGGCACTACACAATGAGACCAATGGTCAACCTTTATTACAAAGGCTAGCGTTGCCGAGATGAATGCCCGCAATATCCTACTGCCTGGGCTTGCAATACCGAGCTCTGGCAACAAGGGAAAGTGGTCCCAAAACATCAGCAATAACAGTCCTTACAACGACGATGATGTCATTAACATATTTCATATCCTGATGAAAAGAAACAAGCTTCAGTTGCCTGACATCCGAAGACCCAAAGAGGCAGGTGGAACGAATGATCCCAAATACTGCCTATTTCATCGGTACATACACCATCCTACTAAAGATTATTATGTATTAAAAAGAAAGATTCAACAGTTAATAAATTCAAAAGCTATTACCCTCCACTCCGACGAAAAGAAGGTCGCCACCAATATGGTGTCATTGTAGTTCGGTGACTTCCCGACAATGGAGGTCTAAGATTGTGTCGTTCTGATACCAAGAGCGACCATGGAGGTCCAAAATGGTGCCTGGCACTGAACGCATAACTTTCTATATGTCACATCCCAGGCCTAAAATATGTTGGACCAGAAATACGTTAGCATGCCAGCCGTATGTATATAAAAACTCCAATATATAGAAACCATAACACATACGTACGCTATATTATGAATAATAATTCATAAGTGGTATATTATTATCATAACTCACGTGGCATAACTAAATCTCATCCAAAAAGATTATAAAAAAATAAATGATCAAATATGTCAATGAACCAAATATGAACTAGTCGAAAGGAACTAATAGTTGGATGGAGACAAATCTACTACCAAACTAGAATATAAAAGTAAATATAATAAGCACATCATCTAATGATCAGAGAGGCTCGAAGGAAAGACCTCTTCGAAAGAGAACAAAGTAGAAGTCCTGATCCATGCTCCTGCGAATAGTCATGATCGTCTACACCTGGAAAAGGGCCAGGTTCTCAGAGGGACGTAACAAGATACATAGAAGAATGCCAATAAAGTACTAAAAATAAACATCCAAGGGTCACCTAACCGTCTATGTGAATGAACTTTGAGAATAACTTTCCAACACATGGGCTATCTAGCTAAAATTGGATTGGCATGATTCTCTCTGAGAATTAGAGGCCTAAAAAGTATGACGTCTTTTGAACGTCAAAGGCCGCATGTAGATATATAATATAGGGGTCATCTGACCACGTATCTCTGGCGGAGCGTACGGGTTACATAAGAAAAAGTGCAAAGGTGCCCAAATGCCTTACTTATCACGGCCAAATAAAATATAAGAATGCCTCATGATAATGGGGTGGTCTCGTACAACTAGGTCAACATGCATTATATATAATAAAAACAAAATACGACGCCACCGTCGTTGCACCCAAGTTATTCTTGGGCGCACAGTTTATATAGTAGTTAAAATATATGAAATAAATAAATAAAATTGCATGCACCATATGGAATGTAAATCACAGTAAAATGACAAGGTATACTTGCCTGGCAAGCAATCTGCGTAGTGTAAGCGTCCAGACGTCAAGCACAAGGGATCAGAAACTATGGCATCCGAATGAACGTCTCCAGATGCTGAAATAAATATCATCAAAGTCTCTAGAATCAGCGAGATTGTCAGAAAAGTCTACCCTTTCATCCAATTTGGACACAGGAGAAAAACGATAATTTTGGGTCAAAGCGGGATACATGTGTGATCCACTTTGCACCAAAATGCTTGCCAGAGATAAAGGTCTCTAAATGGAACAAATTATAGGTCAAACAAATCCTAAACATCGATACAAACTCAACAGTATGTCCAGTTTTGGAGTCCGATGAGCCGATCATAAATTCGCCTTTCAAGTCAAACCGCGGGACCCACAAATTGGCGGCTCGGTCAACTATCTCAGAATTGCGTGAAACCTGGGTCACAGGACTAGTATGATTCCAAGAATCCAATGGTGCAAGTTTTGTCGCATTTCGACTAGCGTACACAAAGTGGGGTGGTTGTTTGCAAAAGTCGCAATATGGGAACTTTTTGCGGATACGGGTTGATTTCGACGCTCACACACGTCCGAATCAACTTTTGCGAAAGCCTACACGTCAGGATATACCATACGCGCCTTTAGGTATAATTGGTAAGAGATGAGGCGGTCCCGTTTGGCGGGGCGTACTCCGTTTCACAAAATTTTAGTTTTAAAATACCAAGTTTTTAGTCGTTTTGGAGGCCGAATAATTTAACACATAAAATAAACTAATAAAAAATAAAAGAATAGTAAATTTTTTGGTTATATTAAGAAGAAAACCTTCAATTAGATTTTGAAAATATTAAACGGACTGGCGACAAATTGGGCATGAACATGGGGGTTTGGATAAAATTTCTGGACGGTTCTTGGAAAGTTTTTCAACCGACTTTCGGTCAATTTTTCGACCAATCCGGGACACGAAAACTTGTCCCGCCTAGAAAGAATCCTAGAGGGTTAGGTTATGAACGTGTATGGACAAACCTCTCGCAAAAAGAATGAGAGATGGGAAAGATACATTACCACGAAGAGAGGGACTCGGGGCTGTGATGCTGCTGTTGTACACGCGGGCGACAGCGCACGGCTGCTCACGGCAGTTGTTGTCGGCCTGGAAGGCGGTCGCCGGCGTCGAGGGGGTCGGCGCTGAGGTCTACGGCGGCCACGGGGAAGGAGGAGAGGAGAGATTAGGGTTAGGGTTTGATAGTTTCGTATATATATATATATATATATATATATATATATATATATATATATATATATATGGAGAGGGGAGGAGTCTGGGTTCCGCTGGGGCAGGAAATAGTTAGTTTAGGTTATATTATTATTATTAATTTCTTTTCTTTTTCCTTTTTATTTTTTTTCTTTATCTTCTTTTCTTATTAATAACTATATATTTATTTACATATATATTTACATATATATGAGGTTATAAAAAATCCAAAAAAATATTTGCACACAAAATAAATTCTAAAAAATCTATCACCATTTAACAAAAGACTTTAAATAAGAAAAAAATAGTTTTGTGTAATAATTCTAAATGAGTATTTTAATAACTGAATATATCATTTATATATAGATATATATATATATATGAGGCTATATAAATCCAAAGATATATTTGTAGATAGAATAAATTCTAAAAAATTTTACTTTGTAAAGATTTAATAAAATACTACACCCAAAATATTTTATAAAATATTTTGTAATTAATAATTAGATATTTATCTAGTTATAATAAATAAATAACTGTATTATCCAATTAACTAAGTAAATAACTAAATGGATATCCAATAAAATAGGATAATAGTAAATAATATACAAATCTTACAAAAGGAAAAATTGCCTAATTTGGCATAGAGAATTATGGGATGCTAATTGTAGGAAGTTAGAATTAAAAATAATTACAAATAAATTATATACATAAAATATCTAAATATTAAACACAAGAATCTATGGTTGTTACACTAATATCATACTATTGCTAGTAGATCGAACTTTGTGCCATGAAAAGATCCTACAGGTAGTGTCTCCGGTGTAGGCTACTTCCTATGAAGGGCGATACAGATTTTGGGGCTATCATATATCATTAATGTCCAAACAACGATGAAGTATCCTAATAAAATTATTGGATTTAATTGATTTAAAAAATAATCTAAAACTAATACAAGGAATACAAAATACACACAAGATACCTATTTTGGGTGAGGGAGTTTATACTATGTGCATGAATTGCCATATGCATGTCTTGCTATGCTTCAGGTCACTCTGCATCAAGCTCGTCGTATGCTGCCATATTGTGCTCATGCAGTAACTATCTTATGTGACAGCCTTGTCCTGCGCCAGCTTTCTCATGCAGCGATTGTTTCATGCGGCAGATTGCTATATGTCTGTACTCATGCGACAACCTTCTATACATACAAATTCTTATGCGTGCATATGACCCTATGCACATGTCTTGCTTATTTTGTTGTTTTGCTTTGTTTTATTATTTTTACTTGATTATTTTGATTATAAGCCTTGACCCTAGTAAGTTATAAGTGTTAATAAACCAAGTAACCTGCAGTACCCAATAATTTCATGCATAGTGACCAGTACCTAAAATTTAATAGAGCTATAAACTCAACCAAACTATTTGTTGAACTTTTGCCATAGAGGCACCAACTATGTACCTGACCTAAGCAATGTGATGACAATGTGAAAAAGGAATTCATGTGACTAACTGATTGACCTGGTACCCTGACTTAACTACTATATCTGTGCTGATATACCTACGACGTGTTAAGCATGTTATATGTCCTGTTTGAGCACCGAGGTGCCACTTGACCCTGCTCGATATGTGAAATTATATGATCTTGATTTCTCCGGCACAGACATTTTAGTTGGTTAGTAACCATAGTGTGGTTAGGATATTTTTGAATTATTATATTATACTAGGGTGAATCTGGATTGGACTATTGGGTAATAATATGGATTCATATCTAGCGTACAAGTACCAAGGTATGACATCTAGGAGGAAGGATCATGTGACCATGACGTAAGATTTCAATTAACAGTAGGATTAACTAGACAACTAAAATATGTAGAGCATTGAGAGGGAATAAAATCTCGAGATCATGCATGAAGGCCACCTCACAGACATTAGTTCTGGCGTGCTAGGCCACCACCAAATACTGTATATCATCCACAATAGTGGAGGACAATATATAGCTACTATATGCTATGTATTATTATTGATCCGTTAGCATGGTGGCCTTATGAGGGACCGGTTCCTATTCTATGCATAATATGTTATTATTGGTTCGACTAGCCCTGCTCGGACATAGCACGATCTGAGGATCCCTATTATATGCATTATGCTATTGGGATAACCCAGACTTCACATAGAAACCCGTAGATTTTTTTGGCTAATTTATTAACCAGATTTGATTGTGTACTGTATTATTCTGTTAGTAGTCTAGGTAAATGGACTGTCGTGGTGCGGTGGTCCAACCCTTGTCTTGTTTGGTTGTAGGGTTGGGCTATTGTGCTACGATGGGCTGTGAACCAAAGCTATGACGCATAACCTTTAGCTTGACCTTAATCAGAGGATGTACTCTATTTTGGAGTGATACAACATTTATTGTCCTTATTTGGTATAGGAATGACGTATCACCTCGATGATGGGTTATACGCCTATGATTCTAGGCTCTTTGCATCATTTATGCTTGATTTGGGTTTTTATTTCTTCATTCGTGCTTCCTTATGGTACTTGATATTTGGGGGTCTAACCCTACTGGCTTTGCATGGCCAAGTTTAGAGCCAGAGCCTGAGGATCCAGTGTATCTTTCCTTGACTATTGGCTCGCACCAGATGGATGGCCGTCGAGGGACAAGAGTGGGTTTTTTCTTCACAACTCATATTATACATTCATTTTTTTGGACGTTTAGCCACCAGCAACTGTTAGCCGACATGTCTGGAAATTAGTTTTTCTTACAAGATTGTACTTATTCAGACTGCAGCTAATTTTAGTCATATACTATTGTTACTCTACTAGCCCATTATTTTGTACGGCTAGTTTCTAGATCATTTTGATACAGCATCTGGGATGCCTTACTACTTTATCTTACGTATTCTATGCTTACTACTTCTTGTTGGAATAATTAAGACATAGATTTGTACAACCCTAGGCAACTTGATTGTAGTATGTACCCCCTTGTCTATATACAATATTGACCGTATTACGGGGTACATTGGTATTCCGTAGTGCATATCTGGCCGTGACATACCCCCATTCTCCGTAGTGCATATCAGACACTTGTTAGGATTATATACTAAAAGTATCACTTTGTATTAACTATATTTCCTTATTTTTGAATAAAAATCATATAGACAAATGTTAGCATATTGTATTTGTTATAATGTTAATGCAAGTGTCTGATATTCTATATTATAGATAATATGGTGTATGGTGTCACATAAAAGATCATATTATCAGTTCCATGTGGGATATATAAATAGTTCACAACATAGATGGATTTGGATAAACCATTGGTAAGGTTGTAGTATAATCTGATATTAGTTTATCTTGACTATAGGTTTACACTAGAACACTTTGTGTATATTGAACATGACCACTTGAGGTTGTTCTCTTTTTACTGACTATATAAGAGAACAAATACCTCTGTTATTATGGATGCTTGTGCTCTTAATTTGGATATAATAACAAACATATATATGTAGTATAAATTACTTTGACTCATAAAAGAGAGAGATTCATTATGGGTCAATAACCTCTATGAATTGGGTAATAGCATTGTGTGTATGATGTTGATTATAAAAGGAATCCATGTCCCGATACGTCGGGTTGATGATGTCCCCTTAATAAACTAATAAGGATTGTCATGTAAACCCTGCAGGTGGATTATATCCAATATGACAAATAAAGTTGAGTGGAACTACTTAAGGATAAATGATGTCGATTAATATAGTTGTCAGTAATTTAATTTGATCGGCGGACATTCAATATCTTAACATGGGGAGACGAATAAGCATATAATAAGAAGGAGGCCATAAACATAATTTGGGATTATGAAGGTAGTGCAACAATAGCTCTTTAGTGGATCGAGCTATTGTTAACGGGCCTAGGTTGTTTGTTAGGACTGAACATGGGATACCCGGATTCATTAAGAGACCTAACCCTAATTTTTCCTCGTGGTCCATGTCGTAGTCTATATATATCCTCTATTCTCTGGCCGTCATAAAGCATAAAAAAAAGTGTATCTTTCTTACAACTCATTTTTATGTAAGGAGGGAAAGAGAGGTCAACCAAGGAGAAGAAAAGATTAGAAGATCGTCGCCCACACGACGTTCAATCCGAGAAAAGAATACGTACAGAAGATCTTGGGGTCAATAACTGATCGAGGTTGCTAAAAACCTTCATCTTCTTCTTTTTACTTCAGGTATAATTCGTGAACCCTACTTTCCACCTTTGAAGGGTTAGATTACGTATTAAAATATGTTAATATTTTATCGATCAAAATGCACACCAATCTGCAGTCCTAGGGATCCCTAGTTCCATGAGAATTAACTTTTTTGCCAAACTAGACTAAAATCTTTGCTCGGCGACAACTTGTTTGGACTATCCTATAAATAGATTAGTTTATATTTTTTTGGCGGTTTGTTGCCAAAACTTTTTTATTGCAAATATAAAATAAAAATAATACTTAGGACTAGAGGTATGTATATACGAATATGGATTTAGATTTTAAAGAAAGATATTCCTTTTTTTAATATTATAGAGGGCATAACAGAGGTAAATGTTCAAACAACTGATCCTAAAAAAATCCTAGATAAAAAATGATATCGTTATACTTTAATTATTTATTTATCATTCTAAAATTATTTTAAATTAATAAAACCATGTTAATTTCACTTGTTTACTTATATTAAGGGCTATTTGGTTTGAGGATTTTGGCCCTGAAGTGGCCAATTTTAATTAGTTCGGTCTAAGAGGGGGCCAATTTAGGCCTTTGGTTGCAATACAGGAAAATGGAAAAAGTGGTTAAATTGATGGGAACAGTAAATCTTGTCTGCTCTAACATCTTCATTTTGACATCCTAGTTTTTGTTACTGATTTGGGTTTCTCTGAAGTAAAAAATTCTTCTTTCCTTCATAGGAGATCTATGTTAAACTGGCCAAGATTTTGGTTCCCCTCTATGTAACCACCACTTTTCACTTTAAGGGTAGTTTGATAATTTTGTATGTTGCTATTTATTTTATGTTATTTGTTAGTATATAATTTATTTGTATTGCCTAGAAATTAATTAGTATCCATGAGTGGTGGGTGCATTCATGCGTATAGTGAGTGAGCATCATATGGGAAGGTATCAATATTTTAGGATTTGAAGACCAGTGTCCAAGTTAGTCTAGTAGCTGTGTAGTTTTGTGTGTGTTCAAACATTTCACTGTACGTGTGTTTTGAATATACAATATGGAGTACAATAATTTAAGCCTACAACTGCAGGGTGTGTGCTGTGTGTTTGATTATTTTAGTGTTTGTGTATGTGTGTTGTGGTAGGGTGGAATGGGTAGAGGGTCCCCTGCATACTAGAGTGCATCCCGAGCACTACATGACTGTAGTCGAGCACTGCATATTGCAGGAGTAATCTGAGAATACAGGTATTAAAGTGGGTGATTTAATTGTCATGCCCCGACTCCGTAAATTCGATAATCGTCCCCCTAGCATGATGTCGTGCGTGCCAAGGTTGCACAACGCACAAGCCAAGAAGATAAAATATATGATTTTTATAGAAAATACCGAGTCACAGCAGAAGATTTATAAAGTCATACGAAATAATTATAGTATGCGAAGAAAAGCACTTGTATTGATAATAGCAACGGTTACGGTCATGTCCCACTCCTGGAATATAGCGAATAGAGTATATAACATATCCCCAGGCTACGTGACATATGAACCACCACTAGTCATATTAGCGATTGTCGCCCGTAAAGTCTAGGATAGGATTACAAGAGATGGTAAACATACTTACTTATATTGATATAACATAACTAATGTACATGGTTTTTATACATAGACGAGATTCTAGTCTTTATACCCAAAACATTAATTTACATAAACAATTCTAGCTACAAAATACATTTGATGTATCCTTGAAAACCACTCAAAGATCATTCCTCGACTTCGTCCATATTATACAAAGATAGCGCCTAGTCTGGAATTTCATATTCCCTTAATGAATAATACTAGGTCGTCAGTATGACAGCAAGTTCTCGGTCAAGAACGGTAAGAAATAAAATATGATATGATATAGTAAGAAAATAAAAGTTGAATATAAAAATTTGGAAAGTAGGTTTTGAAGAAGGTTTATAACTTACCTTTGACTCTAACTCCTATGCTAGTGTTTTTATAGTGTCTAACTAATCCAAATAATACAACCTTATTTTACTACCATAAACACAAACAAATTTTCTAAATGATGATGCAATTCGGAGAACAACCCTTGAATATCCACTTTAACTAGTTTTTAGACAATAATCCATTGGCGAGGGATCAGGCTGTGGCAAGGTGGCACAGTGCTTAGAGTCCGGCCCTCTCACATCCAATGAGTAAAATAACATATATTATCAAATCACCTAATCGGTATTTTTAATCGTAATAGGTACGTCTTACATAATTCACCTAATCGATCTTTTAATCGAAATAGGTATGTGCAACATCATGAATAGATAAGTGAGCTAAGCCTCACACTCAATTCACAAAGCCTTGCGAAAGAGCTTAACTACTAATCAGCTTTTTGTTATTTTTATATTGCGAAGTTTCGTAGGTGGTATTCAAGTTGTTCTCCTTCGTCCAATTCTATAAAAACTAAAACTAAAAATAATTCTTATTATATTATCTTATTAGTTCAACTATGTATCTCATATCGATTAATAATATGCACGGGCGAGTCTTAAAATGAGTATAAATACCTGATTTTATTTTGTTTATAATCCAAGAAGCAAGTATCAAAATTAAATTCCATCCCAATGTCGGGATAATCATAGGTACGAGAGTACAATTTTCATGAGATATTATTTTCTTTCAATTTATGCAGACAATACTAGAACTTCAGTTAGGTTTTGCTTATGTGATCTATGTCTATGTCCTACGCATCCTGGACTCTTGCTAATCGTTAACTAATTAAATCAATTCAAGGTTGTTAGGAGCCAGTCGCTAAATTGTGACATAGTGTCCAAAAATTTAGGGTTCAGTAAAAAATAATATTTTGGATATCGAAATTTGATTAACTCCTGAAATTCTTAAAAATTTCGGCAGAGCCTCCTTTGTATTTCGAGCTCCAGAAATTTTAACATTTTATAATCAGACACGGTCGCGGGAGTCGGGGGGATCGGCGATGAGGTCGACGGCGGCCATGGAGAAGGAGGAGAGAAGATATTAGGGTTAGGGTTTGATGGTTTCGTATATATATATATATATATATATATATATATATATATATATATATATATATATATATATACAGGGAGAGGGGAGGAGTCTGGGTTCCGCTGGGATAGGGAATAGTTAGTTTAGGTTATATTATTATTATTATTATTATTATTATTATTATTATTATTATTATTATTATTATTATTATTATTATTATTTTCTTTTCTTTTTCCTTTTTATTTCTTTTCCCTTATCTTCTTTTCTAATTAATAACTATATATTTATTTTCATATATATTTACATATATATGTGAGGTTATAAAAAAAATCCAAAATGAACATTTGCACACAAAATAAATTCTAGAAAATCTATCACCCTTTAACAAAATGCTTTAAATAAGAAAAAAATAGTTTTGTGAAATAATTCTAAATGAGTATTTTAATAACTGAATATATCATTTATATATAGATATATATAGATGAGGCTATATAAATCCAAAGATATATTTGTACATAGAATAAATTCTAGAAAATATTACTTTGTAGAGCTTTAATAAAATACTACACCCAAAATATTTTATAAAATATTTTGTAATTAATAATTAGATATTTATCTAGTTATAATAAATTAAATAACTGTATTATCTAATTAACTAAGTAAATAACTAAATGGATATCCAACAAAATAGGATAATAGTAAATAATATGCAAATCTTACAAAAATGAAAATTGCCTAATTTGGCATGAAAAATTATGGGATGCTAATTGTAGGAAGTTAAAATTGAAAAATAACCACAAATAAATTATATATATATATATATAATATCTAAATATTTAACACAAGAATTTATGGTTGTTATACTAATGTCATACTAATGCTAATGGATCAGAATTTTGTGCCACGAAAAGATCGTACATGTAGTATCTCCGGTATAGGCTACTTTCTATGAAGGGCGATACAGATTTTGGGGCTATCATATATCATTAATGTCCAAACCACGGTGAAGTGTCCTAATAAAATTATTGGATTTTAATTGATTTAAAAAATAATCTAAAACGAATACAAGAAATACAAAATACACACAAGATACCTATTTTGGGAGAGGGGGTTTACACTATGTGCATTAATTGCCATGCGCATGTCTTGTTATGCTTCAGGTCGCTCTGCATCAAGCTCGTCGTATGCTGCCATGTTGTGCTCATACAGCGACTATGTCATGTGACAGCCTTGTCATGTGTCAGCTTTCTCATGTAGTGGTTGTTTCATGTGGCAGATTGCTATGCGTCTGTACTCTTGGGGCAGCCTTCTATACATACAAATTCTTATGCATGCATATGACCCTATATACATGTCTTGCTCATTTTGTTGTTTTGCTTGGTTTTATTATTTTTACTTGATTGTTTTGATTATATGCCTTGACCCTAGTAAGTTATGAGTGCTAATGAACCAAGTAACCTGCAGTACCCTAGATTTTTATGCATAGAGACCAGTACCTAAAATTTGATAGAGCTATAAACTCAACCAGACTATTTGTTGAACTTTTGCCATAGAGGCACCTACTATGTACCTGACCTGAGCAATGTGATGACAATGTGAAAAAAGAATTCATGTGACTAACCGATTAACCTGGTACCCTGGCTTAACTACTATATCTGTGCTGATATACCTACGACGTGCTAAGCGTATTACATGTCCTGTTTGAGCACCGAGGTGCCACTTGACCCTGCTTGATATATGAATATATGATCTTGATTTCTCCGGCACAAACATTTTAGTAGGTTAGTAACCATAGCGTGGTTAGGATATTTTTGAATTATTATATTACTAAGGTGAATCTGGATTGGACTATTGGGCAATAATGTGGATTCATACCTAGCGTACAAGTACCAAGGTATGATATCTAGAAGGAAGGATCATGTGACCATGATGTAAGATTTTAATTAACAGTAGGATTAACTAGACAACTAAAATATGTAGAGCATTGAGAGGGAACGAAATCCCGAGATCATGCATGAAGGCCACCTCACAGACATTAGTTCTGGCGTGCTAGGACACCACCAAATACTATATATCATCCACAATAGTGGAGGACAATATATGGCTACTATATGCTATGCATTATTATTGATCTGTTAGCATGGTGGCCTTATGAGGGATCGGTTCCTATTCTATGCATAATGTGTTATTATTGGTTCGACTAGCCCTGCTCGGACATAGCACGATATAAGGATCCCTATTATATGCATTATGCTACTGGGATAACCCAAACTTCACATAGAAACCCGTAGAATTTTTTAGCCGATTTATTAACCGGATTTGATTGTGTACTTGATCATTATATTAGTAGTCTAGGTACATGGACTGTCGTGGTGCGGTGGTCCAAATCTTGTCCTTGTTTGGTTGTAGGGTTGAGCTATTGTTCTACGATGGGTTATGAACCAAAGCTATGACTCATAACCTTTATCTTGACCTTAGTCAAAGGATGTACTCTATTTTGGAGTGATACAACATTGCTTGTCCTTAATTGGTATTGGAATGACGTATCACCTCGGTGATGGGGTATACACTTATGATTCTAGGCTCTATGAATCATTTATGCTTGATTTGGGTTTTTGTTTCTTCATTCGTGCTTTCTTATGGTACTTGATATTTGGGGTCTAATCCCATTGGTTTTGTATGGCCAGGTTTAGAACCAGAGCCTGAGGATCCAGTGTATCTTTTCTTGACTATTGGCTCACACCAGACGGATGGTCGTCGAGGGACAAGAGTGAGTTTTTTCTTCACAAATCATATTGTAAATTCATTTTTTTAGGCTTTTAGCCACCAGCACCTGTTAGCCGGCATGTTTGGAAATTAGTTTTTCTTATAAGATTGTACTTATTCAGACTGCAGCTGATTTTAGTCATGTACTATTGTTACTCTACTAGCCTATTATTTTGTACGGCTAGTTTCCAGATCATTTTGATACAGCGTCTGGGACTCCTTATTGCTTTATCTTACGTATTCTATGCTTACTACTTCTTGTTTGAATGATTATGACAGATATTTTGTACAACCCTAGACGACTTGATTGTAGTATGTACCCCTTGTCTATATACAATATTGACCGTATTACAGGGTACCATAGTACTCCGTAGTTTATATCTGGCCGTGCCATACCCCTATTCTCCGTAGTGCATATCAGACACTTGTTAGGGTTATATACTAAAAGCATCACTTTGTATTAACTACATTTTCTTATTTTTGAATAAAAATCAAATGGACAAATAGCATATTGTATTTGTTATAATGTTAATGCAAGTGTCTGATATTCTATATTATAAATAATATGGTGTGTGGGGTCACACAGAAGATTATATTATCAGTTCCAAGTGGGATATATAAATAGTTCATAACATAGATGGATTTGGACAAACCATTGGTAAGGTTGTTTTGTAATATGATATTAGTTTATATTGACTATAGGTTTATACTAGAATACTTTGTGTGTATTAAACATGACCACTTGAGGTTGTTCTCTTTTACTAACTACATAAGAGAACAAATACCTCTGTTATTATGGATGCTTGTGCTCTTAATTTGGATATAATAACAAACATATATATGTAGTATAAATTACTTTGACTCATAAAAGAGTGAGATTCATTATGGGTCAATAACCTCTATGAATTGAGTAATAGCATTGTGTGTATAATATTGATTATAAAAGGAATCCATGTCCCGATATGTCGGGTTGATAATGTCCCCTTAATGAACTAATAAGGATTGTCATATAAATCCTACAGGTGGATTATATCCGATATGACAAATAAAGTTAAGTGAAACTACTTAAGGATAAATGATGTCGATTAATATAGTTGTCAGTAACTTAATTTGATCAGCGGATATTCGATATCTTAACATGGGGAGACGAATAATGATATAACAAGAAGGAGCCCATAAACATAATTTGGGATTATGAAGGTAGTACAGCAATAGCTCTTTAGTAGATCGAGCTATTGTTAACGGGCCTAGGTTGTGTGTTCGGACTGAACATGGGATACCCAGATCCATTAGGAGACCTAACCCTAATTTTTCCTCGTGGTCCCTGTCGTATTCTATATATATCCTCTATTTTTTGGCCGTCATAAAGCATCAAAAAAGTGTATCTTTCTCATAACTCATTTTTACGTAAGGAGGGAAAGAAAGGTCAGCCAAGGATAAGAAAAGATTAGAAGATCGTCGCCCACACGATGTTCAATCCGAGGAAGGAATATGTGCAGAAGATCTTTGGGTCAATAACTGATTGAGGTTGCTGAAAACCTTCATCTCCTTCTCTTTACTTCAAGTATAATTCGTGAACCCTACTTTCCACCTTTGAAGGGTTAGATTACGTATTAAAACCTGTTAATAATTTATCGATCGAAATGCACAACAATCTACAGTCCTGGGGATCCCTAGTTCTATGATAATTAACTTTTTTTCCAAACTAGACTAAAATCTTTGCTCGATGACAACTTGTATGGACTATCCTATAAATAGATTAGTTTATATTTTTTTTTGCAGTTTGTTGCCAAAACTTATTTTATTGCAAATATAAAATAAAATAGTACTTAGGACTAGAGGTATGTATATACGAATATGGAATTAGATTTTAAAGAAAGATATTCCTTTTATAATATTATAGAGGGCATAACAGAGGTAAATGTTCAAACAACTGATCCTAAAAAAATTCTAGATAAAAAATGTTATCGTTATACTTTAATTATTTATTTATCATTCTAAAATCATTTTAAATTATTAAAACCATGCTAATTTCACTTGTTTACTTATATTAAGGGCTATTTGGTTTGAGGATTTTGGCACTAAAGTGGCCAATTTTAATTGGTTTAGTCTAAGAGGAGGCCAATTTAGGCCTTTGGTTGCAATGCAGGAAAATGGAAAAAAGTGGTTATATTGATGGGAACAGTAAATATTGTCTGCTCTAACATCTTCATTTTGACATCCTAGTTTTTGTTACTGATTTGAGTTTCTCTGAAGTAAAATATTCTTCTTTCCTCCATAGGAGATCTATGTTAAACTGGCCAAGATTTTGGTTCCCCTCTATGTAACCACCACTTTTCACTTTAAGGGTAGTTTGATAATTTTGTATGTTGCTATTTATTTTATGTTAGTGGTTAGTATATAATTTATTTGTATTGCCCAGAATTAATTAGTGTCTATGAGTGGTGGGTGCATTCATGTGTATAGTGAGTGAGTGTCACATGGGAGGGTATCAATGTTTTAGGATTTGAAGACCAGTGTCCAGGTTAGTCTAGTAGCTATGTAGTTTTGTGTGTTTTCAAATATTTCACTGTACATGGGATTTGAATCTACAATATGCAGTGCAATAATTTAAGCCTACAATTGTAGGGTGATTGTTATAGTGTGTGTGTGTGTGTGTGTATTGTGGTAGGGTGCAATGGGTAGAGGGACCTCTGCATACTAGAGTGCATCCCGAGCACTACATGACTGCAGCCGAGCACTGCATACTGCAGTAGTAATCTGAGAATACAGGTGTTAAAGTGGGTGATTGAACTTTCATGCCCCGACTCCGTAAGGTCGATAATCGTCCCCCTAGCATGATGTCGTGTGTGCCAAGGTTGCGCAACGCACAAGGCAAGAAGATAAAACATATAATTTTTATAGAAAATATCGAGTCACAGCGGAAGATTTATAAAGTCATACGAAACAATTATAGTATATAAAGCAAAGCTCTTTTATTAATAATAGCAACGGTTACTGTCATGTCTCGCTCCCGGAATACAGCGAATAGAGTATATAACACATCCCCAGGCTACGTGACATATGAACCTCCACTAGTCATATTAGTGATTGTCGCCCGTAAAGTCTAGGATAGGATTACAAGAGATGGTAAACATACTTACTTATATTGATATAACATAACTAATGTACATGGTTGTTATACATAGACGAGATTCTAGTCTTTACACCCAAAACATTAATTTACATAAACAATTTTGGCTAAAATACATTTGATGTATCCTTGAAAACCACTCAAAGATCATTCCTCAACTTCGTCCATATTGTACAAAGATAGTGTCTCATCTGGAATTTCATATTCTCCTAGTGAATAATACTAGGTCGTCAGTATGACAGCAAATCCTCGGCCAAGAACAGTAAGAAATAAAATATGATATGATATAGTAAGAAAATAAAAGTTGAATATTCATAACCTTTGCATAAAAATTTGGAAAGTAGGTTTTGAAGAAGGTTTATAACTTACCTTTGACTCTAACTCCTACGCTAGTATTTTTAGAGTATCTAACTAATCCAAACAATACAACCTTATTTCACTACCATAAACACAAACAAATTTCTTAAATGATGATGCAATTCAGAGAATAACCCTTGAATATCCACTTTAACTAGTTTTTCGACAATAATCCATTGGCCAGGGATCAGGCTGTGGCAGGGTGGTACGGTGCTTAGAGTCCGTCCCTCTCACATCCAGTAAGTAAAATAAGATACATTATTAATTCACATAATCGATCTTTTTAATCGAAATTGGTACGTCTTACATAATTCACCTAATCGATCTTTTAATCGAAATAGGTATGTCCAACATCATGAACAGATAAGTGAGCTAAGCCTCACACTCACTTCACAATACGAAAGAGCTTAACTATTGATCAGCTTTTTGTTATTATTATATTATGAAGTTTTGTAGGTGGTATTCAAGTTGTTCTCCTTCGTCCAATTCTCTAACCTAAAACTACAAACAATTCTTATTCTATTATCTTATTAGTTCAGCTCTGTATATCATATCGATTAACAATATGCACGGGCAAGTCTTAAAATGAGTATGAATACCTGATTTTATTTTGTTTATAATCCAAGAAGCAAGTATCAAAATTAAATTCCATCCCAATTTTGGGATAATCATAGGTACGAGAATACAATTTTCATGAGATATTATTTTCTTTTAATTTATACAGAGTATGCAATACTAGAACTTCAGTTAGGTTTTGCTTATGTGATCGGTGTCTATGTCCTACGTATTCTGGACTCTTGCTAATCGTTAACTAATTAAATCAATTCAAGGTTGTCAGGAGCCAATCGCTAAATTGTGACATAGTGTCCAAAAATTTAGGGTTCAGCAAAAAAATAATATTTTGGATATCGAAATTTGATTAACTCCTAAAATTCTTAAAAATTTTGGCAGAGCCTCCTTTGTATTCAAGCTCCAAAATTTTTAATAGTTTATAATCAGACACGGAGCAACCTCCGTAGGATTTCCCGGATACGTTGACCCCTTCGGTGGAATAACTCAACACCGGAACACACGCAGTATATTGTATACATAAAAGAATTCAAGTAAAAGCTTTTTCTTACCTCGACAAGCTAGCAAGTTTGCAATTAACACTTATAGGCACTAATCAAGTCAAAGAACATATATATTTTAGGAATATGATATCCAAATCTAAGTTCTAGTAAAAATCAAGTTACAGAATATTGTATTAGTCCTTAAAATATAAACTAAATGTCCAAGGAAAATCCAAGTCAACAATCTACTAAAGGAACAACAAATTATAGTTTTGGATAAATCCAACAATCCAAAAACCTAGAATTGTGATATCGAATTTAAAAGTAAACATACATATTTACATATGGAACTATGATTCCTTGGAAACTGAATCCAACATTTTGTTCTCATAATTAAACTAGGTTAGTAGTTTGAGAAAACCTTCCAGTGATACCTATGACTCATTCTTCTTATGCTCAAGCATGAGAGCATTTCCAAAATTTCTAAATTGATAATTGTGTAGGTTCACAAATGTTAACCAATTTGGATTTGTGTCTCCAAGGTCCAAAATTGAAGTAGCATATACGTTCAAATGTCCGTATCTACTTAATTTAGCTAACCCTAATGTAGTTTTCCATGAATTAAGCCAAATTAAATTTTTGGACATAATTAAATATTTACTAAATTAATATGAAAATTTTAGTTTTGCATAAGCAGCGCTATATATATATATATATATATATATATATATATATATATATATATATATATATATATATATATATATATATATATATATATATTTATATTTATATTTATATTTATATTTATATTTATATTTATATTTATATTTATATTTATATTTATATTTATATTTATATTTATATTTATATTTATATTATGCTAAGTCTTCATAAAATCCATGATACGTAAATTAAACACATAATATTTAACATATGAAATTCAATTAATATCCTTTGTTTTGTATTAGTAGATAAGTTTACTTTGTGTGTCCTTAACTTTATTGTATGTCTTAACCATATATGGTACCAATGTACCAAGAACTATAATACTTATGATTCATGATAAAACTTTATGTTATAACCTTTAAATCTTTAGTAGAGATGACACTATATATATATATATATATATATATATATATATATATATATATATATATATATGTGTGTGTGTGTGTGTGTGTGTGTGTGTGTGTGTGTACATATCAAGTAGTATAATTACTAATAGCCTTTTACTTGTGTCAATAAATTCATTTTGTGTCCTAGCATGAATTCAAAATCCTTTGTCCTAAATTTATTCTCCATACAAGTAAAAATCAAGATATAGATTCTGAAACTTGGAAAATAACTAAGCAAGAAATAATATTGAAATTTGGAAGAAATTTGAGAAATAGGATGATGACATGCCTTGAGTTGTCTTGAGTAAACCTAGAGTTCCTTCCAAATTCTTCCCAAATCAAAACCCTAATCGAAGTATTTATAATTTATATATAAATATTAGACTCTAACCTAGGGTTCAATCAAAAGAAATTAGGAAAGAAATAGAATATACTTATTTTTTGAAGAAGAAGTAAGAGGAGTCATCGGAGGAGGGAGTCCGGATGGAAGCCGGCGTCGGGTGGCAGACGCAGGCGACGTCGGAGACGGCGCAGACAGCAACAACTGTCGCAACAGTAGCAGTAGCAACAGAAGCAGTGGTAGCGGCAGTAGTAGTAGGTGGAAGGCGGGAGAGGGAGATGAGGGAGGAAGGAGGAAGAGAATAAGAAGGGGAGGAGAATAAGTAGAGGAAGAAGTGGAGATGGTGCTGGTGATGTTGGAAATCGAGAGAGAGGAAGATGAAGACATGTAGGTCTTAGAAAATGAAAAAGAGGGAGAGGGTAACATGTGGTGTGTAAGTCACAATGCAGGGGAGCTGAGTTCGGTGAGGGCTTCCCCCTTTCATTCTTTATTTCTTTCTTTTTTACTAAAATTCGTTTCTTAAATAGAAATTAGTAAAAAGACCAAATTTGTAAACAAAATTCGCATATACATACATATATATACTCATATGTATAAGTATATGTATATATACATATATACACATTTACGAACATGAGGTATTCTAAAATACAGTACGGATACTCTACCCCCTTAAAAAAAATTTGTCCTCGAAATTTGAATTAGCAACTAAGATAAATCTAAAGGATAACTAACCTTGATCAGCGAACAATTATAGATACTGATTCTGCATATCCTCTTATTTTTCCCAAGTTGATTCCTCTGGAGAGTATTTGCTCCAAGCTACTCGAACTAATGGATTGATTCAATTCTGGAGTATCTTGTCTCTATGATCCAGGACTCCAACAAGTCTTTGGTCAATAAGTCAAGTTGGTCAGACAGTGATCTCTGAATGATCTAATATATGATTCGGATCTGTTACGTACCTTCAAAATTGTGATACATGGAATATATTATGTAGTCCCTCTAGTATCGGTGGTAGGGCTAGCTTGTAAGATACACTTCCCATTTTCTCTAATATATCACATGACCCAAAATATCTTGGACTTAGCTTTCCTCGAGTCCCGAATCTAAGTGTTCCCCGAGTTGATGATATTTTCAGAAATACATGATCACCGGGTTAAAATTCCAAGTTTCTTCAATGTTTGTCAGCCCACATTTTTTGCTTATCCTGTGCTGCTTAAAGATGACTTCTTATGGCATTAGACCTTGTCTATTATCTGTGTCAACAACTTTGATCCCAATAATTGTCTATTATCTGTGTCAACAAGTTTGATCCATATTTTGAGCGGGGTATTTCCTTGATGAGTAGAGTATTATGAATTATAATCTCCTGATATTATGGTTGTTCTTAGTCCTTTACTTAATACACATACTTGATCTCAAAGAATCATCCAAGTATCTTATAAATCCATTTGAAGTTATATTTCTGTCTTCTCCCAAAGTTTAATATCTTCTAGTTGAGCTATCTTGATTCTTTCTACCAAAGATGATTGTACTTGCAAATTAACCCCAAGACCTTCTGTCATTGGATATATCACCTCAATTTTCATATTACTCAAATTATTCAAATTTTTCTTTGGGGTATTCATAAAATTGGAATCGGTTTTTTTTTTTACTTAAAAGGTATTGGCTACCCTATTTGCCTTATCCGAATAATACTCTATTTTCATATCATAATCCCTAAGCAATTTCAACAATCTTTTTTGTCCCATATTTACTTCCTTTTATAATCAATAATAATTTTGATTCTCTCACCATACATATAATATCTTCATAATCTAAGTCCAAATACTATTATTGCAAGTTTTAGATCATGAATCGAGTATTTTTTTCTCATGTTGCACCAATCTGGTAAGAAACATAAGCTATAATTTTTTTTCATGTTGCATTAGCACGCAATCAAATCATTTTTCTGATGTATCACTGTATATTTCATATTCTTCTGACCCTGATAGTGATGATAAATTTTTCTTTTTGTTCCTCAAAGACAGTTTGACACTTGTTTGTTTAATTAACCTTTCCTCCTTTCAGGTAAGATGAGTTTGAGGTTCTACTTTCCTAGAGAAAATTTTCTATAATTCATTTATAGTATATAGCTAAACCCAAGAGACTTTGTATTTCTTCTACCATTTTTGGTATTTGTCAAAATTTAACTATTCCTACTTTCTTTCAATCTACCGGATGATATGACCTAAGAATAGATATAGTCTAGACAAAACTTCCATTTACTAAGTTTTGTGTATAATCGTTCTTATTTCAAGGTCAATTGTAATTCTCACATGCTTCTCTTATTCTTTCTCACTTTTAAAATATATTAGAATATCAATTAATACAATCACAAATAAGTTTGATAGAATATTCAGTTTATCAAGTCCATGAATGTTGTTTGAGCATTTGTCAATCCAATGGTATAACTAAAACTAGTAGTATTCGTACGGAGTACTGAAAACCAATTTTGGTATATCTTCTTTCCTCACCTTAATTTGATGAAAATAATACCTTAGATTAATTCTTGAGAATATTTTAACTTCTCTTAAAAGATCAAATAATCGATTGATCCTTGATAGTGAATATTTATCCTTAATCGTCACTTCATTCAGTATTTTGTAGTCAATCACTAATCTTAGAGTTCCATTTTTTTCTTCATAGATAACTTCGGTGCATCCCACAGTAAAACACCTGATTAAATAAACCCTTTCAACACCTATTACTTTAATTGCTTATTTATCTCTGTAAATTTTTTTTTTCATCGGATAAATTTTCTTTGCTATAAGTGATACTCCAAGTGCCAATTTAATAGTGAACTTCATTGTTCTATCGATGATAATCTTGATAATTTATCTAAAAATATATCTATAAAGTCTTTCACTGTCCTTGGAAAATTTTCTTTCTTCATCTCCTGAAATCTTCCTAGAATTAACAATTCAATTTTTTAATTCTTCTATATCGAATTCCTTTTTATCCTGAATAGATGCTAGTATCTCCTTGCTTATAAGTTGGGATGGGACCTTCCCTTGAATACAACTAATATTAGAGTCAACCAATTCATTTCAAGAACCGCATCATAATTATTCATTGGAAATCAAAGTCTTAATAAAAAATACTGTCTCCTGAACATCTATATTTTCTTCATACCAGACTAGCTTTTTACTATACCATCACGCGTCAAAAATTTTAATCTCTTAGGTAGAGGCCGAGATCCTATTGGTCCTCCCAACAGCTGCACTTATATTTCTTCAATAATGTTCTATCATCTTTTCCCCAATTCAGCAATAACTAGCTTCCTATGAATGTACTTACTTGTTATTTCTTCTTCTTACTATCTATCTCAACACTCAGAGTCACTTTCATGTGATATGTTCTCTTGATTCCCATAATACAACATAGGTCTTGTAGTTATTTTATATCATTTTTCTTTACATTTCAAGTATTTTCTGTAATAGTAACACTCTCGAAGCACCTTTTTCTACTTGATCCACGCTACTTATGTGAAGAGGACCTTCCCCAATCTCGCTCTCACAATGATCAACATTAATAAAAAATTTATTTAGATATCCCCTGGTCATTAGTATAAGGTACTCCCTTATTTCTCTTTGCAGTTGCCTTGAAGATATAAATACTACAAGGTTCTTCATCCAATGGTAAATCCTATAGATCTTAATACTATACCTTATAATTATTAGATAACCCCTACAACATCACGAAGGCAGTATTATTAGCAAAAAAAACCACGAAACCTTATATAGGATACCTCTGGTAAGTTCACAACAACCAATACTGGACTTAAAAGCAATTATTGAAGTAAGGTTATGCTAATATAAGAATGGATTTCTACCTCTTATGATCTATCACAATGCTTATAACTACCACAATCAATTATTCATCTCAACACTTAAAACTCTGAAAAACTGCCAAAGGTTCCATCTACATATCCTAAGAACTTTGACCATGTAACTAAGTTACTAACATATAGATAAAAAATCAACTTTGAGGAGCCTGTGCTTCTTATCATCTCATCAATTCAACCAGTAATAGACCATATTTGGTAATATATGTGGGGATGCATTCTGGAAAAGAGCATAAAGGACTTCAAAAATGAGGGACTCACTAACTCGTTGTCTCTACTATGATTATATATTTATACAAATTCGATTACAGCTATGTGGTTAATACAAATTTTGTTCTACATGTTATAGTATAAATACACCTCCATTAAAATATTAACTAGTCTAAAGCCCTTTGTTCAACTCTTAACTTAACCATAGTACTGAAACTTTAAAGTTTATTTCTCGTAAATGATATTGACATTATCTTTCAAATATAGATATCAAAAGGAGATAGATGAATAAGGAGAATCAATAAAGGGAGACAATATTTCTAAATGGGATATCATAGTTAAGGATGAGTATTACAATCATGTTTAAAAGTTATCTGCCATAATAATGAGATCTTACTATCAATCTAACAGTAAGCTTTAAATTCAACTTTCTAGCAAAAAAAATGGTAGAAATTCATTCTAGCGAAAAAAGAGATTCTTTCAGTCCCCCTTTGTTTTGAAGAGAATAACCAATAAACATATTAATCCATATTTTATTGAGATCCATATCATTACTCAATATGCAAATCTTAATTCATGAGCGAATCCTAGAGTTCTTTTATGGAAATCAAATCAATAGAAATCTAATCAAAGATGACATTCTATTGTTTATATCACCGCATAACAATGAAAATTTGTATTTGAATCCATCAAATCCACTAAAATCGTCTCAAGAAAAAAAAATCTGAGAAGAACATATTAATAAAAATTCCAAAAGGCACCTTGAAAGACCAAAAATTTAATATATAACCCCACGATAAAATATTGGTCATATCGGTTATTCTTATCAATCATTCCTCAAATTTGTTGTATATAAATATAAAACATGTTTCCTTCTAATATTGGTTCATACCTCCATCCTAAGGTTCTTTCTACCTAGACTCTCCTAAGAATATGACTTAGGATATAAGTTTAACCTATATAGGTTTCTAAAACCTAGACTTACAAAAGTTTTCCTAAAAGCTTGACCTCCATCCTATCCTAGATTCTTTATTTTTTGAGACCTGCATGAGCAACAACTAAAAGACTTATTACGTCCCACTCTCGGAATACAGTGAGCATAGTATATAATACATCCCCAGGCTATGCGACATATGAACCTCCACTAGTTATATTCGCGATTGTCGCCCGTAAAGTCTAGGATAGGATTACAAGAGATGGTAAACATACTTACTTATATTGACATAACATAACTAATGTACATGGTTATTATATATAGATGAGATTCTAGTCTTTACACCCAAAACATTAATTTACATAAATATTTCCAACTACAAAATACATTTGATATATCCTTGAAAATCACTCGAAGATCATTCCTCAACTTCGTCCACATTGTACAAAGATAGCGTCGAGTCTGGAATTTTATCTTTCCCTAGTGAAAAATACTAGGTCGTCAGAATGACAGCAAGTTCTCGGTCAATGACGGAAAGAAATAAAATATGATATGATACAATAAGGAACGAAAGTTGAATATTCATAACCGTTGCATAGAAATTTGGAAAGTAGGTTTTGAAGAAGGTTTATAACTTACCTATGACTCTAACTAACTCCTACGCAAGTGTTTTTATATTATGTAACTAATCGAAATAACACAATCTTATTTCACTACCACAAACACAAATAAATTTTCTGAATGATGATGTAATTCGGAGAACAACCCTTGAATATCCACTTTAACTTGTTTTTCGACAATAATCCCGTGGCCAGGGATCAGGCTGTGGCAAGGTAGCACGCTTCTTAGAGTCTGTCCCTCTCACATCCAGTGAATAAAATAAGATACATTATTAATTCACCTAATCAATCTTTTTAATCAAAATAGGTACGTCCAATATAATTTACCAAATTGATCTTTTAATCAAAATAGGTATGTCCAACATAATTCATCTAATTGAACTTTTAATCAAAATAGGTATGTCTAATATCATGTACCTGTAAGTGAGCTTAGCCTCACACACTCAATTCGCAAGGCCTTGCGAAAGAGCTTAACTACTGATCAGCTTTTTTTATTATTATATTGGAGGATTTCGTAGGTGGTATTCAAGTTGTCCTCACTAGTCCAATGCTCTAACCTAAATTACAAACAATTCGTATTCTATTATCTTATTAGTTCAGGTTTGTATCTCATATCGATTAACAATATGCACGTGTGCATTTTAAAATGAGTCTGAATACATGATTTTATTTTGTTTATAATCCAGGAAGCAAGTATCAAAATTAAATTTTATCCCAATTTTGGGATAATCATAGGTACCAGAATACAATTTTCAGGAGAGATCATTTTCTTTTAATTTATACAGAGCAGGCAATACTAGAACTTCAATAAGGTTTTGCTTATGTGATTGGTGTTTGTGTTCTACGCATCCTGGACTCTTGCTAATCATCCACTAATTAAATTAATTCAAGGTTGTCAGGAGCCCATCGCTAAATTGTGACAGTGTCCAAAAATTTAGGGTTCAGTAAAATAATAATTTTTCGGATATCGAAATTTGATTAACTCTCAAAATTCTTAATTTTTTTGGCAGAGCCTTCTTTGTATTTTGAGCTCCAGAAATTTTAACAGTTTACAATCAGACCCGGAGAAACCTTCGTAGCATTTTTCAGATATGCGGACCCCTTCGGTGGAACAAATCAACACCGGAACACACGCAGTATAATGTATATATAAAAGAATTCAGGTAAAAACTTTTTCTTACCTCGACAAGCTAGCAAGTTGCAATTAATACTTATGGCACTAATCAAGTCAAAAAACATAAATATGTTAGGAACATGAATCCAAATCTAAGTTCTAGTAAAAATCAAGTTACATAATATTCGTAAGGTATTAGTCCTTAAAATATAAACTAAATGTCCAAGGAAAATCCAAGTCAACAACCTACTAAAGGAACAACAAATTATAGTTTTGGATAAATCCAACAATCTAAATACCAAGAATTGTGATATCAAATTTAAAAGTAATCATACATATTTACATATGAAACTATGATTCCTTGAAAAATGAATCAAACTTTTTGGTCTCATAATTTACCTTGGTTAGTAGTTTGAGAAAACCTTCTAGTGATACCTATGACTCATTCTTCATATGCTCAAGCATGAGAGCATTTCCAAAATTTCTAAATTGGTAGTTGTGGAGGTTCACAAATGTTAACCAATTTGGCTTTGTGTATCCAAGGTCCAAAATTGAAGTAGCATATATATTCAAATGTCCGTATTTACTTAATTTAGCTAACCCTAATGTATTTTTCCACGAATTAAACCAAATTAAATTTTTGGACATAATTAAATATAGAGTAAATTAATATGAAAATTTTAGTTTTGCATAAGCAATATATATATATATATATATATATATATATATATATATATATATATATATATATGTAATATGCTAAGGCTTCATAAAATTTATGATACGTAAATTAAACCCATAATATTTAACATATGAACTTCAATTAAGGGACACATGTACATATCCTTTATTTTGTATTAGTATATAAGTTTACTTGTGTGTCCATACCTCAATAGTATGTCATAACCATATATGGTACCAAGAACTATAATATCTTATGATTCATGATAAAACTTTACGTTACAACCTTTAAATCTTTATTAGAGATGACACACACACACACACACACACACACACACACACACACACTATATATATATATATATATATATATATATATATATATATATATATATATATATATATATATATATATATATATATATATATATATATTAATAGCCTTTCTTAAATCATAATATAAGAACATTTACTTGTGTCAATAAATTTATTTTGTGTCCCAGAATGAATTCAAAATCCTATATCCTAAATTTATTCCATCGCCATAAAAGTAAAAATCTAGATATAGATTTTGAAATTTGGGAAATAACTAAGCAAGTAATAATATTGAGATTTGGAAGAAATTTGAGAAATAGGATGAGAACTTGCCTTGAGTTGTCTTAAGTAAACCTAAAGTTTCTTCCAAATTCTTCCCAAATCAAAACCCTAATCGAAGTATTTATAATATATATATAAATATTAGAGTCTGACCGAGGGTTAAATAAAAAAAATTGGGGAAGAAATGGATTATACCTAGGTTTTGAAGAAGGATGAGGAGTAGGAGTCGGAGGAGGGAGTCTGGATGGAGGCCAGCGGTGGGTGGCGGACACCGACGACGGGTGGCGGACACGGGCGACGCCAGAGATAGCACGGACAGCAGTGGCAGTCGCAACAGTAGGAGTAGCAGCGACAGTAGCAGTAGGTGGAAGGAGGGAGATGGAGATAAGGGAGGAAGGAGGAAGAGAATAAGAAGGGAAATATAATAAGTAGAGGAAGAAGTGTAGATGGTGCTGGTGATGTTGGAAATGGAGAGAGAGGGAGATGAAGACATGTAGGTCTTAGGAAATGAAGAAGAGGGAGAGGATGATATGGTGTGTGAATCACAAAGGAGAGGATCTGAGTTCGTTGTAGGCTTCCCCTTTCATTCTTTTTTTTTTTACCAAAACTCCCTTCTTAAATAGAAATTGGTAACAAGACCAAATTTGCAAACAAAATTCCCATATACTTATATATATACTCATATATATATAAGTATATGTATATAAACATATAAATGTAATTACGAACATGAGGTATTCTGAAATACAGTACAGACAGTTACAAAGGCTTGAATAGCCCATTGAATATGCCAAGTTGGCTACAACACTCGTTGATCTCTCTTGCTTACAAAATATTTTTACCGTTCCATACATCATGTCTTTGTATATCCAAGCTAAGGCCTTGCACTTGAGTACCTGTAAAAGGGTTTCCATAAACGTGGGTCAGTATTCAACTTATACTGGTTAGCTGGATAACACACTCGCCTAAACCGACACTAAGTGATCATGGAAAGCATATAGATTTATAGTGATCTTTCTATTAGAACTTAGATGAATTTTAGTTCATATTGAGGCATACCTCGAAAGCAGTAAATCATGCTCGCATGTAAACTTTAAAGTTATGAAAGCATATTCGCATATATGGCATTGAATTCACATAAACGGACAAGCATGTTATTCTCGAATCAAGTCGTTAACTAAGTAATCAATACTTGTATCGCATATGAAATGCATGAAACACGCTTAATCGCCTCGCTCAATAGCGACTCTGAATATGTAGCCGATATGCACACTCTTACTCAACGCAAGATGACATTCATCCTCCTGCCTCAAACTTTCGATAGCCCACAGCATATAATATTGAAATGCATCATTCGTTCGTGCTATACTTCTAATGCCGATGCGTACAACATTTTACTAATGCAAGACGAACACTTTCCTCGCCCCTGCATCAGACGTTCGTTAATGTACGCCTTATCTATATGAAGGTCACTGGCGACACGCATGTCTACCAAATTGGACTTCTCTTGACGATAAGTAAGAGATACTTTGTGTGGGTTGCGAGACTCACCGAAGGCACCGTCTTATCTGTTTATCTATGGAGCTCCCTACCAGCCCAGGTTGCAAGCCTGACTGGAGGTCCCGTAATACCTGTGCTATACTGCAGCCGCGGGAAGAAATCATGGATCCTCCTAGACCGGACTGTCCCGGTGCCCCGACGATCTCGTTCGAGGAACCGTATGCCTTGTACACAAGCAGTCCATGACCATGCAACGTCTAAAATTGTAAGTACGGCAAGGTATGAATCATCTCGCCCCACTATACTCTCGCGCCATATTCTCTTCTGTCCTCCAAATCATTATTTCGTGGCAACTTTTAGTCACCAAATATTCCAAGGCACCATTCCTTTTACGATATAGTATTTCGCTTGACAACCCGCTTGCCCCGAGGTATTGAGTCACCATGCCGCTTTTCGATATAGTGTTTCGTGGTTCCATCCCTTTTTGACACATTTGTATGGTTTTGAACCACAACTTAATGCTTTGCTTAATAAAGCATTCTTATGATATTCTCGTATACGGATGCACGTTTTCCATCGCTCTCCTACCGGCAGTTTCATAGCGTTGCACCACAACTGCATCTCTTCGCTGATGAAGCATTTCTGTTTGATACTCGTGTGCATGATGCATGTCACGATAAACATTGTTTCAATATTCTATCTTATTGTTCAATATAAGTTTCAACTTGTTTCTCTGAACCACGCACACTGAATCTATGATATCGCTAGCATGCAACCGATATATTTTACTAAGCATAAAAGAGTAGAGGAGAAGGGTCAGGGCTCGCCCATCATATACTTTTCTGTATATTATTCTATCGACCTGCCATAGCCGATCGCTACATCTGAGTCGATACAACTTAGCCCCAAATTTTGTGGTCTGATGTGAAGCACGATTTACTTAACTGGTATAACCATACGAGCAGGCCATACTTCTCAATCATCCGACCTGAGCGAATTCCGGAACGACTGCACCATCGCCAAAGTCCCGCTATCTCTATGCTGCCCTAAACTAACCTATTAATCTGTTGTACGATACTTGACTCCGTGCATTTGTCCATATCGAGGCGATAAATCGACCTTAGAATGTCCTACGTAAAAGCCTGCAAGTGATACCAAAGCCCGAATCAATACTTGTTTCCGAATCTATCTTATCGTAGTATAAGCAACTTGATGCCTCGTTTCCATTTTCACTTATGTTATGCAACCAAACCAATATCTAATTTCAATCTGACTTAGCCTAATGTACTGTGTGGAGCGGGGCATTACATAATATAACACTCAAAACAAGGTTTGTCCTTGAACCAAAATCCCATGCTCGTTCCTTTTCAAAAATACTTAATCTTTGTTTCAAATACTGTCTCAAATTTATTGTCTTTGTTCCTTTTCAAAAATACTTAATCTTCGTTTCAAATACTGCCTCAAATTTACTGTCTCGATTTCATGTGCGACGTTCATGTGCGACGCTCATACAAAATTCTTTAATTATATATTGCTTTTCTACAGCTCCATTCGATTTTAGCATATCCCTTAGTTTGGATTTGTATACATATCTTAGGCATCCCCGAAATATACGTATTTTAGCCAAGCTTAGTGATAGCGAAGTTGGACAAGTTGCGGGTGCACCTTCGCTTCCAAAATACCAACTATTTTATTTTTTTGACTGAACTGATCCTTACGTCTATTCTTGTAACTCATTCACATGCGCACTATTTCTGAACATCTAATTTTCTACCCCAAATCTCTACGCCCAACTTGATTCAAAATTGCCTAGCTTCTTTATATGTTTTGAACCGATAATTTTGACCTGCGCATTGCATCGAGTCGTTATGCAATCCAAACGCAACGAGTCTCCGCAACACCTTCTTGTTCCTCAATTCTTTCGCATCGAAAATCCCAAGAGCATCATGCCCTTTGCGCATCCGATCACAATGAGTTTTCCGCAACGCACTCTCGTCCAACTGTTATACACCTCTTGTCCAACTATTTCTGAAACTCGCTTGATACGGACTAAGTCCAACATATGCAATAATTCCCTGCCTCAAATGACACTTTCTTTCAGACCATCTATTTTTACGGCCATATTTCCAAACTGTCGACGCATCAATGTCTAGGTTCACCCCTGCTAGGCGACTTACCCAAACAACTTCTAAATCTTCTAAAAAAAGGGACTAACTTAAACTAACCATTCTTGCGTTCACTAAATTTGCAACACGATTCCATTCCTCAATAAACTTCTCGTCTATCTCGCTCCTTAAAATTTCTCCAAAATGCTATTGCACCCGACATTTCGCTAGCGTTGATCGAATCGATAACCAATGCTAACTATCCTTCAGTTATTGCTATAAAATTGACAATGCTCAAAGACATCCTTATATCTGACACCAACGTTTTACCCGACGCATCCAATGTTACATACTCTATCGAGTATGAAATCACTAACCATCAAAATTCTACTATATTATTTTTCAGCCGAAGGCTATTCTATTAAAATCTGAAATTAATATTCGATTTCCTAAACTTATCCTCAACATGCACCACTTAATATTTATCCTCGACGTAATCTCTTATGCGTCATCTTTCGGGTCGTTCTATGGGTCTCTAACGATTACTTCGATTCAGCTGTTAAGTCTCTAGGGTCATCTGTCCCAAAGCTACGCTCGATAATTGTAGATCATCAATGATGGACAGTTGCTAAGAATCATGCTATATCTTATTCCAAAGCCAAACCAAATTTGACAAGTTTTATAGGATTCTATCCAAATTTGATAGTACCTTTCAAAGTCTGAAACACATACACTACCTGCCAACATGTCTGCTAACCAAGGAAACATCTATCCGTCTAGGATTTCTCGTCTATCTACCCTTAATCGATATCAGAGATACTTTATACTCAGTAAAATAATTCTCAATTAAATCTGCCAATCTTGCTAGCTCATCCCGCTAACTCTATCGTTCCTGCCTGATGTTCTGTCCTGACCCCATCAAGTAAATTTTTGATCGTTCGATATGACTTCTCGTATCGTCACTCACAAAATTTCTAAACCTTAGCCTTGCTCCGTTTTGTATCATTTATCCTGCTTAAGTTTCCTACATAATCTATTTCTGCTCGAGCGATATCGTAATTCATCCCAATGTCAAGTCCCATCGAGTTTTCTCAAATTTCCATCCCTTATGATCCCTGCTCCCGTTTTGATTCTTCCTATTGCTATATTAATTTTCATGCATTTTGTTCATGCCGTATAGTCCCGATGACTCGTGCACACTTTTCTATGATAAGTTCATTCCAACTATATCCATTCTTATACGCCACATATCTTTCGATACCTTAAGGGTCAACTTAGAATCTGTGTTACACCAACTTAACTTGTGTCGCATCTGTCTATGTTTCATAGGAAACTTGGCTACGTTCGTTGCACTATCTCTTAAATATCTGCCTCATCCTATCTCTCGATCGCGTAACCTAGTTACCGATCAAAGTCACACGCAATGACGATCAAGTCCTCGAAGTTTTATGTGTCACAAATTATTTCTAAATCCTTTATTTTCAAACGAGTCCCTCTGCTCGGCCAACAATATTTTTGCGTTTAGAAATCCATGGACTACGCTTTTTACTCCTAGATATGCATCGATCCCTCGCGCACGTGTACGCACCTAGCCGCTATCGATTTCCTTCGCCAAACTCAGCCAACCGTCTGTCTCATACTCTCCGAATTCTCGATCGATATAATATTTGTTTGACTCGAGAGTCTGTTCTCGGTCGTTCGAACATAATACATTAAAGAATACTCGAGTCAAATACTGCCTTATAAATTTTCGAAACAGGTCTCGGTACTACCCCATATGTTGCGGCAAATCTATCGATGTCCATACGATACATTCTAATACACTATCACTTTGTGGTATAGGATATACCACTCAAAAAATGAGCTACTCTTTGTATCGCACTTCTTTTGGCTTAATCTGATATCTATTCTGAATTATCCATCTCGCGGTGATACTACTAACTACGAACTTGACATTCGCTCACTCAAAGTCTGACACAAATTCCTACCAACATATACCATCAATTACTATTTCTGTTGATCCCGTTCGTTGCATCTCGTGCAACGTTTCCTTTCTGATATTCCCAAGTTGTTACTCAAATCGTTCAAGCAGTTTGTTATCGTTCCAATGTTATCACGTATATGATATCGTTCGACAGATCGACTTATTGCATTAAAGTAACAAACATCACTCAAATCGGCTTGCCACACGCTATGCAACAACGTTGTACGGTGTTACTCGGTATTACGATTGATAGAAACTATATGCAGTAAACACACAATAATTCAATTCTATATAGACTTATTGTATGGAACATCCAGTGTAGCATCGAGTAGAGTCAAGAGTCATTAGAATCGATGAAGCAATTTTTGAATTTGTGATAAAATAAATGATTGTCCAAGAAAGTAAAATAGAGTGCTCTGATACCACTTTTTCATGTCTCGACTCCGTAAAGTCGATAATTGTCCCCCGAGCGTGATGTCGTGCGTGCCTATGTTACGCAACGCACAAGGAAAGATGATAAAATATATGGTTTTCATAAAAAATACCGAGTCGCAGCGAAAGATTTATAGAGTCATATAAAAGTATCAGATTAGGCGAAGCAAAGCTCTTTTATTGATAATAGCAGCAGTTACAAAGGCTTGAATAGCCCCCATTGAATATGCCAAGTTTGCTACAATACTCGTTGATCTCTCATGCTTACAAATGATTTTCACCATTCTATACATCATGTCTTCGTATATCCAAGTTAAGGCCTCGCACTTGGGTAGCTAAAAAAGGGTGCCCACATGTAAACCCCCTCGATTTATTCTGTAGATAGTTAGAGTGGTTTTGGAAAAAATTTGATAGCATATGTCGAGGTTTAGAGTAGAGATAATTTATCTGGTATTTAATTCAATTAATTAAAACCCTTGGCGTGCCCTATCATTTTTTGATTTTTCGGAGCCCAATATCAGCCCATAAATTCTGTTCAATTATTGTAATTCTGACCTGACCCGCCAAATTAGGCACTAGACTTTTTCGTCTTTTAAAATCAATTTTTGTGTGCTCTAAATTAATTGCGCAACATTCCAAAAATCGTAACACATATTTAATTCCGTGTCGGACACCTGTGTCGTTACCCTCAATTTTGGGATACCAACTTAACCCGTTGAGCTGGACCAACTAAAGGGTCCAAGACTGACTCCAAGCCCCCACCATTTTTGGCTTTTGCGTCATTTTCGGATTTTGACCCCAAGTGCCCCAATTAAATTAAATTCGCGGGACACTTTATTTCTATTTTAATCGGGAATACCAACTTTGTAAATCTTATTTTTAATCCTAAATTAATTCCAATGTCTTCCTAATTAAACCCGTGTCTAACTCACAACACCCTCTCACCATGAAAATTGCTAAACATATTTTTCTCCGTAATTTTTGTGTCATTTTATGTGTCCATGCAATATCCCGAATTTACGGGGCTAAGTTACAATTATTGAATTGTGTGGCACCACCCTTTTGGCCATGAACAAATGAGAGATCCCAAAATGGGGTCCCATTCACACCCATGCATTCACCCCTCATGAAGAAAACCCTCCCCTCTTCATGATCAATCACAACCATCCATTTTGAATAGGTTGATCACAACCATTCATCCCCTTTCACCAACCCCTATAAAGTAACTCCTCCCCCACCCTCAACACAAAAACCAACCGGCCCTAATCCCAAGGGGAAACCTCTCTCTCTCTCCTCACACCTTCATTTAAACCCACCATGCAAAGCTTCTTCTCCCTCCATTATTTTTTTCTTCTTCTTCCTTAGACTCTTCTTCCCCCTCCATTACTCTTCATAGTCCCGAATCCGGCCGGCCACTGATATTCACCGACCACCGGCCTGTACCCAACTCCGGCCCGCTGCCACTGCAGCTCCGGCCCGCTGCCTCTGCAGCTCCGGCCCGCTGCCACTGCAGCTCTGGCCCGCTACCTCTGCAGCTCCGACCCGCTGCCACCGCAGCTGTGCCTCCCCCGCCGACCGACCTTCCCGTCCGGCCAGCTTCTTCCCCTCCTCC
Organism: Iris macrosiphon; assembly: GCA_036927795.1. Classification (NCBI taxonomy): domain Eukaryota; kingdom Viridiplantae; phylum Streptophyta; class Magnoliopsida; order Asparagales; family Iridaceae; genus Iris; species Iris macrosiphon. The sequence goes on from JAYESA010000012.1 coordinate 66,546,104, forward strand.
CCGTCTGATCTTTTCCGGCCATCTCCCATCGTCATCACCACCATCATCACCACCACTACCACCCCGCGGCCACCCTCCACCGGCCGTACTCCGGCGTCGACGACCTCGTTGAGGTTCACCCTTCCCTCTCTCTTGTCTTTTAAATTCCAGAAATTAATATCATTAGTTAATAAGGATTTAATTATGCAAGGGTGTGTGAATGCTAGCTAGGGTTGTTATTATATAGTGTGGTCATATATGGTTAGTGTGGAGAGTACTTAATATGTGATTAGGGTTTAGTATTAACGATATTAATTATTGTGTTGATATTTATATATGGGAAAATGCTAGCTAGGGTTTGGGTTATGTATGTGAACCTGACTTGAGGTTGTGTTTATTGAGGTTTAATGTGATTCTAATATTTATGTACTAATGATATGAATGATTAACGTAATGGAATAATTGAACTACGGGATTAAGGTTTATACTGGCTAAGGGCTAATGATGATTAGTGCGAATGTAGATCTTAATGACTTGAGGTAGTGTTGACATGTTTTAGGATTTTATTTAGTGTAGTGACCTTGTAACTTATGTTTTATGAAGATGAATTTAGATGTGGTACTTGGATGGAAAATTAGAGTTGGCTTCTACATAACTTATAGCGATTTAATTAAAATATGTGCTCGAGGAGAATAGAGTTGACCTTGGAGCCAACTAATCGGGATATATTGTAAATGGTGGAAATGTTAGTTTATTTTCGGAGAATTAAGATCGAGGAGAAAATACAGATGACTAGTTGATGGACTATTGTACCGTTAGTCAGTTATAGTCAGCCCTCTAGTATCTTGCCCTTATGAGTCGTAGAATAGATTATTAACTCTGGTTTGTATCTCTTCACTAGGTACTGCGGGACCTGAGGACTTGGACGCGGTACCATATCCCCATCATCAGTAGCCGCACGTAGGCAAGTGTACCTTGCCATCCTGTATTTCTGTTTACAGATATTGTTATTCTTATTGTACATTGTGCGCGTATTTATATTGATGTTCGATACTCCGTGTCCGGTTCATAACCGGGTGTTGACATTCGACTTAACGTCTTAGAATAATTACTAGATGCTTCATAGCACCTCGATGCACGTACCTGAGTACATAGATACCCCAGGACACACTCATACATTGTGATCGTGCTAGATTCCTGTATCCTGATACTGACATCATGACCAGAGACTGGGACGACCTTAGGGTTGCGTCTGTTGAGTTAATTCTTTGTGTCGAGACTGTAGTTAGAGGTTCAGGTTCAACGCACAATCGTTGACCGCTTGGGAAGGGGAAGACAGTTACTAGACGATTGGGCTACTCTGCACGCGCTTATATATATGTAGTATTTTGTAGTGATACCTGTATCTAGTGTAGCTATTTCACCCGTGTGACTCTTTGCCCGGAGCTGCGGTACATGCCGTGTGTTTCCGTGTCCGGAGCTACGGTTTTATATTAGAAAGCCCACGCGTCGAACAATGTCTTTAAACTGTGTCACACTAGTTTGGTTATGCTAGATTACCTGTTGTTGCACTTGTACTATCTGTTTACCTGGCATGTTGTTTTTTTGTACCTTGTTACATCCCTCTGAGGACCTGGTTCCCTTCCAGGTGTAGGCCACGAGGATTACCCGGAGGAGTATGGACCGGGCATCTATCCAGCAGCTGTACTCACTGCCGAGGACGAGGTCATTCCTGAGGACTTCGCCTGATCGCTGGTAGTGACTCTTTCCTTGGGACGGTATCATTACCTAGTTACCTGCTGTCGTCCCAAGTTATCTTATTGCTTGCTTTCATTCCAGTATATTTGTACTAGCGGGTTTGTCCCCGTGTGACTACTCTAGTATTTGTACTTGATACTTATTTGGATATTTTTCCTTTCTGCATATTAGTCATTGTATTTACTTCTATTGTGCTCTTATATTGCTGCCTGTGGATGAGATTTAGATTGAGTATACATGTGTTATGTGATGGGTTATTCATTGTACTTCACAGCTTAAGTGTACTCCGACGGGTCCATTAGATTGGAAAGCCCGCCGAAGTACACTGCTGGCCATTGCCACGTATCTCGGTTCCTTATCCATGAAACCGGGGCATGACAAGGTTTTTGTGGTGGCCCATGCAGGTCCGATTTAAATCGTCTTGGTCACCTGACTGTGCCAAGCGAGCCTGCAAATTAGGAATAGAGTTAGAAATCTCATCTGCAAAGTTTGAAACCTTTACATGACACCTCTATCTCGATATCGTTTACCAAAATTGCATCTTGTTTGTTTTTCTCAAACGCTGATCACAGTCATGACTTCTTTTCAGAGTTATGAATCTCCGCAGTGGACGTATCGCACAGCCTGGCGACGTTCCCCGAGATGCTGGATCATCTGGAGAACCGGATCTGGAGCAGGTCCTTCTACTGACTCTAGCTCCTATGGGACAATCATTAGGACATCCCGAGGTGCCATCAGACGGACACCAGACTCCACATCAGGCAGGACCTGAGGATCAGAGGATCCCGAGTCAGGAGGAGCAGCAGCTACCACCTCCTCCACCATTTCTGCCCCAGATGCCCTTTATGCCATTCCCCACATGGCAACCGACGGACGGAACCCAGATGTTCCAAATGATGTTTGCGATGATGCAGGCCCAGCAGCAGGCTCAGCAGCAAGCCCAGCAGCACCAGGCTGAGACTCTGAGGGAGAGCATCATGACGGCCTTGGGGCAGGCGTCACCACCCGCATACGAGCCGACGCGAGGGTCTGTCATAGACTTCCGTCGTTTGATGCCGCAACTTTTTGCGGGCACGAAGGAGCCTACAGAGGTCCACGCTTGGCTCACCGACATTCAGCACCAGCTAGAGGCTACTGACCTCCCCCGACACAGATGGATGACGACTGTCAGGATGCAGCTCACCGGCAATGCTCATCACTGGTGGCTTTCCGAGGAGCATCGTTTGGGACCGGATCGCGCCACCTGGGAAGAGTTCTCCAGACTCTTCCAGGAGATGTACATACCCTCTACCGCCCGAGCAGAGCTTCGGGACATATTCCAGAATCTTAGGCAGGGGAGTATGACCGTGGAGGAATAAAATTCTGAGTTCCTCCGCCTGAGCAGATTTATACCATACCTGATCCCCACTGAAGAAGCGAAGGCCGAGAAGTTTTATGAGGGCCTGAGTTACGAGACCCAGAGGCTTATCGGGTCCACCGCCACCACCTCTTACTCTGGGGTACTACTTGCAGTGCGACGCCAGGACCGTATCAACAAGATGGAGGCCAGCCAGAAATGCTCCTATACGTCGACATCAGCAGTCCCAGCCCCGCAGGGAGGACCTGCGAAGCGTCCTTTGGTACAGCAGTAATACCAAAGGGCAGCACCACAGCAGGGAGCAGTCATTTCCATTTGCCATTTCTGCGGCAAGAAGGGACACATATTGAGGGACTGTCGACGGAGACTGGGTGCTTGCTTGAGATGCAGATCGGACCAGCATGCAGTCCGAGATTGCCCAGATCAGAGGACTCCAGCACAGATGGTTCACCGACCAGCCCTGCCAGCGCCGAGACCTTATCAGCAGCCTCCTGGACCGAGGCCACCTTATGCAGGAGCTGGAGCACAGCGACCACCAGCACCAGGGGAAACCAGAGGAGGCCACCCTTGGCCCCACAGGCAGGACAGTTCTACCAGGACCGACATCAGCCGAGGGCACCGGCACCGAGACAGGGACAGGCCTATGCTATGACTATAGAGGAGGCTGAGATAGCTGAAGAAGTGATCGCAGGTACAATCATAGTAGCTTCATTACCAGCATTAGTCCTATTTGATTCTAGTGCCACACACTCTTTTATAGCTGCTAGTTTCGTGGCTACCCATAGAATAGCCACCGCGCCCCTTCCGACGGTCAAGAGGATTCTTACGGGAGGTGGAATAGTACCTGTTAGCGACACTTGTAGATCATGTTCAGTAGTTGTATGCAGGCGAGAGATGCGTGCCCGATTTTTGGTTTTCTCCATGCCAGACTATGACATTGTCCTAGGCATGGATTGGTTGAGCCAATACCATGCAACGCTAGATTGCCATCGTGGTTGTGTCATCTTTAGACCCCCAGATCACCTAGAGTTTGAGTTTCTTCGGGGAGCCCGAGAGCATGGTGTCCAACCTACCCTAGCGACACACATTGCAGAAGGTGAACCGACGTACCCTCACTTTATAGCAGAGTTTGAGGATGTGTTTCCAGAGGATCTCCCAGGACTGCCACCTGACAGAGAGATTGAGTTCACCATAGAGTTGACTCCAGGAGCCGAGCCAGTTACTTCTCCTGTTTACAGACTAGCACCGAAGGAGTTGGTTGAGCTGAAGGTTCAAGTAGATGATCTCTTAGAAAAGGGTTTCATACGGGCTAGTGTATCTCCATGGGGATCATCCATTCTGTTTGTACCTAAGAAGGACGGGACGGTACGCTTGTGTATCGATTACAGGGCGCTAAATGCTGTAACGATAAAGAACAAGTATCCACTGCCGCGCATCGATGATTTGTTTAATCAACTTAGCGGTGCATGTGTATTCTCGAAGATCGATCTCAGATTCGGTTATCATCAGATCAAGGTACGGAAAGAGGACATCCAGAAGACGGTCTTTCGGACGAAGTATGGCCACTATGAGTTTTTAGTCATGCCGTTTGGTTTAACCAACGCGCCAGCAGTATTTATGTGTTTGATGAACAATATTTTCCACCAGTACTTAGATAAGTTTGTGGTGGTATTTATAGACGATATCTTGATATACTCCAAGAGCTAGAAGGAGCATGAGAGGCATCTCAGGATCGTGTTGGAGACACTGAGAAATGAGAGGCTGTACGCCAAACTCAGCAAATATGAGTTCTGTTTAGATAGAGTACCATTTCTGGGACACAGAATCACCGGAGATGGACTATCAGTTGACCCGGAGAAGATAGCTGCAGTAGAGACCTGGCCTACCCCTACATCAGTTACGGAGGTTAGGAGCTTCCTCAGACTTGCCGGATATTATCGGAGGTTCGTGAAAAACTTCTCGAGGATAGCTGCGCCTATGACGCGATTGACGCGTAAAGGCGAAGAGTTTATCTGGACAGACGAGTGTCAGGCAGCCTTCGATGAGCTGACAAAGCGTCTGACATCAGCACCAATTTTTATACTACCTTCAGGATCGGGAGGATTTGTAGTGTACAGTGATGCGTCAGGGAGCGGATTGGGATGTGTACTGATGCAACACGGCAAGGTGATAGCCTACGCATCGAGACAGTTGAGAGTTCATGAGAAGAACTATCCGACGTACGACTTGGAGCTAGCTGCAGTGATATTTGCACTAAAGCTATGGAGACATTGCCTTTATGGTGAGCGTGTGGAGATTTACATAGATCATAAAAGCCTGAAGTACGTCTACATGCAGAAGGAGCTCAACATGAGGCAGAGACGTTGGCTAGAGTTGATGACAGATTATGACATTGAGTTACAGTACCACCCTGGCAAGGCTAATGTCGTAGCAGATGCCTTAAGCAGGAATCCCATGGCATACTTTTTGACGACGCAGCAACAGTTGCTAGAGGATCTCCAGGAGCTTGGAATAGAGATCATATTGCCAAGCATGGATGGATAGATGGCCAGTCTTGAGGTTCAGTCTACTTTGATTGAGAGGATCAAGGCAGCGTTGCCTACAGATGCGAGATTTTAACGTCTGCGAGAGAGAACAGAAGCTGGCATGCAGACGGGACTCAGGATTTATGAAGACAGAACGTTGAGGTGCAGAGATCGCCTATATGTTCCGAGTGGCAAACTACGCCAAGAGTTGATGACCGAGGCTCATAGCTCAATTTATTCCATTCATCCCGGGGGTACGAAGATGTACCGAGACTTGAGACAGCATTTCTGATGGCATGGGATGAAGAGGGAAATTGCAAGATTTGTGGCAAAGTGTTTAGTTTGTCAGCAAGTCAAGGCTCAACATCAGAGGACTGTAGGATTATTGCAGCCACTCCCCATTCCCGAGTGGAAGTGGGAACACATTACCATGGACTTCGTCACAGGATTTCCGCGAAGCCCTAGCGGGAAGGATGCGGTTTGGGTTGTCGTAGCCAGACTCACCAAGTCTGCACATTTCTTGCCCTTCCGAGTTGGGCAATCCACAGAGATACTAGATGACATGTATATGAGGCAGATAGTACGATTACATGGATTGCCTGTCAGCATCGTATCGGATCGTGATTCCAGATTCACGTCATATTTTTTGCGGAGTATGCAGGAGAGCCTAGAAACTCGACTCAAGTTCAGCACTGCATATCATCCACAGACTGATGGACAGTCAGAGTGCACGATACAGATATTAGAGGATATATTGAGGGCGTGCATAATTGATTTTAGAGGATCTTGGGAGGACCATCTCCATTTGGTAGAATTCTCCTACAATAACAGTTACCAGGCCAACATACAGATGGCACCTTATGAGGCACTGTACGGTAGGAAATATAGGTCGCCAATTTGTTGGAGTGACGTGAGAGAGCGTCAGATACTTGGTCCAGAGTTGGTGACACAGACAGTAGAGAAGTCAAGCAGATTCAGAGCCACCTGCGCGCAGCACAGGACAGACAGAAACACTGGGCAGATGCGCACCGCAGACCATTAGAGTTCAAGGAGGGTGACCATGTATTTTTGAGGATATTGCCTACCCGCGATACCATCAGATTTGGAGGCAGAGGCAAGCTGAGTCCGAGGTACATCGGACCTTTTGATATTCTGGAACGAGTTGGCGAAGTGGCTTACCGTCTTGCATTACCTCCATCATTAGAAGGAGTATATGACGTATTTCACGTATCGCAACTGAGAAGATATGTCGCAGACCCTAGCCACGTGCTTGATCATTCGAAGATTACAGTCGGGCCTAGTCTGTCTTACGTAGAGTAGCCAGTTGAGATCCTCGATCGCAGCGAGAAGACTTTGAGAGGGCAGACGATTCGACTGGTCAGAGTGGCATGGAAGCACCATTCACCAAGCGAATCAACTTGGGAGCGCGAGGATTCTATTCGGCAGCGGTTCCCGTACTTATTCGAGGAGCAAGGTACGAATTTACGTACGACATTTGATTACTAGATTGTTTTAAAATTCTGTTAGATATTATCGTGCTTTACTTTTAATTTCGGGGATGGAATTTTTCTAAGTTGGGAAGAATGTAAATCCCCTCGATTTATTCTGTAGATAGTTAGAGTGGTTTTGAAAAAAAATTGATAACAGATGTCGAGGTTTAGAGTAGAGATAATTTATCTGGTATTTAATTCAATTAATTAAAACCCTTGGCGCGCCCTATCATTTTTTGATTTTTCGGAGCCCAATATCAGCCCATAAATTCTGTTCAATTATTGTACTTCTGACCTGACCCGCCAAATTAGGCACTGGACTTTTTCGTCTTTTAAAATCAATTTTTGTGTGCTCTAAATTAATTGCGCAACATTCCAAAAATCGTAACACATATTTAATTCTGTGTCGGACACCTGTGTCATTACCCTCAATTTTGGGATACCAACTTAACCCGTTGAGCCGGACCAACTAAAGGGTCCAAGACTGACTCCAAGCCCCCACCATTTTTGGCTTTTACGTCATTTTTGGATTTTGACCCCAAGTGCCCCAATTAAATTAAATTCACGGGACACTTTATTTCTATTTTAATCGTGAATACCAACTTTGTAAATCCTATTTTTAATCCTAAATTAATCCCAATATCTTCCTAATTAAACCCGTGCCTAACTCACAACACCCTCTCACCATAAAAATTGCTAAACATATTTTTCTCCGCAATTTTTGTGTCATTTTATGTGTCCATGCAATTTTTCGAATTTACGGGGCTAAGTTGCAATTATTGAATTGTGTGGCACCACCCTATTGGCCATGAACAAATGAGAGGTCCCAAAATGGGGTCCCATTCACACCCATGCATTCACCCCTCATGAAGAAAACCCTCCCCTCTTCATGATCAATCACAACCATCCATTTTGAATAGGTTGATCACAACCATTCATCCCCTTTTACTAAATCCTATAAAGTAACTCCTCCCCCACCCTCAACACAAAAACCAACCGGCCCTAATCCCAAGGAGAAACCTCTCTCTCTCTCCTCACTCCTTCATTTAAACCCACCATGCAAAGCTTCTTCTCCCTCCATTATTTTTTTCTTCTTCTTCCTTAGACTCTTCTTCTCCCTCCATTACTCTTCATAGTCCCGACTCCGGCCGGCCACTGATATTCACCGACCGCCGGCCTGTACCCAACTCCAGCCCGCTGACACTGTAGCTCCGGCCCGCTGCCACCGCAGCTGTGCCTCCCCCGCCGACCGACCTTCCCGTCCGGCCAGCTTCTTCCCCTCCTCCCCGTCTGATCTTTTCCGGCCATCTCCCATCGTCATCACCACCATCATCACCACCACTACCACCCCGCGGCCACCCTCCACCGGCCGTACTCCGGCGTCGACGACCTCGTTGAGGTTCACCCTTCCCTCTCTCTTGTCTTTTAAATTCCAGAAATTAATATCATTGGTTAATAAGGATTTAATTATGCAAGGGTGTGTGAATGCTAGCTAGGGTTGTTATTATATAGTGTGGTCATATATGGTTAGTGTGGAGAGTACTTAATATGTAATTAGGGTTTAGTATTAACGATATTAATTGTTGTGTTGATGTTTATATATGGGAAAATGCTAGGTAGGGTTTGGGTTATGTATGTGAACCTGACTTGAGGTTGTGTTTATTGAGGTTTAATGTGATTCTAATATTTATGTACTAATGATATGAATGATTAACGTAATGGAATAATTGAACTACGGGATTAAGGTTTATACTGGCTAAGGGCTAATAATGATTAGTGCGAATATAGATCTTAATGACTTGAGGTTGTGTTGACATGTTTAGGATTTTATTTAGTGTAGTGACCTTGTAACTTATGTTTTATGAAGATGAATTTAGATGTGGTACTTGGATGAAAAATTAGAGTTGGCTTCTACATAACTTATAGCGATTTAATTAAAATATGTACTCGAGTAGAATAGAGTTGACCTTGGAGCCAACTAATCGGGATGTATTATACATGGTGGAAATATTAGTTTATTTTTGGAGAATTAAGATCGAGGAGAATATACAGATGACTAGTTGATGGACTATCGTACCGTTAGTCAGTTATAGTCAGCCCTCTAGTATCTTGCCCTTATGAGTCGTAGAATAGATTATTAATTCTGGTTTGTATCTCTTCACTAGGTACTGCGGTACCTGAGGACTTGGACGCGGTACCAGATCCCCGTCATTAGCAGCCGCACGCAGGCAAGTGTACATTGCCACCCTGTATTTCAGTTTACAGATATTGTTATTCTTATTGTACATTGTGCGCGTATTTATGTTGATGTTCGATACTCCGTGTCCGGTTCACAACCGGGTGTTGACATTCGACTTAACGTCTTAGAATAATTACTAGATGCTTCATAGCACCTCGATGCACGTATCTGAGTACATCGATACCCCAGGACACACTCATACACTATGATCGTGCCAGATTCCTGTATCCTGATACTGACATCATGACCAGAGACTGGGACAACCTTAGGGTTGTGTCTGTTGAGTTAATTCTTTGTGTCGAGACTGTAGTTAGAGCACAATCGTTGACCGCTTGGGAAGGGGAAGACAGTAACTAGACGTTTGGGCTACTCTGCACGCGCTTATATATATGTAGTATTTTGTAGTGATACTTGTATCTAGTGTAGCTATTTCACCCGTGTGACTCTTTGCCCGAAGCTGCGGTATGTGCTGTGTGTTTTCGTGTCCGGAGCTACGGTTTTATATTAGAAAGCCCACGCGTCGAACATTGTCTTTAAACTGTGTCACACTAGTTTGGTTATGCTAGATTACCTGTTGTTGCACTTGTACTATCTGTTTACCTGGCATGTTGTTTTTCTGTACCTTGTTACGTCCCTCTGAGGACCTGGTTCCCTTCCAGGAGTAGGCCACGAGGATTACCCGGAGGATTATGGACCGGGCATCTATCCAGCAGCTGTACTCACCGCCGAGGACGAGGTCATTCCTGAGGACTTCGCCTGATCGCTGGTAGTGACTCTTTCCTTGGGACGGTATCATTACCTAGTTACCTGCTGTCGTCCCAAGTTATCTTATTGCTTACTTTCATTCCAGTATATTTGTACTAGCGGGTTTGTCCCCGTGTGACTACTCTAGTATTTGTACTTGATACTTATTTGGATATTTTTCCTTCCTGTACATTAGTCGTTGTATTTACTTCTATTGTGCTCTTATATTGCTGCCTGTGGATGAGATTTAGATTGAGTATACTTGTGTTATGTGATGGGTTATTCATTGTACTTCACAGCTTAAGTGTACTCCGACGGGCCCATTAGATTGGAAAGCCCGCCGAAGTACACTGCTGGCCATTGCCACGTATCTCGGTTCCTTATCCATGGAACCGGGGCGTGACACCACAAATATAGGTCTGTACGCAACTTGTAATGGTGAGAAGGATAACCCACTCGCCTAAAGCGACACTAAGTGATCATGGCAAGCATACAGATTTATAGTGATCTTTCTATTAGAACTTAGATGAATTTTAGTTCATGTTGAGGCATGCCTCAAAAGCAGTAAATCATGCTCGCATATAAATTTTGAAGTTATAAAAGCATATTCGCATATATAAAATTAAATTCACTTAAGCGGACAAGCTTGTTATTTTTGAATCACATCATGTCACGACCCGCACCCAGATATGAGGATACGAGTACGTGAACAAATTCCAGCAATAGAACGCTGTCTAGGTCAACAATACTATCTAATTATCTCACACAATAATATATGAAATATGTCAATGATATCTCAACTCCATATAGAGGACAATATGATAATATGTAATGATAATCAATACCCAATCACAATATCTATAAGGAAGAATGGTACGATATCAAATAGAAGAATGGAAATCACCAAGTCACAAATACATCCAATAACTCTAAGTCTATGAGTCTAGCAATAAACACCAAGAGTCTAAAGTATCAATAACATGTCAATAGTCTAGAAACTGGAGACAGATCCAGTATAATAGAATAATACTAGCTAAGTGTCTGTCATAACTAGATGTGTCTCCTCTATAGCTGGTATAGGGTCCTCTTGTACCACGGGTGCTACCTCTACTAGCTTTTTGTCCTATGGTCCATAATATTTAGAACACCAGTCCTCTAAATAATTATCTAAAAAATATATCTAGTCAGGATTGGAGCAAAGTACAAAACCCTGAAAGCAGTTCCAATACATGGTAGAGCATATATGACAAGTAATAGAAAAGAATACAAGATGCACATGTAACTAAAAAATTAAAGTATAACTAAAATAAGCAGATAAACACGATAAGTAACTGGAATGATAAACACAGGCAATATGGTGTGAACTGGAAATAAGAGAACTAGTGATACTATTTAAGTGCCAAAAAGTAAAAGTTTATTATGTGATCGGCATGAGAATGCACACGAATACACTAAGATAACTCAATTATACGTGTATTGTATAATTGACATGCATACGAATACACTAAGGGTTTGATCACATAACCAACTCCTACTCTCCCTCCCCGACTAATATTCATGGATCCAATCATGATACGTTATGCACATGAATATAATATGAGCACACGGAGCACATGAATATGGCATGAGCACATGGGGACCTTGAATTGATACGAGTACAAGGAACACTCGATGTGCACGATAAAGTACGAGTACAAGGAATGCCCGATGCACATGTCAAATAAATAATATATCCTGACTCGACCTATATAATATCAGTCCATGTAACATCATGTAAAAATCAAGAAAATAGATCTAGAATATGTGATATATACACTATCAAGTACTAAAAACTAACAGAGAGATATACTCACATGTGGTCCTGAGCAAATGGTGCAACTCGGTGTCCGAACCGGTGCCACACTGACCTATATATGAAAATCGATGTCATTTGATATATTAGAATGATAAACATGCTTAAATAAGTTAAAATATGATTTTTAGGCCAAAACTAGGTCCTACTAGGTCATTACTTTCATTCTAGGTTCATACTAGTCTATACTAACCAATACTAGGTTAACTAGGTCAATACCTTGTTACTCTAGGTTTTCTAGGTCGTACCAGGGTACCCTAACTTGTACTAGTTATTACTAAGTGACCTTTAGGTGTTCTAGGTCACTACCAGCTAGTATTTATCATATATTATATACATATATACTTATACTATACTACTTATTAATATTTGACCTGAAATCCATTACCTTTCTATACCTTAGCCTCTTCCTATTACCTTACCCTCGTATATAAAGTATCCAACTTACTTTAACCCCTAAAACTTATCTACATACTATCATTACCTTAACTACTTTAGTCCCTACTCCCAACCTTGCTAATGCACTCATGTATATAATTCCTTACTACATCTAAACTTAGAACTATTACTTCAACTCATTCCTTACTCATACCTTGGTCCAACAAACAACCCAACTTGATAGCACCATTATACTAAAGAACCTTGACTGATACCCAAATTATTTCCCCAATTGACACTTATATCACTACTATCCCACTAGGACACAATACTTTCTCTAACACTCACTTCCCGGATACTGATACTCCAAGTTGCCATCAAACGCTCCTTAACTGTCACTCCACCTATCAGTATTGCATATGTAGTAAGCCTCTAAGCTCGAGCTCCTAATACCCTCTGCCTGTAATGAGTTATGTGCTTGATTGAAAACCCATAAGTCCAATATCACCACACTAGTATCATTCCTGACCTTTTATGAGGTTGCACCACTGCACTTGAACTAGGCAGTGCAAGAACACTCCTAAACCTGACTAGCCTCACTGATACTTGCCTCCAGATCTGCAATTAAGCCTGGAATTAACCCACTAAGTAAACCTTACCCCAGTTCACCCCAACTGTGCACTACCCGACTGTGCACAACATTGTGCAATCCTAATATCCCCTGCACAGATTTCCCTGACATGTGTTTACTCTGCCTGTTCTATTACTTGTTCTACATAGATGTACAGTTGCACATCTCAGTGTAACACAACTAACCGAGCTCTGTACACTCACAATGTGGATATATATATATATATATATACTCCCTATCAACATTAATTTTTTATTCAAATGAGACCTTCTTGATACAATCATTTCCAAATTAGGGTGATGCACACACACTCACTAATACAAAGTCAATTTATCAAACACTAAATATGCATCACTCTATGATACACATTAATATCATGATATTCTTATGATACACTTATCAAACCATCAAGATACTTTCCCCGTACTCTAGCAACACAATTAGAATACTATACATAACATATATAACATCTATAATATTTATTAAGATACATATTGAAGAAATTGACATGCTAGAGCCCACTATACATACAAGTAGCCCTTCTACGACTCTGTATCATGATGTATCATGATACGCACTCCTCGTATCTAATTGTGGACATCTATACCCTTGCAAGTCATGAATCATAACCTAAAATCATTAGAGAAACATTCCTACGAACACCTAATGGCCCAAACTCGAATTTTTCTAATTTGGCCATAAAAGTTAACATAACTATCATAATATAGCTCATATGAACCTAGTTCTTCCTCATATGGGTAGTCCTAGTCATATAAGGGTTTCTAAGGGTCAAATACCATAAACTAACTATCAAATTGAAGTAAAATAATAATTATACCTATTGGGAGTCAAATTTTAATAAAATTCCTTTGGATGGACACGAAATGGACACAAGCTTCTCGAATATCCTCTCCAAGTGATGCTTCCTTGCAATCCAAGCTCCTAGGCTTCCTTGATGATAAAAATGAGTTAGGAATGAGATAAATTTGGTAGAATTTGGTGGAGGGATGGCCTTAATTTGGGGAAGAACTAAATATTTGGGAATAAAATGCTAATGAATGAAGAGGAGAGAGAAAATCCCCCCCTCCCTATAGGGCCGACCTACCCCCTCTCCAAGCCAATGCATAATATCCTATTTGTTCCTAGATAATTATTCATGAATGGTACTTAATTAAGGGATTATCTAAGGAGAAGGTTCTAATCTTAATGAAAAGAAATATTATGCTCATTCTCCTAATTGATGAGTCTCACTATGACTAACTAATAAGTTGAACCAACGGTCATGACAAGTCTAGTTGGGTCCATTTAGGTTCACTAGCACTTAGTCTACCAATGGGCTAACACACTAACCACTAACTATATTAACAATGCATATATATATATATATATATAAAGACAAAATTACCCTTCTAGGGAAAAGTGATGGTTATAATTCTACCGTCCTTAGAAAAATTCCATCCTCGAATTTTGAGGAAGAAACTAGCACTACAACAGAACAATCACAGCAAGAAAAGAAGGATACCTCACGGCTAAAAGAGATAAAGATATTGCTCGTGCATCTCGACTTTCCTCTCCCAGGTAGACCCTCCCGAAGAGTGATGCCTCCACGCAACGCGTACCAAGAAAATCGTCTAGTTTCGCAATGCCTTCTCCCTACTATCCAGAATCTCCACCGGCTGCTCTGGGTAACTGAGAGTCGGACCCACCTCAATCTCCGAGTGATCCAATACATGACTAGGGTCTGCCACATACCGTCTCAGTTGCGACACATGGAACACCTTAAGAACTCCCTCTAGTGCAGACGGTAAGTCTAGTCTGTAGGCCACTGTTCAGGCGGCAAGTCGTTAACTAAGCAAGCAATACTTGTATCGCTTATGAAACGGATGAAACACGTTGAATCGCCTCGCTCAATAGCAACTCTGAATATATAGTCGATGTGCACACTCTTGCTCAACGCAAGGTGACATTCATCCTCCTGGCTAAAATGTTCGATAGCCCATCGCATGTAATACTAAAATGTATCACTCGTTCGTGCTATATTTTTAGTATCGATGCATACATCATTGCACTGATGCAAGATGAATACTTTCCTCGCCCCTGTATCAGACGTTCATTAATATACGCCTTATCAATATGAAACTCACTGGCAAAAGCATGTCTACCATATTGGACTTCTCTCAACGATAAGTAAGAGACACTTCGCGTAGGTTACGAGCCTCACAGAAGGCACCATCTTATATGTATATCTACAAAGCTCCCTTCCAGCCCATGTTGCAAGCCTAACTGGAGGTCCCGCAATACCCATGCTATACTGCAGCCACGGGGAGAAATCATGGATCCTCCTAGGCCGAACGGTCCCGGTGCCCCAATGATCTCGTTCGAGGAACCGTATGCCTTGTACACAGGCTGTCCATGACCATGCAACATCTCGAATTGTATGTACGACAAGGTACGAGTCATCTTGCCCTACTGTACTCTCGCGCCTCTTTCTCTTCCTTCCTCCAAACCATTATTCTGAGGTGACCCGTAGTCACCAAATATTCCAAGGCACCTTCCCCTTTTCGATATAGTATTTTGCTTGGAAACCCGCTGGCCCTGAGGTACTGAGTCACCATGCCGCTTCTAGACATAGTGTTCCGTGATTCCATCCCTTTCTGACACAATTGCATGGTTTTAAACCGCAACTACACGCTTCGCTTAACAAAGTATTCTTATGATATTCTCGTACATGGATGCACATTTTCTATTTCTCACCTACCGGCAGCTTCGTGGCATTGCACCACAACTGCATCACTTTGCTAATGAATCATTCTCGTCCCTACTCGTATGCTTGATGTACGCCTTAAAAAACTTTGTTTCAATGTTCTATCTTAGTGTTCAATATAAGTTTCCACTTGTTTCTCTGAATCACGCACGCTGAATCTATGATATCGCTAGCATGCAACTAATATATTTTATTAAGCATAAAGGTTTAGAGGAGAAGGTTCAGGGCCCATCCACCTTATACTGATCTGCCTATCGTTCTACCGAGCCGTCATAGCCTATTGCTCCACCTGAGTCGATACAGCTTATCCTCAAAATTTGTGGTATGATGCCAACCATGATTTATTTAACTGGTATAACTATACGAGCAGGCTGTGCTTCTCAATCATCCAACCCGAGCGGATTCAAGGAAGACTTTACCATCACTTAAGTTCTGCTATTTATGCACTGCTCTGAACTAAACTATTAATTTGTTGCATGATACTTGACTCCATGCATTTATCCGCATCGAGGCGATAAATCGACCTCAGAATGTCCCGCGTAAAAGCCTGCAAGTGAAACCAAATCTGAATCAATACATGTTCTAGAATCTGTCTTATCGTAATGTAAGCAACTCGATATCTCATTTCCATTCCGACTTATGTTATGCAACCAACCCAATGCCTTATTTTAATCCGACTAAGCGTAACGCACCATACGGAGCGGACATTATATTAACTGTGATTCATCAGTTGGGGATAGATCCAGTGCAGGTCAGTCTAGTATAGTTTTTCATAGAGTTTGTAAGCATCATAGTTGCAGCAATATGCTGAAATAGGTGTACTGGATATCTCGGTACAAGGGAATGTAGGTTGGGATATTGGGTGTAGCAGTGTAGGAGGCTTGTGTATATCTGTGCACAGTTGGTTGTGGGTAGTTGGAAATATGTTGGTGTTGATTATTAGTTTAATCCAAGTAAGGTATGATAATATGGCATGTTACTGATGGGAGTTGTATAAGAGTAGGGATTTAGTGAGGATCAAGAAGAAATAGGTTAGTGCCAAGTGTTTAGATATAGAGTTAACTATAATTATAGCAAGTGTGGGGTGTGGGTGTGGTACCATGGTACCATGTACCCATGTGTGGATGAGTATGTGAGCTAGTGTATGTTAACTAGTATTAGGGTTAGAGTGTGAGTGTGGGCTAGATATTAGAATATAAGCCAGGGAATGGATTATAAGTTGTGATACCAAGATACTAGATTGGTATCTAGGTATTACATATCTAGAACCTATGGATATAGACTAAGGTATTATAGTAAGGCTAAGATACAAGGTATTGGTTAAGGTGGTATTTAGTAGTAGGTAATAAGTTAGATACCAATTATGGGCAATGTATTAGGTATATAGAGTAAGGTATCCTAAGATACTAGATATTAGTAAGATATATTATGATACTAATTGTATATTAGTAGGTATATATATATATATATATATATATATATATATATATATATATATATATATATATATATATATATATATATATATAGAGAGAGAGAGAGAGAGAGAGAGAGAGAGAGAGAGACTAAGGGAGGTGAGATGGCACCTCACTCTAAAAATAAGGGTGGCGATGACGTGGCACAATCCCAACCACACATTTTATAATTGGCAATTTGCACTTAACCCCCTCTCCTCGTTTGTGTGGTTGAGATTGTGCCACGTCACCGCCACCTTTGTTTTTAGAGTGAGGTGCCATCTCACCTCCCTTATTCTCTCTCTCTCTCTCTCTCTCTCTCTCTATATATATATATATATATATATATATATATATAGTGTCTAATGCCTAGTATCCTATATATAGGGTATTGATTTAGAAACTTAGTATTAGCATGGTATTAACCAAGAAAACCTAGAATTGACTAGTTTAGCTATATAGGTCAACCAAGTAGATAACTTGGAACCCAAATAGGTAATTGACCTAATTTAAACTAAATAACCTAGTTTTGACCTAGAAATCTATTTTCAAGCTAGTTAAGCTTACTTATGATTCCAAAACACCTATTTGACATAAAAATTCATATTTAGGTCTTTGAGGCTCTAATACGGGCACTGTTTGACATTTCAGCACATGATCATAGGTGACTATATTCTCTGATAGTTTTTCTTTACTTAATAATTACTATGATACATGTACTTAGTGATGTTATACTTGATTCCTAACACGATGGTACACGAATTGGTATATATATTGGATCCCCAGTCATGAGATGTTACCTTCGTATTTGGACATTATTCATTATATTATTATCGGACATTGTATTATGATTCATTGGTTGTGACATGTCGTATTTAGATCCATCATACTAGCCGGGGTGGGAAAGTACTAGTTGGATATGTGATCAAAACCATTGACAAGTAGTGTAAAATATTGGCTACTAGCTAATCATACACTTCACGTATGATTGGACTAGCTTTTTTTTAGTGTAAATCATTGAATCTCCAAAGCCGATCACATATTTAACTAGTATTTCAAAACAGTTAGTGTAGTTTCAGTTCCTTCCTATTCTATTTAATATATGT
This sequence comes from Iris macrosiphon, assembly GCA_036927795.1. Classification (NCBI taxonomy): domain Eukaryota; kingdom Viridiplantae; phylum Streptophyta; class Magnoliopsida; order Asparagales; family Iridaceae; genus Iris; species Iris macrosiphon. The sequence continues at coordinate 66,564,381 of JAYESA010000012.1, forward strand.
TTTGATTATGCCATATTGATCATGATTACATGTCTCTCATTACTGTCTTATCATGATATCCGTTTATTGTCTTCTTATCAAGTATTACATTTACTATTACTGTTTTATAGTCATTTTTAATTAATTGGAATTGCAATTGGGTTATACTCGTTTTATCCTGACTAGATAATATTTTTAGGTATTGATTTGGAGGACTAGTGTCCCATCTATTATGGACCCCAGGAGGGTGTAGCAGCAATTTTAGACCCCGTAGCTCAGGAGTAGTTTGGTGTGACTGCTAGGACGAGTCATTAGTTATCATAGTTTCTTTTATTATTATTTTGTACCAGATTTGTCTCCGATAACTATTTGAGACTTGAATTATTATTTTGATACTTAGACTTGTTGTGTTGTAGTCAAGATATTAGGACTTTGGATTTCCTTCTCTTTATATCATTATCGTGCTTTATCTTTCTTTTAGATCTTGTGATTGAGTATTATTATTATTATTATTATTATTATTATTATTATTATTATTATTATTATTATGTTGTTGGATATTATTGTGAGAGATTGTTAGTTATATAGTCATGACCTAGACAACGTTCTACCATCGATGTTGCGGTGTAGGTTGGACGAACCCACGTACTCGTGCCCGAATATCCGAGTGCGGGTCGTTATACTCTACTATCACCCACGATACCGTCACCTACATCAAGCACTCCCGTAAAAAGACTGTTACCGTCATGGACGTCGTCTACGCTCTCAAGCGACATGGGGGTTTCGGAGGAGCTCGACTTTGTTTGCAAAGAAAAGTTTATACAAAAATTTTGTATTACAAACTATTGAAAAGAAAAAAAAAAGTACAAAAGATCCTAAACAATAATCTAAGTACAGTTGATTCTGGGGAAGTATAGCAGTAGAGATCTAATCTGCAGACGATCACTTTACTCCTTGGACCACACAACGACAAAAAAATACAGGGAATGCTGTGAACAACTTGGAGAGTTGAATAATAAGAAAGCTTTGGCAACAATGGTACGAGAAGCTTCTATTTCTCTCCTTTTGTTCTTGAATTTCAATGACTTGAAAATTCTAGCTCCACTATATGTATCCCCTCTAATGGTTGTACTGATCCTGTATTTATAGAGTTACGGTTATGAGAGTATGCGCGTACTTTGGACAGTCTATCATGTTTTACCATTCTGCGCACACTTTTGGTGGACTAATACCCCACGTTCTTAATGAGTGGGTGCACAACTTGCTGCATGTTTGACACGTAGCTTCATATACGAGGAAAGCATAGGTCGTGGAGACAGTTATTTATACACTTTTTATGAGAAGTATTTCATGTAAGATGCACTCATAACTGCTCACTGTTAGTTAGGATAGTATACGCACTTTAGAAGTGGTCTAGAGACTGGCACACTTTTTGAAAGATTGGTTATACAAGCGCTCTTTTGAAGAAGTAGCCGTGATGGCGCACTTTTGATGAAATTGGTCATGATGGCGCACTATTTTAGAAGTTGGCACAATGATGCACTTTCGAAGAAATTGGCTCAACGACAAACTTTTGAAGAAATTGGCACAGAGCGCACTTTTGAAGAATTTGGCTCAATGATGCAGTTTTGAAAAAATTGGCACAGTGGCTGGGTCGCTCAACGACAACCTGGGTCTACATGCTGCAACCGAGCTGTAATGATGACTTCTGATTCTTCGGTTTCTGTATCTGTCAGCTTTTAGTCTGCTACATTAATGCTGAGAGAGGTAAGATTGTTTGTGCATCAACTTTTGTAACACTAAGAAAGCGTGCCACAATAAGGAAGTGTGCCATCTTCTGAAGTTTTAAAAAGGTGTGCCAAAATATTGAACACTAAGAAAGTGTGCGTATTTCTTCTGAAACAAGTAGAGAGCGTGTCGTTCTTCTACTATTGGGTTTATTTGTCGAAAACTGTGTCATCTTCATAAGGTGCACTTTTTATGCTTCTACAAGACCCCCAACAAAGTTTTTGAATTCATTCAGATGAATTAAAAATACTTTGAATTAGAAGCATAAAAGTTGTTGAAATTTTATGCGTGCCCTTTGGGTGGACTTATTACCCATGGCATACAGGCAACAAGTTAGAGTGAACTAACACTTATCAGAGGTAATATGGACGTGATAGATTAGAATAACTCATCTTGGATAATTTTGTTGACTTGATATACATGGTATACTTATGCAAAGTATGGGTAACATGTTTGAATGTGAAATGAAAGAGTAGAAAAGATGTTTGTTCAGAGATAATATGGACATGACAGACTTCTTTATGAGGGACTCGTTAGAAATATCTGCTCAGAGGTGATATAGACATGATAGAATAACTCTGTGGGGATGATTTGGTAGATTTATCACTCAAGGCATATTCATGCTGAGTACAAATGGCAAATTTTACAGGATACAATACTATCAGAGGTAAAATGGACGTAATAGCTTACTAGTTTACTCCACTAGGGAAGAGAAGAAAGTGTAGTTCAAGGGTAAACTATTGCCTTCTTTTTAGGGAAAAATAAATGGAATATGATTCAGAGGAAATATGGACAAGAATCACCTTATACTTATTGACTGGTGAATAAACATGTGAGATTATTCCTAACCCAACTGGGGATCAGGAATATGATATCCTTAAAACAACTAGGCTTTAAGAATGATTTTTTTTGTTGGAGAGAATCGTTATATGGTCTCAATGAGAGTGTTACGTTGGATCTGAGTATTGTCCCGCTAAGAAACTTTGAGGACCCATTAACCTTGTCTTATTCAAGAATGAATATAGGTAATAGTTCGAGAGGACGTATAAGGTACGATTTGTTGGAGATTAAAAATATATTTGTTGTACATCTTATTTTAATCTGCGAAGATGGAGAAAAATATGTAAGGCTTAGACATAATACTTCTTGAGGAATTTGTTATTGATAGGCATCATTATCAAATCTCCATTAGGCTTTGGAGCATGTAGGCTCCGTTGGAGAATACTGTCTCCATCATATAAGGACCTTCCCATTTAACTTTGGAATTTGCCTTTGCTCTTATGGGTTGTGATCATAGGTCTTCTTATTAAAAGGACCAATTCACCGACATGGAATATTCTTTCCTTGACTTTTTAATTAAAAGCTCTGGATATGCAAGCTTGGTATAGCTCAATGCGCCGTTGAACATGCAGACACTTTTCATCTAATGCTTCTAGTTCTTGCAGATGTAATCGATCAATAATCTCTACGGTTAGCTCATTAATAATAGCTATTCTAAGAGAAGGTATTTGAATTTTGAGTGGAAGAACTGCTTCATATCCGTAGATTAAAGAGAATGGTATACAATCAGGTGGAGTTTGAACTGTTGTACGATAATCCCATAAATACTCCTTGAGTTTCTTATTCCAATCATGTTTGTTGGATGAGACAAACTTTTTAAGGAGTTTGATTATGGTCTTGTTGAAGGCTTTCGCTAAGCTGTTGGCTGCTGGATTGTAGACCGTAGATGCTACATTCTTGATTCGATTTTTGTCACAAAACCGATAAAATGTTTGACTGGCAAATTGTGGTCCATTGTCATGTATTATCCTCTGGGGAACACCGAAACGATAGATAATATGGTGTTTGACAAAGTTAATTACGTTGGACATCTTAACTTCGATTAACGGGACTGTTTCTGTCCATTTGGAGAAGTAATCAGTTATTACAAGTATATGCCGATATCCTTTAGAAGAAGATGGGCTGATTGTACCAATAAATTATATTCTTCAAGCTTCAAAAGGCCAGGAGGCAGTTGTAGGGTGCAAGAACTCTATTGGTTGGTAGACAAAATCAGCATGAATTTGGCATGACTTGTATTTACGAGCGTAATCTATGGCATCTACCACTATGGTGGGCCAATAATAACCTATTCTCCAGAGGCGGTCTTCTAATTTAGGACCTGGCTGATGTGCTCCACAGATTCCATCATGAACTTCACGGAGTAATTATCTTGCTTTAGGGTCAAAAAGGCAACATAGCAGTAATTCCTCATAAGAACGATAATATAATATTTTGGATGAGGCTTCATAGTAGAATAAGTGTGATATTCTTTTAATAGAAGTGGCTTCTTTCGGATTTTCTGGAAGAATCCCATAAGCAGCGTAGTCTATAAAAAGGTCTCTCCAATCTTTATCCATGGAAGTTGACTTTATGACGTAACTCTGTTCAACGTGCAAGTTGTTTTTTGTACATAACATCTCTCGTCATGTTAGCATATTTGAGTGTCGTCTCTTAAGGGGAACGACCGATGATCCTGCTAGGCCGGCCAAAGCATCTGCTTCTATATTTTGTAACTAAGGCACATGTTCGATAAAGAATCCTTCGAAAGAAAAACCCAGTTTGATTGCTACTTGATGATAAGGGATGAGGTCTTCATGCCGAACCTCGTACTCTCACCTGATTTGATTGACTATCAGCTTAGAGTCTCTGTTGGCTTCAAGATATTATATATCCAATTCTTTAGCTAATTAAAGACTAATGAGTAGAGCATTGTATTCTGCCACATTATTGAAACATGGTTCACTGAGAGAATATGCTCGATGAATGAGTAGTTTGTCAGGAGATACTAGGACTATGCCAACTTCAGCTACTATATTGCCTTTGGGTCCTATTTTTGATTCACCATCAAAGAATAGTTGTTAGGTGTCATCTTCCATTGCCATATTATACTTTAAGACTTTATCTGGGATATCATCGTACAGTTTGGAAATTTTTCGTATAGGATGAGCTGCTAGAAAATTAGCTAGCGTTTGACCCTTCACTACTTTTTGCGGGACATATACCATGTCATAAGGTGACAGCAACATTGTCCATGTGGCTAAACGAGAATTGGGTGTGCTTGGCTTAGTCATCAATACCAGGAGAGGATTTACTCAGGATATAACATGAATGGTTTAACCTAACACGTATTGTCGTGTCTTCTAAATAGCAAACATCAAGGCGAGGCATTTTTTTACCAGATTGTATCGATGTTCAGCGCCGACCATCATGTGACTGAGATAATAGATCGCCTATTCATGGTCTTCGTTACTCTAATGTGCAAGAAGAGCTCCAAAGGAGTGATCCATTGCTCGAACATATAACAAAAAAGAGTTTTTCTACGATCGGAGACACCAGAACTGGCGAATTTGTTAAATATTGTTTGATGTCATAGAATACTTGTTGACATGCTCCGTTTCAGATAAAGGATACGCCTTTCTTCATTAACTGAGTGAAGGATTGGCATTATCCGGAGAGATTGGAGATGAATCTCCTAATGTATGCCAGACGGCTTTGCAGACCACGAAGTTCTTTGAGATTATGTGGAGGCTGCATTTCGAGGATAGCTTTGATTTTATCGGGGTCAATGTGAATACCTTTGAAAGTTATAATAAATCCGAGGAACTTGCCACTAGAGACTCCTAGAAAGGATTTAGTTGAATTCATCATCAATTGGTAGTTCACGTTGCGCAAACCAAAGCTCCCATTGAGTATCCATTAGTTGTGCCCATGAATCATTCTCGAATGGTTTCAATAGTTCAACGTCTTTATCATCTGGGGTAGTTGACACCATATTTACAGAGAAAGCATTTTTGAATATGCCACCCATGCTTTCGTCAGAATTCCATAATGATGAGTCAGAGGAATGAGAATGCGTCTCTTTTTCTGATTCTGAACTTTCAGGACTTGTTGGAGGTGCAACATATCCCAAACAATGATCAATCCGCTGGTAGTATGTTTTTAGCTTGCCTTTTGGAGAGAAGTGACGTATAGGAGTCCATCTATCTTTTTCATAATTTAGTTTCAAACCAGATTTTAAGTTATAGCCCATCCCTTGTATAATATTCTTGGCTGGTTGGTTGTAACGATACAGTTGTATTTTCCTAATATCCTCGTTAGAATTATTTGTCTATATGTCTTTTTTGCTTCTAGCTTTGCCAAAAATTATCTGACGTTGCTTGTCTTGTCTCGTTGGGACTATAAACTATGCATCATTATATTGTTCATATAATGAACTATATTGGAATGCAGATGCCACGGGTATGGACAGAGGTTCATAAAGATGAAGAGCCTCTAAGAATTTTTAATGAAAGGGTTCAACAGCAACGTAGTACGAAGTAGTGTCTTCTTTATTCATGAAATACAAGATTTCTCCATCTTCCACATAGTCAGCAGAATCTTCAGCCTTGACATGAGGCTTGGCAAGATTGATCACTAGGGGTTGATTCATTAATGTTGGTTGCTTGTTACGACGAAGGTCGATAACAAGGGGTTCCTTCTCCAGTTTTGGCTGTTCATTTCATCGAAGGTTGATAACCAATGGAGGTGACTTACGCAGGTCGATGCCGAGAGGCTTCGAAGGAGTTGGATGAGTAGTACGTCATTTAACTCGGATTATCAAAGGTTTTTCTTTTGGGGTATTTTTAGCTTCATCGCCAGCTTTATTAGCTTCTCCTTCATATACTCTGGTGTATAGAGTGCATAGTTAGCGAAATAGGCTTTGACACCTTTGAATGGGTTGAGGTCAGCTACCTATGTTTTGACTTCTCCCCTACTGTTCACATATTTGAAGCATTGATGTAGGATGGAAGGTATAATTTTATGCTCGTGTATCCATGGCCGTCCTAGTAAAATATTGTAGGATATGTCAGAGTCAATCACATAGCATATTACTTCAGTACGTAGATCACCTATATAATTTTTTAGGCATATCTTTTCCAGCGGTTTACTCCTTCCAGCATTGAAGCCTAGAATGGTAGTGCTAGTAGCAGACATGTTGTGTATTGTATCTTCAATCCTCTTAGTAGGATTTTAGAAATGATGCTGAGTGAAGAAACATGGTCGGTGTAAATCTGGTTCATCTTAATAGATCCAATGTAATCGGTATAATACAGAGGTCTGTCATGCTAATTATCCTTAAGTAGCATGTCATCTTGCGTGAAGGTGATGTTAGGAATCTTCTCAATCATGCGGTGGCATTGAGTACATGCAATGGATCTTCATCAGGAGCCTTGAGTTTGGCTAAGCATGAGTCTACATGTATCAGAGCTTCACTCAAAGCTTCACTAGTCTCCTTCGACAAATGAAGTAACTCGAATATGGAAAGTCGGACTGGGGTATTGGCCAGTTGTGCCAATATTTCAAAATTGTAGGGCTTTTGAAGTCATTGGGGTACATTCTTCTTCAGCGATTTGTCGAAGCGTACTTTCTTTTGCTTCACTTTCTCTGCCATAATAGGCTTCGAAGGACCAGATTCGGTTATGACCGGAGCAATAGGAGTTGGCGAAGTAGGAAGAGTGTCAAGAGCATCTTCTGGGAAATTTTTTTTAAGTTTTATGATAATCTTTGCCAGACTTGGTACCAGTCATGGCTTTTTCTTCGGGCATCGGAGAAAGAATCAACATGTTACAAGACTTGATTTTCTTTTTATCATGCCTCTTCTTGGAGTGAGTCTGTAGGCTGGTCTCGTCGAAGCCCAATCCACTACGAAATTTGTTAATATCCTCGAAGTTGTAGAGGAATACATTGTCCCTTGCCAAAGTTCAAACCTTCATCTTTTTGGAAATCATAACCCATATTTTGCATCAAGCGCACAGATTGCTGACTGTATCGATAAAATTGGGGATGATCCTCCTCAAGCACCTGAGTTGAGGTTGATGCTCTAATTATTATAGAAGGAGGATGATAAATTTTTGTAGGAACACCTTCATAATCAATGGAGATTTGTTGTTCCCTATATAGAAAAATACTGCTAATTATGGACCATTATCGGTGTGTCAAAAGAAGCTTGCGAGTAGAGCTTGGTGGGGGTAATGTTTAGATTTTAAAATCTGATTTCAAGAGATACATATTTTTGCTATTGGTCTTGATCTTTTTCTGAATGATGATTCGAAGAAATTATATTGCATGATTTATACTTTCTACCCTTCTTAGATTTTGAATTGGAAGATGCTGCTCTCTAGTCCCAATCTGGCAGCAGGTCAGGATGAATCCATATAATCTCACCATGATCTATGGTAAGAGGCACCAATTCCTCTATTTGAGTTCCAGGTGGCGAAAGATTTATCACTTCTATCGTAGCTCAAGGTATTGGGTGACGCCGTTTGGGCTTCTTGTGCAGGAAAGTCGTCGAATTGAAGAGACCATATTGGTAGTGACTGTCTTCTTTTTGTTGTGAAGAGTGATAACTTTAGCATCTATCAACTGTTGTAGCTTCTTTTTCAAGACATAACAAGCCTTGGTAGGGTGATGTACATATCGGTCGTACAAACAGTATTTTGGGTCGTTTGTTTTACCACCCTCATTTGGTCGCTTGATATCAGGCAACTGTAACTTGTTAATTTTTATCAAATATTCAAAAATGGTGTGGATATCGCTCTCCTTAAAGGAATATTCTTTCTTAGGGCTGAAAGATTCTGAAGGCTTTTGTGCTGGAGGAGAGGTGGGTCGCTTTGACAGGTTTATTGCCAAGGCCTCATTTTTCTTTGCTGTTGTGATTATCTGCACTATTTTTATTATTGGAGTGGCACTTTCCTTCCACATTGGTTATTTGTAATCCTAAATTATGTACCACCTTCGTGTTATCTTCAGCAACTTCGGCCCCAATGATAAACGTCGTCCAGTCTAGAAATGAGTTAGAACCGTCCAGAGCCCTACTACAGGCAGTATGTTCTTTTTGCAAGTATTAATGAATGCGGAGTCTGGAATACCGGAGGATAACTTCAGAGTTGCTTTCTTAAAACGCTCTTTGAATTTATGAGCGGATTCCCTCTCCTTCTGTTTGATATCGATGAGCGAAGACATCGTCATATCCATGCCTTCCTCGTAGAATCATGAGAGAAAAAATACTTTATGTCATCAAACGACGATATACAGTTCTCAGGTAAACTGTGATACCAATCGTAGGCTATGCCGGCAAAGCATCACATGAATAATCTGGTAAGGAGAGCATCTTCTTTCTGCAGACGAGTCATCATCATATTGAAGTAATTAATATATTGGCTCGGTGATGTCCTGCCTTCAAACAAGACTATCGATTGAGGTTGTATTTAGGAGGGAATAAAACATTATCCCAATGAGGAGGATAAAGCTATTTTACCCCCAGCTTGTGGAGTTGGTCTTTGTTCGTTAAAACATCGACTTATGTATGCAACTCCCGGATAGCTTCGAGAGAATCTTCTGGTCGGAGTGGTACAACTGACTGATAAGATCCTGGTTGAGTAGGTATTATCACCAGCGGAGGTCCACTTCTAATATTGAGAGGATTAAGAGTTGGCGCTGCTGACTCTTGGATTATGAATGCTTCTGGATTTGTGTTATCCTGCAAAGGTGTTGTTCCGGAAGTAGGCTATGCAGGTATGAATGAAGCCACTTGGACAGGTACTGGTGTAGCAGAATGTTGGGCTGTCATCATTCGATGCATATTTTGTATCATAGTGTGCATATCCCTGAGAGCGGCCTCTAATGAGTTGAGGCATTATTCAGTGGCTTCTGATGGAGAAACCTCTTATTCACCACTGACGGCGTAAATACTAACATCCTTGTATACAACAGAGGGATTGGTAGAAAGAGCCATGTAGTTGGAGTCTACATTGTCAGTTTTAGAATCTAGGAGATTGCTACCCCCAGCCTCGAATTCTGAGGAATGGAGATTCCCGTGAATAAAGATCTCCCGTCTTCGAGAACGAGTATTTTGGTATAATCCTTCAAAGGAGTCGACGAGTTGGTCAAATCTCCTATGGCTGGGTGTTCTTGAAGAACTTTGTCTTGATTGTCTCCTTCCACGGGAAAGATGCGAAGCCATGTATGCTGAAGCAAGGAGCTGGTTTATGCTGGTTACCTATCCATGCAGCATCAAGCTTTACGCAGAACCTGGTTTCTACGCCAACATGATAGCTACTTGGCTTCTACGCCAACATGACAGCTACTTGGCTTCTACGCCAACATGACAACTATTCGACTTCTACGCCTACTTGGCTTTTATGCCATCTGAACAGCTATTTGGCTTTTACGCCAACAAGACAGTTATTTGGCTTTTATGCCAACCATCTCTACGCAAGGGGCAGTTATCTACATGGCTTGCATGTTGTGATCTTCGATAAGCGATTATACGCATTACCTCATAATGGGACACGTGTCACACGCCAACTCAGGAGATCATTCATATATGGGTAGCAGTTATTATAACCGCCGCGTAAAAGGTGCAACTCTCTCTGCTATTCGGTTTCTACGCCGACTGTAGCTGAACTCTATAAATAGAGACCTCCGGCCACGGAGGTCCAAGGGTCGAAGGGTCGAAGAGAACGGAGAAAAAGGGCGGAGAACAACATAGGTCAAGGTTAAGAGAGCACATATAAAGAGCTTTGGCAACGAGAGTTCAATCCCTCCTGCAGTCTTTGAAGCTTCTTTTTCGTCTTTTATAGCACTTCTTCGTCATCGTGTAGTCCAAGGGACAAAGTGATCGACCGCAGATCAGACTCCTATAGCAATATTTCCCCAGAATTAAATTTTTGTACTTAACATCCTCGTATAGGATTAATTGTACTTCTTTTTCTTGTTTATAAACCAAAGAAAAGGTTTTGTATAAACCTAGTTTCAATTTCTTTCGTTTATTATCAAACAGTGCAAACATAAAGGAATGTGATGCCCTATAATCAAATAATACTTAAGCTGAATGAGAGTTGACGAGAATGGTACTTGCCACCACCTCACTTGAAGCTAGCTGCTCCTCGATGGTGAGTGTCATAGCCTAGCCTCGTCCTCTAAGTGCTGGTCTTCGCTGCTGCGAATCTCCTTGCCTGGCTTGTACTTGAGCTTGGGCCTGCACATACTGTTGTGGCCTTTGTTGTTGGAATACTTGAGATTGGGTCGGCAAAGACCTCTGACCCTGGTGTTGTTGAACCGGCGTTGGAGCCCTATATGCGGTCCTATCGGGGAAAATGAGGATAAACTAGCTCTATGGGAAAGATCCCACTCTGTGGCCTGGAGCTCCACAAGCTAAGTACAACCCTTGTGCTCTGCGACACTCTGATAAAACGTGCCCTGGTTTTCTATAATGAGAACATACCATTGAAGGAAATGACCTCTGCTGCTGAGGATGTGTCAGAGCTGGTCGCTGAAATAATGCTACCGAAGTTGTCTTGGTCGGGGTTCCTACTGTCAAAGCTCGCACTGCGGGGGTTGGTGCTGAAGACTGGGTGTAAGAACCACCTAAAGTATGGGTCCTCTTACGACCTCCAGTCCTATCCACTATTCTCTGGGAGGTATACTCATGACTCCTTGCTGCTCTTAACACAGCATCAAAAGTCTGGAACTCATTCTGTTCCACTTCTAATATGATCGTCAGGTGAAGTCCCTGCTAGAACCTCCTTGCTCTGTCTAATTCGGTCGCCACCAAGGTGGGAGCAAACCGACTAAGTCTACAAAACTCTGCCGTATAGCCATCGACAGTCCTACCCATCTGCTTCAAGTTATTAAACCTTCGCTGCAAGTCATAACGCGATACTGCGTCAAAATATCGGGTCTGAAATCTTTCACTGAAGATAGCCCAAGGGACGGGTACTGTTAGTGAAATCATCTAGGCTACCCACCAGTCTCGGGCCAAATCTAGCAATTATAGTCGTACTATTGACAATTGCTCTCTAGTTGGTACTCCAACTGCCTCTAAAATTGCTTCTGTATCCTGAAGCCACGCTCTGATGCAATTGCGTCTTCGGTGCCATAGAAATACGAGGGTTGGAGGCGCTTGAAGTTTCTTGCCGAGTTGTTGGCACGAGGTCCGCCTCTTTACAAAGCCCCTTGTACTTACTGAATGAGTGCATCCTCTCAACGCCCTTGAGATGCCAATAATTCCCGAAGGATACCAATTTGCACAATATTGTCCCCTCCTGCATCAGGTACTGGTTGCACGAGAGATACTGGCTTGATCTGGGGTTCCTCATTTTGAGATATTCTGGACCCGGCCCTGGAATGTTGAGGCTGAACTTCAAAGGTTTGCTGGGCATCGAGATATTGTCCTGGTATTGGAGGAACTCGGGCTGGATGATCAGAAGGACCAGGAACAATGTCCCTGAAAGATAAAGGACACAAGGATCATCAAAGGGACGAACATGATTGATCGAGGATCAAAGCAGATGTTGAATCAAGATTTCAGGGATATAAATTCGACACTGGAGGAGATCAAGGAGTAACAAGATTGAGACATCTAAAACACATTGGTAGACCCCCTACACCTCAGGATTTTCACACCTGCATGGGCCACCACTTAAACCGTGTCATGCCCCAGAACCAGAATATTGGATAGTGGGGGAAGACAAAGGAAGCTATGTATACCAGAGTTACTCTACACCCCGAGATACAGTCATGGCTGTCTAGACATATGAGGGTTTACTCTATAATCCATCAGGCAATCCTAGGTCAAGAATCTTAGGTGTCTCAATCTCAAGCAAGCAACAAGTTTACAAGATGTATGAATCACCAACATATAATAGTAAGATATCCCAAACTATACATACCCAGATGATTATGAAGCTAGTACCAAAAATGAAGAACTAGCAAAGTACAATATTACATGATTAGCTCTAGCTATAGTCTAAAATATGCTTTACATGTAGGCCTGTAGGTTAGAATGTCAAGTCCCAAAACACGAGCTAAACACATGTAGTTTGAGATTTCTTACAGCCACATGTCCTGCAGATCATTCGGGTTAATCAGACGAACATGTACATAGTATAGATTTATCAGGTATAATTATTTCTTATCTTTTCTAGAAGTGCAACACTCCACGATGTGCTAAAAATGTGTCCTTCACAAAGGAGAGCTCCAAATCCATCAGGTGTCGCTGGAATACCGAAATTGCATGTAGCAAGAAAATCTCTCTAGATGCTTTATAGATTATTATTCTAGTTATTAGCCTAGACAATTATCAATGATTCCCGACTGTGGTGCTCAGGAATCCGCCTTAGATATGATGCTAGACAGGACAAGAACTTGACGAGTACAATCAAAATCAACCACAGAAATACAGGTCATGCAATACAGGTGCTACTAATAGCCTTGATCATAAGAGTTTACAGGAAATTCTCAAGACAGAAGTACGCTACGTCGATCCACTATCAGGATTATCAGGATCATGAGTATCAGGGTTATCAGTACAATATCAGGATTATCAATATAGGATCATGATCACTACATAATCAATTGCATGCCAAGATTCAGGAGTTTATTTATAATATACAATCACTAGATCATGTCAGGAAATCAAGATCATATCAAGAATGTCAGGTTCAAGAAATAACCAGGATTAACTAAAATAACGGGATAAAATAGAACTAGAGAATCATCAAGAGTTAAGCATGCTAAAGAGAATACTGACATACATGCGCATAAATTAACAATTCAGGGTTGGCACATAAAAAATCAGGCAAAAAAATAGCATCCGCGCACAATGGGTCAAAAACCACCATTGGCGCACAAACGGTATTGGCGCACAAATCACTAATCCGGACAGTTCTGGCGTACTTTGATATAAAAGTACACCGAGTAAAGATGGCGCATAATCATAATAAAGCGCACTTCTAGGATCTTGGATCACAATGATAGAAGTGAGCAAGCCAGGAGCTTGGCGCATAAATCTATCATTGGGGCACAAACAAGCGCAAGAAGGTCTACTAAAAGACAAAACACAAGTCTTGAAGATTGGCTAGGTCGTGGGGGACAGTTATTTGTACACTTTTCATGAGAAGCGTGGCATGTAAGACACGCACTCATAACTGCTCTCTGTTAGTTAGGATAGTATGCGCACTTTAGAAGTGGTCTAGAGACTGGCGCACTTTTGGAAAGATTGGCTATACTAGCGCTCTTTTAAAGAAGTAGTCGTGATGGCGCACTTTTGATGAAATTTGCCGTGATTGTGCATTTTTGAAAAATTTGGCCCAACGACGCACTTTTGATGAAATTGGCTCTAAGGTGCACTTTTGAAGAAATTGGCACAACAATGCACTTTTGAAAAAATTGGCTCAACGATACACTTTTGAAGAAATTGGCACAGTGGCTGGGTCGCTAAACGACAACCTGGGTTTGCGTGCTGTAGTCCAGCTATAATGATGACTTCTGACTCTTCATTTTTTGCATCTGTCAGCTGTCAGTCTGCTACATTAAATGCTGATAGAGGTAAGACCGTTTGTGCGTCAACTTTCATAACACTAAGAAAGCGTGCCACAGTAAGAAAGTGCACCATCTTCTGAAGTTTTAAGAAGGTGCGCCAAAGTATTGAGCACTAAGAAAGTGCGCTTCTTTCTTCTGAAATAAGTAGAGAGTGCGCCGTTCTTCCACTGTTGGATTTATTTGTAGAAATTGTGCCATCTTCATAAGGTGCACTTTTTATGCTTCTACAGACTTGACGACGACGGAGCCGGAAAGAGGGGATGGGGCGCCAAGGCTGGAGGAGGAGGATGGAGGAAGCATAGGCAAGATGATGCTGGTGATTGTGGGTTTGCCGGTGGTCCCGAAGGAGATGACGACAGAGAAGAAGGGAAAATGATGATGATGACACAGGTGAAGAGAAGGAGGAGGAGGAGGGGGAGGCTGAGGGGCTGATGCTGCGGGGAAAGCAATGATAGAGAATGGGGTCAGGGCCACTGCTGCTCCCCAAAAAATTAAGAAGAAGAAGAAGAAGAAAAATTGGGAGAGAGAAGGGGGGAGAGTTTGAGAGAATTGGGGTGGGTAGTGTGCATCACGAGTTATAGGAGAGAAATAGAGAGTGAAAAGAAAAGAAAATAATAATAACAACAACAAGAAGGATAACAATAATAATATTGATAATAAAATTAATAATAAACATAATAATAACAACGCTAATTAATAAACAAAAATGATAATCATAATAACAACAACAATAGCAATACATAATAATAATAACAAATATAATAAAAATAATGATAACAACAAAAATAATAAATTGCTAGCTATTTTTTAATATTACCTATTTTATTTTAATAATTTATTGTCAGATAATTTAAAATGGACAAGAATTAGAAAAATGGATAAACAAATGTGTTGGGGTTGGGGTGGGGGGGGGGGGGGGGGGGTAACCTTATCCATTTCGAGAGAGAAAAACAATATTAGTTTTCTAGTACCATTTCTTTACAAATAAAACATAGAACTAAAAAAGTTACATTTTTCTAAATCACTTCAATAAAATTCTTTAAATTTTTTACTTTCTAACCTCCAATTCTTCCAAACATGCAAATGAAAAAAAGTAAAAAATATATGCATATACATACATAACGTGTATATAAAACGTATGCAAAATATCGATTTTTAAAATTTTCAACTTGAAATACTTCGTCGAACCAAATAGCCCTATAAGGAAACGTTTGGTACACGAAATTTTTTATTTCCTAACAAATTTATGGTTGGAAAACTATTCCCATTCCCATGTTTGGTTTAGATTAAAAAAAAATTCAAAAATTATGAATACCCGAATAAATAATTTATTCACAAAACATGTGAATCATATCCCTTAAGAATAGGCACGTATATTTTTTTGCATGAGAAGTTTTTTGTTGTTGTTTTTATTAGTTTTTAAAGATACTTTGTTTCATTTTTTTTTTTTCAATTTTTTGTTTTTCCCCTTTTTTTGATTGTTTTTCTTGTTTCAATGTTTTCGTTTTTTAAGTTTTAGTTATTAGTTATTATTTTTTTATTTTTATTTTTATCGTGAATATTTATATAGTCATCAATTATGAATTTTTTTTTAAATTTGATTTATGAGAATTACCAATTTTTGGATATATGGTATGTCGCATACCAAATGCCCCCTAAGAGTTCAACAAAAGTGTGGAATGAGTACTACTTCTCCACCAATAAAATTAGGTCATTTCTATAGGCACTCCAAAAATTACTTAGGCTAGCTCTAATTTTTATTTTTTTATTTACAAGTATGTCACCGAAAAAATTATTTCAGGCTAGTCCAATTTTTTTTCCAGGACTGTTTTGAAGGAATGTTAACATTGTGACAGTCCTAAATAATTAAGACTGTAAAAAAAATTGACAATCCTTACTATTTGAATGACTGTCAATTTTTTGACAGTCCTAATTATGAAAAAATTTATAGAAGGAGGATAGAAGAAGAAGAAGAAGCAACAGCAGGGCGCGGGATGCGGGGTGCGGGGGCGGGCGAGGTGCGGGGACGAGGGCCGGCAAGGGCCAGCAAGGGTGGGCTGGCGATGGACAAGCGGCGGCAACAACAACAATAGCAGCAACAGAGGCGAGCAGCCTCGACCTCCTCCTTCCCCTCCGCCGGCTCTCTCCTCCCCCTGCCCCTCCCCCTCCGCCTCCTCCAACCTCCTACTCCTCCTCCTCCTCCTCCGTCTCCCGCTGCCGTCTCCTCCTCTTCCTCTGACGGTTGGGATTAGGGTTAGAATTTTTAGTGGGAGAGATAAAATTGGACTGTCCTGAATAAATTTTGGATCGTTCTGAATAAATATTATAAAAATTTGAACTATTTTGAAGTAATATACTGTCCTAAATAATTTTAGAAGTGTCTGTAGAATTAAGCGTAAAATTATCAACATATGCTCATTATCACGACAAGGCACCTAACTTGCCAATCTCAAGTTGCACCAAACCCCCGTAATTACTTCACTCTCTTACACAATTAAATACAATTAACTTCCTAAAAGTCCTAACCTACCGACCTGACCCAACCACCCCGCATCTTTTGTAGGAAAGGACCAAAATGAAGAAAACAAACACAAATTTTCCCATTCCTCTTTGACACTTATCACCCCCTCCCCTCTCATTTACATTCTCCGAGCCTAACAAAGAAAAGAAAAGAAAAGAAAAGAAAAGAAAATTCAACCACCAAGCAAGCAAGCAAGCAAGCATGAAGCACCTCTCCAAACAGCCCACCTCCTCCCTCCCCTCCTACACTCCGAAACCCACCACCACCACCACTAGTTCCACCCCCAGGCGCACCCTCTCCAGGCCCACCACCCCCGTGGCCCACCGCCTCCTCCTAGTCCTCCTCGGCGCGCTCATCGCCTCCACCATCTTCCTCCTCCACCCCTACCTCCACACCCCACTTACCACCACCACCACCACCACCGATCCCACTTCCCAACCCCACTTCCAGCGCCACTTCCAGCCCCTCCCCACCGCCCAGACCCACCTCTCCGGCGGCGCCAGGCGGGTCCCCGTGGGCCTCAAGCGGCCTTCCAAGCGCGTGGTCGTGACCGGCGGGGCCGGGTTCGTGGGGTCCCACCTGGTCGACCGGCTGCTCGAGAGGGGGGACAGCGTGATCGTGGTCGACAACTTCTTCACGGGGCGGAAGGAGAACCTGGTCCACCACTTCGGCGACCCCAGGTTCGAGCTCATCCGCCACGACGTCGTCGAGCCCATCCTCCTCGAGGTCGACCAGATCTACCACCTCGCCTGCCCGGCCTCCCCCGTGCACTACAAGTACAACCCCATCAAGACCATCATATCCTTCAATTTACTTTTTCTTAGATCCTTGCAATTTAGTACTAGTAGCTCAATGTTTGACTTTTGAAGATCTGTTCTTGAAGATCGGTGGTATTCTTTTTGGTTGACCTGGCTACAGTGAATGAGTCAGGTTGGAAGTGATTTAGATATAGTTGAATGGAGTATGGTGGATGATAATTTCTCGAACGCCTGTTGCAAACTGACATCTGTGCTTGATTTTTGCGATATATGTGTCAGCAAACAAATTTGAACACCTGGATCGGCCGACACAATGGAAGCAGTTCTGTTCAGAGGGATTGGTTGGGTATTAGTTGGTCCGATCGGCCGTCCATGATCTTGCACTAGTTCGAAGTGTCTGGTTTAGTTGGAACGGATTGTGGTTGATCGTATTTAAACCTATGTCACCTTTAAAGCCATGAATATGCTTTTGAGATCTGTATTGATTGCTACTATGTATTGTGTATCCCTTTTAGAGTTTTAGCATGGAGACTCAAAAGCTGGAGTAGTGTTGACATTTTGTTCATGCCAGCATGCCGTACATGGACATGTATGGGACATGTATGGACATGCCGTACATGGACATGTATGGGACACGGCACAGGTACCCCAAATTAAAATACTCTTAGACATCCAATATTGGTATAGTTCCACTGTACTCGTCTCCATGCAACTAAAAGTACGCTACTCAGAGACATTTTGGCTATGGATTGAAACCATAGTTGCCTAATTCGCCAACCTCCCTTACGTCCCACGAATTGGGACGAATGATCCCTAACGGGATGCGTTCGTGACTCATTCGTCAAATTTAGCGACTCGGATTTTGATTACTTTGGTTATGAACTTATGAAATTTGGTTTAGTTATAAAAATATTGTCTATGCTTTCCTTCACTTGGATTTTGATGGCTTTGGTTATGAACTTATGATATTTGGTGTATACTTCTATATAATTGTATATGGTACAAAAGACGACCCAGATAAAAACGAACAACGGTTCCAAATAGCGTACTGAATAAGCCTACCTCCACCGCACCGCGTACCGGCTGAGGTACCGTACCACGTACCAAAGCGACCCACGATCCTGATAACATTGATTGAAACAAAGATTTCATATTTCTAGAAATACATTCTACTGCCACTAATTTCACCTTCTCTATAAAGTTGTCGTTTGTTCCACCTATCAAGGTGATCTTCATTATAATTTTCTTTCTACAATACTTTTATGGTAACTCTTTAACTATGAGTTACAAGACAAATGTGATGGGAACGTTGAACATGTTGGGGTTGGCAAAAAGAATTGGAGCACGATTCCTGTTAACCAGTACCAGCGAGGTCTACGGTGACCCTCTTGAGCACCCTCAGAAAGAGACTTATTGGGGCCATGTTAATCCTATAGGTAAACACCTGACAAATACCAATTTTTGCTTTTTTTTATATGTTTCATTTAGTGCCTTTTTTTATGACAAAGTAATCTCATTCCTTACAGTGGATTTCTCTCTTCCATGTAATCTGATTCTTAATATTGTGTAGATCTGTTATTGCCTTCTTTACGATATTCTATTAGTGAAACAATAGATCTTAATACTACTCCATATTAGGTGTTAGAAGTTGTTATGACGAAGGAAAAAGAACGGCTGAAACTTTGGCCATGGATTACCATAGAGGTGCTGATGTCGAGGTAATTTTATTGTGGTATTTGTATATGAGTTTGATGTTCAACTAAAAAGTCACATGCTTATGATAGTGGAAAACTAAATAGTTTTAGTGATTTTTTTTTCTCAAAGTCAATAAATTGTACATTATACCTTTTGTTCTTATTTGTTTTTAGTTACCGAACTATGCTGATCTTATGAACTATGATGCGTGATTTAAATTCTCTACCTTACATTGCAACTAGTTGTTTGGCTGCAATTGTTTGTAATTTGAGCAGCATCTTTGCTAATATGTTGCTGAAATAGTTGCATTTATGTTACTTTAGCTATGCAGTTAAAGCATTAAAGCAGCAGCAAAGCGGCCAAATACCGCTTTTTGACTAGTCGGGACTAGTAGTCAAAAAGTAGTAAAAAACAGATTTTGCTATTTTTAATACTGGTACTAATTCTACATAATAATTATAGGTGATATGAACCTCATCTATGTAGGCTAAGCCTGAAGAATTCTCTTCTCTTAACCTAAAGACTTTTGGGGTTTCTATCTCCAACAAATCGTTAATTCCAAGCCGAAACTATTACGAGCCAGATTACTTGCATTATTATTACTTAAACATGCTCAGTTCTAGCAGTAACGAATCTGGGCAGCTTGCTCGCTGCAGAGAGAAATTTGTTTACATAATGCAGAAATGAGATGAGACCCCTTGAATCTACATTATAAGCAAGAAAGAGGATGAGGCCAACATCAAAGAACGGCAATCTACTTACTATATAGATACATCTCCATATCTAACATTCCTTACGACACTTACGTTTGTTATACATACAGTACAGTACAGTACAGTACAGGGTTATTAACTAGTACAACAATACATATGGTAGTAGCCGCTGTATATGGAAGTTGCGAATACAAACAGTACAGAAATCATCTTATTCATGTAGTCTACAAATGGTGCTTAGCTAATGAAGCAGTAGCCAACACAGAACATATACTGTTCCAACATGATTGCCTGCCTCTCTCTGAAGCTCAACAGAAAAGCTTGTCAACCTGAACTGGTAGGCTCGGCTGTGCAGCAGCCAGCATGCTTGGGAGATGTAACAACAGCCACGACAGATCATATAGCGAGACGGAGATGACTGCTGCTGTTATCACATTGCGCATTAACCTTTTATTATGTGGGAAGGAACACTTGAAAAAAATGGATTTTTTGGCGATTTACAATGGTTAAAAAGTTCACAAATCAGTGACTAGTTAGGGCCGATGTTCTTATCCGAGTTTTGTGAAAAATCAGGCGGTGCTTCAGTGCCTGCCGGCTAGTCCCCGTTTTAACTGCATAGTACTTTAGTACCGTTAGGTTTATGTCGCAATAGTTCACACCAACAGAAGGAAACACTTCTAGAGAGGTAATGTTGTGAGGGCTGCTTAGTGGATAACCCCTGTAATAATAAAAATGCACCTTCAAAAACAAAGGAATGGTGCCATGTCAACAGAAAAACATGGATCAACTTCTCAGACACATAACACATTCCGAGAAAACCTTAAGCTACATGATAGTTCTTAGTGGGTGATTGTATGCAAGGAGGGTTTGTGGCTCGTAACATGTTTAGGCATTCCGAAGGTCTTAACTAACATATATATGGTATAGACTTGCTAAATGAAATCTAAGCGCTTAAACACATTGAAAAAACCTTCAGTTGCATGCTAGTTTCTTACATGCTGATTTTATGCAAGGAGGGGTATGTGGCAAAAACAATGTCGACAAGATGATTCAAAAGTACCGAATACAGTTGTAGATAAAATTTGTTACCGACACAGTGTAACCATTGATATTTGCCGAAGTTGTATACTACAAATTCATAATGTTCATAACATCTTAATATTATTCTACTTTGCCTAAGGAAATAGATGACCTTGTCTATTGTGGGTGGATTATTTTGCAGTAGTGAATGGTATTTCATTGAAAACTAACGGGAAACAACAGAATGTATCAAATAATTTCTGTTTTTTTTATTACTTTGTTATTACTTTTTGACTTCCCGAACCAATAACTTTCTTTCTAGTTTTTTAATAATTTATTATTACTTTATGACTTCTTGAACCAAGAAATCTGAAACTCCAATCTGATACTGCTGAAATTGCCGAAACCACTGATATCGATTTTCATAGGAAGGGTTTGAAACTGATTTCAATACTGGTACTGCGGACCTTTGTTTACTCCGGCAAAATGTTCATTACTAAGAACAATTCTTGATGTAGGATAAATCTATAAGTATTTTCTATAATGGATGGTTACAACAGGGGCACAATAGATAGATTGAGTTTGTAGAGTTCCTAAAATAAACTTGAAGATCATGGTCTCAAATTAATTTATCGACTCTTAACTTTTAGCATTAAATTTCTGCCGTCAGTTTTTCTGTCGAGATGTTTCATGACGACTCCTTGTCATCATCTTCTAAGGTTCTTTAGGTGGGTAATTTGACTATTTTTCAAGGTTCAAAGTATCGGTATCGGAATCGGTATCGGACCATTCCTATGAGTATCGGGATCGGCGGTATCGGTAGTATCGGCGGTTTCGGATCGGAGTATCGGATTTTTTGGTATCGGAAAGCAAACAACTATTAGTAAATTATTAACATTTTAGAGAATATATTTTATACATTTATGCATAATTTAAAGTATTTCCAGTATTGTTTCTTAGTATTTTTGATATTGAATGAAATAGTAGTCATCATTGTCGATTCATTTATATGCGATAGATAAATTTTTCTCTTTTATATGTTTTTACAACCTTACTATGCTTTTACACCCTTGCTAATTGGTTTTTTAATTCAATATTTTTTGCCAAATTGACCGGAAAAGAGACCTCTAATGTCGGTATCGGTCAGTATCGGATATCGGTCGGTATCGGATCGGGACATGCCAAACTGTATCGGTATCGGCCGTATCGGATCGGTATCGGCCGATACTTTAAACTATGCTATTTTTGCATATCCCCATATCCATCTCAAAATTTGAAGGGTCAACTCGCAACTCAACCTTATAATGGTATCATCTAGCATTTTGGTTAAAAGTCATTCAAGATTCATTGGGTACTCTTTTGGGAGGCCTAAAGATGGTGCTAAATCAGGCTCCCCCACTTTCGCCATTTGCACAACTCGTTTGGGCTTGAGATGCATATGAGATTGCTATTCTTGAGATGAGACCCTGTTTCTTGTCAAAGCCCAAAAATCATATTAGGAAAGGAGCCAAGACATTATTCGAATATTCGGTTTGTAACTGGATATCTGATCAACATATTTTTTTTCCAGGAATATCTACAGATTGAAGATCATTTGATCCCCAAGGAAATTGGTTCATAGTGGAAGTTATAATCAAGATCGCAGTTGGTCAGAGCCAAGTCGAGCTTTGGGTGCTTAAGCTCGGCTCATTTATGCGTTTGATTTATTGTGCCAAGCTTTTAAAAACTATGTTCTAGATCGAGTCGAGCTTGAGCCTTAAAGAGGATGTCCAATCTTGGGTGGGCTCGGAAATAGTTTATTCATCTTAAGATCACCTTGCTAGCTGCAGAACACAAACTAAAGGTCAAGTGTACTAGTACACTAGACTACTGGTTTCGGAGAGGACCAGAATTTGTTTTGAAGAAATTAGGGTTGGCCGCAAAAAGAAGGAAATGAGAGGAGTGAAGGGGCAACTATAGTCACTCTAGAGGAGTGAAGGGGCAACTTAAGATCACCTTGCTAGATGCAGAACAAAAACTAAAGGTCAAGTGTACTAGTACACTAGGCTACTGGTTTGGGAGAGAATCAGAATTAATTTTGAAGAAATTAGGGTTGGCTGCAGAAAGAAGGAAATGAGAGGAGTGAAGAGGCAACTATAGTCACTCTAGAAAGGGGAGGGGGAGGGGAGGGTGAATAGAGTATGTGTGATACTAATCCAATAAAAGTAAGGCAATTACCAACTTATAAAACATCTATAATGTATAAGACTAAGATCAAAGTATAAGCAGAGTATAAGTAAGATAAAGTAAATAAAGTTTAGAGATCAAACACAAACACCAAGATTTTATACTGGTTTTTATCGTGGAGGACTAGTCAAGACCCGAGAACTCTTGTTCGGAATTAAATCCACTATTTGTGAAATAGGGTACACACGTGCTTTGTTCCGAAGGACATGCCGACTTCTTACAACATGAGTTTTGATCCGAAGGATTCACCGACTTCTTACAACCACAAGCTTTGATCCGAAGAGCTTGCCGACTTCAATGAAAAAAGAACTGAAGCTTTACAACTTGAACAGACTTCTAACCGAGATCGCATTTGACACTAGAAGGCTGAAAGTTGATCTTGGGAATATGAAGGTTTAAGGCTCAGAATATAATAGGTTTGAAAGTGGGAGATGAATGAAATGAATATAATTCAATCTCTATTTATAGGATTTTTCTGGACCGAGTTCTGGCAGTGTTCGGTCTCAAACGTTCATAAATTCTAACGTTAAAGCCTGGTCATCTAGAAGACTGAGTCGAATGAGGAAACCACCCTGATCGAGTTAGGCCCTATTTCGGTCCGAAATCTATTGGTCTGTTTCCAGAAAGTTTGGTCCATGTTTGGGTTGGGTTTGTGTTGGGTTTTGGACTGGTTCTGGTTTAGGCTCATTTGAGTAGACTATGTTCTAGTTTTGTATGGGTTTGAGCTTCCTAGTGTCAACTGAGAACCCGATGTACATTTGTCCTATAAACAAAATATAAAATACATAATAAAATATAAAATCGAGCAGCAACTTGATGACGCATTTTTTCTTTGACGACAGTTGTCCAAAGATAAATAGATCTGAAAATCTAAATATTTTTTGGGGGCTTCGCTCCCGAACTCCCACGAGGGACGTTCCCTCGACCCTCGTCCGCTGACTGGGCAGCGGAACCCTCCGAGTGTGAGGCTTCTGAGATGTCGTCGGCGGTTTAGAAAAATCTTTTGGTATTACGCCGTCTTTGGCTCATCATCATTTCTTTGTTGCATATGTACATATCTGATCTTGCTTATTAATTTTCTGTAAATACATGTTAGACGAACAAAATAATATACAAAATAACAAATATTATAACATTAATGCATATTTGGACAAAGCTGAGTTTAAGTAGAAATTATAGTGATTGCACGATTATCATAATGCTAAACTTAATCAATTAGCCATATTCAAAAACTCAACTTAAACATTGGGCCAACAAAGAGAATCTTATGTCTGATGAAATTAGTAAGTTCATAAATATATATTATAAACCTAATATAACTAATATAATAATTATAATTATATTAAGTTGAGTCAATTGACCCAAGCTGAGTCCTTCACGAGTTGAGTTTGTTTACAAGCTCATCAACCAAAATTCTCTATGGGGCTGTTTGGATCGGTATAACTGGTAGGAGGTTGTGAAAGTGACTTCTTGTTTGGTGAAAATGAAATGCATATGCTTTTGAGTTTTCACCCTAGTTCTCGTCTGTTGGAAGCCTGGAACTACTTTCAATGTTAGGATAAAAGACATAGAAGTAACTTGAAAGTGGGAACACTTCTGTTTTTGGATGTCTATGAAAGAGGTGGAAAAGTTAAAAAGTACATTATTAACGATAACAAAAATAATTAATTATGTAACCAAATTAATAATTATTTATTAGTACTAATTATTTAACTTTTTTTAGTTTAAATATTAACAATTAATATCACAATTTTTTTTTATTAATTAATTGATTTACTTTTTTTATTAAGTAGTTATTTAACTTAAGTATTAATAATTACTTTTTAGTTAAATAATTATTTTACTTTTTAAAGTAATTACTTAATTAACTAAGGTGGGCGTTACAATATAGTTTACAAAGCCCACTTTTAATTTCCCAATTTTTCCTTTTCTCCTCACAACCGTGTGCCTCCTCAATACTAGTTCTTTTGATATTGGTCCCCTACAATGTGTGTGAGAGCCACACACAAGCCAATCCCTACCAAAGCATGATGGCATAGAGGTGAGTTCGGCAGGTTATTAAAAAGCTTTGGAGGTGGTAGGGATAGATGCAATATAGTTGCAATCAAGATATCCTGGTTGTTGTTGTTGACTTTCTTCATTCCTACACAACTTTCTTTACCTTGAAGGAAAGTTGTCACTATCTTTAAGACCCCATGGGTCAGGTGGTGGGTGAAGTCAATGGATGGAGCTAAAGTCAAGATGGAGAGGGATAACGAAACATGATGGTACCAGAGGTGAGCTCAGCAGGTTATTAGCAAGCTTGGGAGGTGTAGTAGAGAGAGATGTAACAGTGTTGCAATTAGCATATCTTGGTTGTGGCTGCTATTTGGACCTGAGGACCTGGACCTAACCCTAGATGGGATCCAGTTTTACCCGAAAGGGATCCGGACCCCGAACCGTCTGTTTCAATCAACAGGCTTTGGAGGTGTGGCTGGGAGAGAAGTAGGATTTTTGCAATTAACATAGCTTGGTTGTGGATTCTATTTGGACTCGGAAATGAATAGCAGATTCCTCCTCTTTGTTACATAAAGCTTAAAATCAATTTCTATCTATATTTTTTCCTACGATAATCAACTGTATGCAATCTATTTTTAGTAATAAGCCAAATCGAAACTTTTTTTTTTACTTTTATAGGAACATTTAATCCCCAAATAAAATTAAAAATAGGACAAATCATATCATAATTATTAATAAACTTGTAAAATTAATTAGCAATAAAGTCTCCTGTTACACCAATTTCCCCTTATCAAAATAAGTAAAAGAATAAGAATTCATAATAACCTTTGAAAATTCTATAGTATAAGCATTAATCAAACTATTCTAAATTTAACCTTCCACATAATTGCACTATTATGCATATAAATCTAAGAAACTATTGTAACATCTGAGTTTAACAATATTATATATCATCATCATTATCATCCAAGCCTTCTCCTATCATAATTGGGTTGGCTCTGGAGTATAAGAAAGCTCTATAAAAGAATTGGAGAACTTCTATAAACATGTTGTCATGGCGTTAACCCTCTATTTTGGTGTCTTCCTAACCCTGGTTGCTTTGGAAAAAAATTCGGTTCGGTTTCGTTTTTGGTTTCGGTTTTGGATTTCGGTCCAAAATCGAATAGGACTTGTGCAATTATATAAATACACTCAATTCTATGCATATTTTATGATTAAAAATGTGTACATTTTTGTGTATATTTTGAAAACAACAATTAAATATATGTGTTTTGAAGTCCAACTTTGATAATTTAACAACTAGTCCAACTTTGGGCGCAACTTTGAAATACAATAATTGTATGTATAAAAATTACAATTTTTAATATAGTTTAACTACGATCCCAACTTTGGAATCGGTTCATTAAATAATAGAAATAGTCCAACCGAACAAACCGAATTGATTATTCGGTCCGGTTTCGGTTATAGCTAATTTCGGTTCGGTTTTGAATTTTTAGAATTTCGGTTTATTTGGTTTTGACTATTTCGGTTCGGTTAAAACCGAATAAACCGAACGCTTACCCCTATACCCTAGCATATTTTGGTCCTTTTGGATTGTTTGTCTGTCTCATGGCCCAATCTCACCTTAGTGGGACATAAATCCTCTTTGCTCAATCAACTATCCAACTCTTTACATGGTAACACGCCTCCATGCTAGATGTTCAACTGCCAACGTGGCTGGCTAACAACTAGCATAGTGCTACTTGGTACCATTTTATGATGTCCAACCAACATGCACTGACCTGCGCATGGGTTTCACATGTACCATAACTTGTATCATACTTCCCATGAGGCTATCCATCTTAGTACTACTCTTATCGAAGTATGCTTAACCACAAAGTTTTGATGTGATCCACTTGCCAAATGGTGTTATCCAGGGTTTACACATGAGACTCAAACACCCACATTTTACTCAAATCCTATCTCTTATCTATGTGGAGTTATCCAGGGTTTACACATTCTATGTCAAAATAGTGTACATGTTTAGTGTAGAGAGGGGATAGAGTCTTAGCTTACCATGACAAACGTGAAGCTTTGCCATATCAGGCTTAACATTTAGCAAATGATTAGGTTATATATTTCCTTTAGAGGTAAACAAAATGCAGTTATAACCAGGAATCTTATATTCCTAGGAATCAAATATCTTGGACTTAAATGCATGGGAAATTTATACTCCCATGCTTGGTATAATATATATATATATATATATATATATATATATATATATATATTCCCGAAAACATATAGAAGTTATGTCAAGCATATGATTTCTTATTTATTTTATGTCAAATTTATCTTCATTGATTTCATATCAAAATGACGCTATAGCACAGATGGTTAAGATATCTTAATTTTGATGAAGTGATGTGGGTTCGATTCTCGTAGAATACATTCTGACTTAATATTTTTATATAATACCGAATCTAACCTTGCAAAGGGGAAATGGACCGACCCGACTCAATCCTAACCAAACCAGACTAAACACGAATCCGACTCGACCCAACTGGATTCAAAACCCGATTGGAGCTGAATTCAAACAAACTGGACCCGTATCCGACCCGATCCTGACTAGACCCAAGCCCGCCCCGACTAGACCAAACTTGACCTGACTCGAGTATGAACATGCATCATATTTATTCCCATAGGAAATAAATATACCCACCTATTTATGGGAGAATATGTTTCCCATGATTTGTGGGAAAATAGTTTTCCGTGATATTCAAAATTTTCGAAAATAATTTTTTGGGTTACTTACACTAACCTCCCCTATGTTTTCAATTTATTAAACGGATCTCTTAATTTGAAAATAATTACAGTAACCTCCCCTATGTTTTATGTTTTATGTTAAGGGTTATTACACTAACCACCTTTACAACATAAAGCAGAAGGGAGGTCGGTGTAATTATTTTCAAAGTAAGGGAGGTGCGTTTAATAAACCGAAAACATACGAGAGGTTAGTGTAAATAACCCTAATTTTTATAACCCAAGCCAAACATGATAATTGATTTCCCACCTAATATTCTTGGGAATAAAAAAAATTCTACGTACCTCCCCTATGTTTTCAATTTATTAAACGGACCTCTCTTAATATGAAAATAATTACACTAACCTCCCCTATGTTTCATGTTTTACGTTAAGGGTTATTACACTAACCACCCTTACACCATAAAGCAGAAGGGAGGTCGGTGTAATTATTTTCAAAGTAAGGGAGGTGAGTTTAATAAACCGAAAACATAGGAGAGGTTAGTGTAAATATCCCTAATTTTTATAACCCAAGCCAAACATGATAATTGATTTCCCATCCTAATATTCTTGGGAATACAAAAATTCTACATACCAAACACCCTCTTAATTTTGAGGTAAAGTGTAGGAATTTATAAAAGAAAAAAATCTATCCATTGACCCTATAGCCAAATTATGCCAAAATCGGCTGATGTTTCAATTACCAACATGACAAAAATGTCCTGTTTTCATCCGATATTTCCCAAACCGACATAAAACTTTATTGATACCAATGTTGTTTTGGTAGGTGTTGAAAAGACATTTTGGTCGATATTTAATACAAGGAACTTAAGTTGGATACATAGTAAGTAAAAACTGTTATATTGTTCACCCGTTTCTATCCTCATCAGTTCAATCTACAGCCTGCAGGTCCAGATTGTTTGGAAATCAAGATTATTTCTTGCAGAACCTAATTGCTATATTGAAATTTAGCTATGAATGATATAAAAATACAACCAGTTACCAATTACATTTGATAAATAGCTATTAGCTGTGAATGACATGAAAATGGAACCATGAATAACTGCCAATTAGCTGATAATATGTATGAAAATACAACAATAGATATCAATTAGCTGCTGTATAGCCGTTACTATTTCCTTCTAACACCATGTAATCGTCTTTAACTTGGTCTTGAGCCTAATAGATTATCAAGTTAAGTGCTTCCTGAACATGGTATTATAGTATTAGCCTCTTTACAAGATCCTAATCTTTCCACCGCCTTCCACCTCCTATCAACTAGCACCATCATTTGTCCTAATTTTTCCACCACTTCCTTCTCCTATAGCCACTACCATCATCATCTGATCCATCACCCTGACCACCACTACCTGCTTCCAACAAGTCAACACCACCACCATCCAGCATCAACGTCACCCTGTCCCCACCACCATCTTCTTGCTGCCACGGTGCCACCACCATCTTCCTGCCACCAATTCCTAACCGCCACCAACAAATCGAAGAAGGCAACAGCTTGAAGAAGACAACATATTGAAGGCAACGAAGATGAGGTCGAATCTATATTTTTCAGCAATGCTCTATAGTTTCAAGCTGCCTCCTCGCACTATCTAGCAGAAGCCCGTGAGGAACCAAAAGCCATTTCTCCCTCTGGGATCCTGGTCTAGTCCACTACAGGATCCATCCTCCCCAGCGATGAATTATCATCCACCAGCTTCTTTGATGACTTTTCAGGCTCTCCTCCTGGTCTCTTTGGCTAAAGAGATCAGATATTATAATCTCTCTTTTGGTGTGACTTTTATAAGTCACCTTTCTCAGTGCTGATGTGACACGATCCTAGCTCATGTACTGGTAATGTGGTGTATTTTGAATCGTCCAAAATTATTTTAATTATTTATTATTTAATTATTTTATTTTATTTTATTTAAATTTTTATTTTTTGGTGCACTTCTTACTGGGGCTTAGGCGCATGCGTCTAAGGGGGGATTCGAACCCGGTACCACCGCCCCGGGGACCTCCGCCGCTACCAATGGGCCACGGCCTCATGTGCTTTTATTTATATATATATATATATATATAGAGAGAGAGAGAGAGAGAGAGAGAGAGAGAGAGAGAGTCTTCTGGCTCTAGTGATCGTGATCAGCAGGTGGAGACATATATATATATATATATATATATATATATATATATATATATTTGGTGCATTCTTACTGGGGCTTAGGCGCATGCGCCTAAGGGGGAATTCGAACATGGTACCACCGCCCCGGGGACCCCCGTCGCTACCAACAGGCCACGGCCTCATGTGCATATATATATATATATATATATATATATATATATATATATGGTGGGGATCGTGTGACACATACAATTTGACATCTAAAAAAATATGTAATCTTAGCCGCACGTCATTTGAGATGAATGGTTCAGATTTGATAGAGTAATTTGTATTAATTAGCATGCATGCCAAATTAAATATTCCGCTAATTAATACAACCAACTATTAATTAGCTTGCATGTCAAATTTGACTTTCATGCATGTAGATTTGATATGCATTTAAATATGAACCATTCATTTCAAATGAGTTGCGGCTGAAATTGCGTGTTTTTTATGTCAAGTTATATGTGTCACTTGATTCCCACCCATATATATATATATATATATATATATATATATATATATATGATGAGGGATCGGGATTCCCGTATTTTTGCATCCCCAAAGTATCCCATGATAACAACCCTTGGATCTTATTTAAGTCATCTAATCTTAACCATTGATTTCCTTAGTTCAAATAAACGGTTAAGACTAGATGACTTAAACACGATCCAATGACTGTGATCATGGAAAAATTTGAAGATATATAAAAGTGGGGATCCCGATCCCTCATATATATATATATATATATATATATATATATATATATATATATATATATTGAAAAGTATGACTATTTGTATTTTCAATCTAGGTCTCTGCTTTAGTCGAAGAAAACCACAACTTGTGTAATTGCAAGAAAAGAAACAACAAATGTTATGATTTCTAAAGATAAAAAAATGCTTCCTCAATCTATTCTCTCGTCATTTGATGGATGATTTTTATTACTCACCTTTATTTGTAGCTGCTCATTCCTTTGCTAGTGAAGGAAGCAATAACTTACCTAGAGATTTGAAAAGGAATCTTTGTAGTTCATAGGAAGATCACTGCTGTTGTCAAGTTTTCATATAACTAAACACAATTCTGTTAGGAAGTTGTTAAATTCGAACTAAATAGTTCATTTTCATCAACCCTGTTCCCCTATTGAGCAAAAATGTACACCTTGTTCACACCTCGCTCGTAATATTTTTTGGATAAATATTATTGGAACTTGCAATTGTTTATGAAATTCTTTTATTGAATGTCAGGTGCGAATTGCCCGCATTTTTAATACATATGGCCCCCGAATGTGCTTGGATGATGGGCGTGTTGTTAGCAACTTCGTTGCACAGGTTTGCTCTATCCTTGTGCATAAATAACTATTCCTGGTCAGAGCAAATCTCTCTTTGAATCTTAACAAGTATGTTGTACAGGCCATCCGTAAACAACCATTGACAGTTTATGGTGATGGAAAGCAAACTCGGAGCTTTCAATATGTTTCTGACTTGGTATCAAATCTCTCTCGTCCTGCTTAATACATTATTTTGTTACATACTATTCTTTATATGCGAGACTGGTGTAAAAGTTTATATTGCCATCACTCATTTGCGCTTAATACAAATTTATCTTATGACAATTTGTTCTAACTGTCTTGCAATTATGTTAAGCTTTATGTTTACAAGACAAAATTTCCCAGGTGCAGGCTACCTCCTATTAGTTTAGGAACAAAAGCATGACTTTAAGTTCAAAAGAACGTAACATGTCAATTTAGCTTGCTGACATGTTTCATCAATATAGAGATTCATGTGGTGCTTGTCATTACCTTAAGATATGCAAAGTAAAGTTGTACTAACAAAGGTATGATGTGTCCTTTATGTTGTCAGAAAAACAATGCAGTAACATGCATATTCAAAGTTCAAACAAGTAAAATAAATCATACATGTGTGTTTTAAGTAGTGTATCGATATATTTATGTCTATATGCGCACTTTTTTTACTCATAATAGAAGTGAAGAAGAAAATGCCTCTTCCTTTCCATTCTTCTTTTGCTAACTTTCATGAAGGTCCACTTAAGAATGTCTCAGGAAAACATAACATTACTCCCTACAAAAAAGCATTTGTAGCCCCTTCATATGTCTTTTCAGTTCCACATCCACACTTTACATTAACTTGGACTGTCACATGACCTCTCATGATCATACCATTTTAAAATAGAACATAAATGCGCTTAAATATTAGGAGCTAAATAGTTAAGGGTTTTTGAGAACTTTCTTTTTCTTATAGCTTGCTACTAACGAGCTCAAGGGCCGATTACCTTCTCCAGCTTGCCGTAGGAATCATCCCCCTCCTCTCTCGTCTTCTTCCTCAACCCCTTCTTTCTCTCCATCTTCAGCTATGACTGAGCCTAGTGGTTGTCCATAGAACTGCTAGCTTCAGTTTTTAATTATTTTTGGGGGCGTGGGGGCGGGTTTTATTTTGTTTAGCCGCATTTGTGCCACAGTTGTTGCTACTCATGTTTATATATATATATATATATATATATATATATATATATATATATGAAAAAAGGGATATGAGCCATAGACTCATATTCCTACATGAGCCAATGTACATGTGGACCAATAGGAATGGAGTGTACTAGTGCACATGTGTGCACATGGGATGTAAGAATCCATTCCTATTGGTCCACGTATGCATGACTCATGTAGGAATATGATCATATGGCTCATATCCCGTTTATATATATATATATATATATATATATATATATATATAGTTTCTAAACCGGTGGAAAAGACATAAAAAAACAAATATATATATATATATATATATATATATATATATGGTAACGGGATATGAATAGTAGGCTTATATTCCTACATGAGCCATGCACGTGTGGACCAATAGGAATGAACTCTTACATCCCATGTGCACTATGTTCACTAGTATACTTTATTCCTATTGGTTCACATATGTATTGGCTCATGTAGGAATATGAGCCTATGATTTATATCCCGTTTACCCATATATATATATATATATATATATATATATATATATATATAGAGAGAGAGAGAGAGAGAGAGAGAGAGAGAGAGTATAAACCTAATAGAGGCGACGACTATGGGTCCGGGTGACAATGCTAGATCAGTTACAGCCGGATCTTCAAGAGGAGGCAGAAGGAGGCGATGGCATGAAGGATAATCAGCAGTGTTCTAAAAATCGGGCTAGGCGGCCGCCCGCCGCACCGAATTCGGCCAATTCGGCCTCCTAGGCGCCTGTTCGGGCCTTGGCAGGCCTAGGCAGCCAAGGCGGGCCAGTTCGTCCAGTTCGGTCCAGTTCGGCGCAGATCGGCCAATTCGGCCCTGTTCGGTCAAGCAAAAATTCAAATTTTCAAATTTCAAAATTTTGAAATTTGAAATTTCAGATTTGAAATTGCAAAAAATATTCAAAAAAAAGTTCAAATTCCAAAAAAAAATTCAAATTTCAAAATTTTTTAAAAGAAATGCAATAAAAACTCAAAATATCAGGAAAAAAAATCTAAATATTAAAAAATTTTCAAATTTTTAAAAAAAATTTAGAACTAAAAATTCAAATTTTCAAATTTTTTTTTTTTCTGTTCGGCCGCCTAGGCGCTAGGCAGCCCTTTGGCGCACCGATTCCGCCTAGCGCAATTTATAACATTGATAATCAGGATAAGGATGAGGACCCATATGGGTGGACCAATGTCGAGAAGAGACAAAGAAGAAGGAAGATACTGCAAACAAAGTCGAGGAAGGTTTTTTCACCGACAAACAAGCTAATCAATGGCACCTAGATATGATGGGATTGATCATGTAGATCTTCGATTAGAGGGAGAAAAGCCTTGGGAGGGGCAAATCCCAACCAAAGGGCGACTGCTTCCCCAAACCGATGTAGGGATGAGATGGATCAGGCCTGGGCCTGGGGAATGGCGAGGCCTAGCTACAAGGAGGTTACAAGGGTGCATCTAGGGGCAGCCATCACTCGGCCTATAGCTCCTCAAAACCATCTCTTGGACAACCTTGTGCACACAAGCAACACCAAAAAGAGGTCGTCTTACAATATATTGAACCAGCGGTTATCGAAGGCAAGTGATTGGCAGAAATAACGGAGGAGGATATGGCCGAAAAGGTAGAGTACTAGTGCCACACCCTCGTCCTCTTTGTCGTGGAGACCAGACCACTCTACAGCTAGATCCGAGCTTATGCACACTAAGTATGGAGGTCGAAGGGTTTGATGGAGGTCTTCACGCGAGAGAACAAATTCTTTTTGAATATTTATCGGGGAACTCCTATTCTTACTCCGGGCTATCCAATTTATTTTTCGTTTTAATTACAAGTTTGTCATGAAGAGAAATGACTTTGGGACTATCCAAGCAAAGAGTATAAAAGCCAACTCTTCTTTTTTTTAAAGGTCATTTTGTGTTTGTCTTTTCTCTCTGTCATTTTCTTCCCTAAATCTCTAAACCCAAATCCTAGAAATTGTTGGAATGGAGAATGAAAAATGTGGTCCCAAGCCAAGTTGTACTTTATTCCCTAAAAATCTCTAAACCCAAACTCTAAAATTATGGTTATATGCAGGACTTTTGTACTGTTGTACTTTTGTATTGTATATGGCTATATGGAAGAATTTTCTACAGTCCTGACTCAAACTTGCTGAAAAAATTACGAAGTCAGAACTGTCAAAATTTTGACAGTCCTGACTCTATGCAGAACTGTCAAAATTTTGACAGTTCTACCTGAAACTTGTTGAAAATTTGACAGTCCTGACTATATGTAGAACTGTCAAATTTTTGACAGTCCTACCTGAAATTTGCTGGAAAATTACAAAGTCGGGACTCAAAATTTTGACAGTCCTAACTATATGCAGGACTGTCAAATTTTTTGACAATACTGACTCAAACTTGCTGAAAAAATTACAAAGTCAGGACTATCAAAATTTTGACAGTACTGACTATATGCAGGACTGACAACATTTTTGACAGTCCTACCTGAAACTTGCTGGAAATAATATTACAACATTGAATTTTTTTAAATCATAACTGTCAATAATATTACAACATTGAAAACATTCAACATAAACATCCATACATTCACAAATATTCAAAAAGTCTACAGTCAATATTACAAAATCACAACTTCAAAAGAAACATTCATACACATTCAAAATTGATACTGATACTTCATCATCAGAAGAAGAAGAACGGGTAACCGGCCTCTTAGAACGAGTTGCAGTCTTCTCCGTTCCACAACTTCTAAGTGGCTCTGGTTCTGCGATTGATACTGATTTTTCAATAACGTGGGCTTCCTGGCGTGTCCTGCGCTCAGACGCAGTAGGTCGCTTTCTTTTGGTTCCAACATCGATTTTCTTCTCCTTCAGGTTGCGGCTATGAAGACCATTAAGCAAATAATAAAAACACATCGTTAAGAAACAATACTAAAAAACATAGGACTGTAGAAATTTTCTACAGTCCTGTGTTTTACTGGACTGTAGAAATTTTCTACAGTCCTGTGTTCTTACAGGACTCTAGATATTTTCTACAGTCCTGTGTTCTTCAGGCCCGAGTACACGACCCCTCATCCCTAAAACCCTAAAATCTACGAAAATATCTAGTAAGAACTCCTCTCTACCTGGTTGTCCCCGAGTAATGGATAGCCCCGAGTAAGAATATGAGTGTCCCGATAATTTTTTTTTCTTTTTCTTAAAGTTCTCTTCCAAAAAGATCTCAATTGTATCATGGAAAATGTCCATGGACATTTAATAGGACACTGGTGGTACTCCGAAAGTGAGATTGAGATGAAACAATGAATTTTGAACGAGACCAGTTATCGTTGGTCCCTATTTGGATCTAACTGCCTTGGCTATTGCCACAACTTTTGAATATGTCGGCCATCATGAAGATGGCCAACTTGGTCGAGATCCCATTGCACATGGACCTACTATGGGTATTTGTGGAGGCTACTGCCAAGGAGGAGCTTCGTCTTCCATTAAAGTCCTACTATCAAACGAAAAACACTTGGAACAATGACTGGAATATGATTGGGTGCCATCGTGCTGCTCCCAATGTCATAGTTTTGGACACACTAAGGAACATTGCTCGGCAACGGTGATGGGTAGGGGCAAGCAAGAGGAGAACTACCACAACGAGATAGACGAAATAATGTGGATCAAGCCATGAACTTGATGTAGACATTCTGTATTTTTTGCACCAACAACCAGACTAAAAGTCCCTCTATTGGGCAGTCACCTCTGATTTTACTTGGAGCGCAAGTAGGATCCACAGGAGGGCCATCCGTACTTGGGATGCAAACCGTGATCGTTCGCGCCAACAATCCGACAGGTCGTGAATAATCACAAGTGTAGCTCGACGGATGCTGAAAACCTGGCTGGCTCTGAAGACGAGAGGTGGGTGCATCCAATCATGCACCCACTTCGCTCCTACAGTCATAATGTGTGACATGCAGTGGGTGGAGCTACTAGGAGCCATAGCTAAGAAGTCCAAAGGCAATGTTATTGTAAATGAAAAGGGACCAAATAAGCATATTGCAAATAGACCCAAAAGTTTTGGGATCCCTCAGGATATGAATATCCGAAAGTGCTGATCTTGGCCTCGATATTTAGGAGTTGGTATCTATTTCTGGGATAACTAACACCGCAAGTTATCTATAGGCAGTGAAGACTATATATCGGAGCGGTTGTGTATATTCAATAAAATCATATATATATATATATATATATATATATATATATATATAGAGAGAGAGAGAGAGAGAGAGAGAGAGAGAGAGAGGACCGGGTCCTTCAGTTACCTTGACAAGCTTGAATTGTGTATGGATCTAGGTTGGATTAGTTTTAGGTTGGCATGAAATTTAGTGGATAATTGGCTTCACTACTATCCGTTAACATGGTCAAGCTTCTGGAACTTCAAAAAAGTAAAGGGGTATATCATTAAGACACTTTTATCAATTGGCTTGTGCCCTCGAGACATTTGTAGAGTAGGATGTTTCGTGAATTCTTTTGGTGAACTGTCCCATTATTTTCCAATTTAATGAAGGGCAAGATCAGTATAGCAAGGAAAACAATCCATTTTGTATTGAAACTGTAGCTGCTTAACTGAGGAAGAAGAAAGTTGCTCGAGCTCATTTCCTGCGGAGCTAGCTCCAATGCTGATCAGCATATATCAAATTCACACATACTACACATATTCTGAATCAGGATTCAACTGAATAATCAAGCACTTACTCTGATTAATGGGATTGGCCCATCACAAATTCCTATTGGCCATGTAATAGTGATTAATTGTCCCAGTATTGGTAAGAGATGGACTGAGTGAGAACTATATATTCAGATGCAAATATTTTGGGGTAGAAATGTACATTAGATATGCACATAAACAGTCAGAAAGGGACTGAGGCATGCACAAACTTTTATTTTTATTAGATTGAGAGTTTAGGAGGTTACTTGCTAATTGGGAACTTAATGGAGCAAGTCGGCCTGAAATCTTGCAATAACTAAAGCAAAATATGGAAACACAATTCTTTTTCAGTCCCTGACAAGTTAATCTGTAGTTATGGAGATACTCATAAAAAAGAAACTTCAAAAGCATACAAATTTCTGGTGAATGGAATGGACAATTTCAGTTTACTTGAAATCAGGACAAAATGAATAGAAGAGTTGTCACTGCCTCTAACTACCTTGTTTTCTTGGTATTCCCTATGGTTGGATTTTTATTTAGTTGGTTTTCTAACCACATGATTGCATGTGTTCTTGTTTGTTCCAGAGTTTATTTCAAAAAATTCCATATAGTACTGTCAGTTTCTACTATGAGAGAACCTGAGATCTAGCTTGATTTCAGGTTTGAGAGACTGGACAAAGCTGTACTGTATGTAGTCAAATATAGAAAGAGCTCTCAATTATCAAGTCATGCTGTAAGCTGGGTCTGTTCCTAGCCTGGCCAAGGCAAACACCTAAATATAAGCCCATCTTGGCCTTTTTGCGGTTTCTGTTTATTTGGTTCTAGGCCTCGCCTGGGCCTATTGGTACTTATCTCTGGAGAGCTGATGGTCACATAGACACGTGAACATATCAAGGAACTTTAAGGATACTTGTTCATCAGATCTTGATGATATAACAGTTCCTCTGTTATGTTGACACTTTAAATGAAACATCTGCAGTCTAAATTGTGGCAAACAAATGCCTATATCATTTTCCATTAGTAAAGATACAGTCACTAAATTGAATCCAATAAATGTTTAAATCATATTCTTTGAAGCAAATGATTTAGCAGATCATTATTGTTCTCTCTCTCTCTCTCTCTCTCTCTCATGACAAGACCTAAATGTACAATCTATATGAAATTATGCACTGATTTAACTGCTGACATTAACGGAAGATTATTATAAGGCAAAGATTGATAAACATATATCCAAAAGAAGCCCAAAAGATCACAAAACAATCAATTAATTTGGAGTTATGAATCAAATTTACCAAAGGTGCAGTTGCCAAACAATCGAAATGGAAGGTCTCACTCTACGAAGATGAGTTGATGGTTCGAAGTTTAGTTTTTGTTCCCGGGTCCAAAGATCAACCTTCATGCAATGTAATGTAAAGGAAACTCGACCTTGGGGTGGATGGTAATAAGATTTGGGGGGACTGTTCGGTCTTTACTTCCTTGATAGTTCCTTTGACAATTGGGGATTTGTTAGTTCCTCTGACAATTTACCTTAAGGCACGATTATTCATCCTCTATGAGATGTGCCACTTTTCTAACAGTTTAATGATGAATATGTTCATATAGCTGGAGCGGGAATTTGGTATTGATGCTCTCTTTTGGACCATCCTAGGTTGCTGGACTGATGGCGCTAATGGAAGGCGAGCACATTGGACCTTTCAACCTTGGGAACCCAGGCGAATTCACCATGTTGGAGCTCGCTGAGGTTTGCAATTACGTAGAAGCACTATTATTAAAATTTTCGTATGTAATTTGCTGCCTTTTTGAATTCGGTCTCATATATGCAGGTTGTGAAAGAGACTATCGATCCTAGTGCTACTATTGAATTTAAGCCCAACACCGAAGATGACCCACATAAGAGAAAACCAGATATCGGCAGGGCCAAAGAGCTTCTAAATTGGGAGCCGAAGGTCTCACTGCGAGAAGGGCTGCCGCAAATGGTGACTGATTTCCAGAAACGAATTCTGAACGAGGAGGGTAAATAGAGAGAGACCAGTATCTTCTCAGTCTGTAACATATCAGAAAAAGCGATGCCTGTGTTTTACTCCAATTATTTTTAATTGCAAGTCATACCTGCTATTGTTATTATTTTTTATTCCACGTTTGGCGAAACTGAATATTGTTTTTACAGTAAAATTTTGCCAGCATCATTTGATTGCGCGCAGACTGATGCATGTTATTTTATATATACTGCCAAACTAGGTTTTCCCCTTTTGATCTCTGCTGTCTATAGACTCATACCAGCGCCCATCTTATTAGGGGTGAAGGGTAATATATGTTTATGTTGATTGAATTCATTAAATTGTTGTCATAAAAAAAAATCATATTAGTTTCTTTTGCAACTTAATATTTGTTTCTTTTGCAACTTAAATCAAAAGTGAACGAATGTTGTCGTGTTGATGAAGAACCTGGGAATGCTGCTGTAGTAGGATTTTTGGTGTGTATTATTTTCCATGGTGGTTGATTCAGAGGGTGAGCATTGGCCTGGACCAGTTGGAATCAAATTTTTGATCGAGTCCACGAGTTCAAAAGTCCAACTATATTCCAGTCCTGTGCACTGGGTGAAGAACAAGAAGAACGATTCAAGTAGAGTTCTGCTTCTAGTAAGAAAAAGTGGAGAGAAGGAATCAAAGATTCCATCACTTCTTCCCACGCACCTAGTGTGTTGAACAACAAGAAGTGGATCGAGCAGCTATACCTAATTCTCTTGACTATGAACTCACCCATTACTCCCATAGCAATCTTCTCCTATGCTAAAGGGCCCTCTCCTATCACTTTACAACTCTACATTGCTATAAATGGGTCTCATCAACTTGTCGTTGATTGTTCTTTTGATGATAGATGCTTGCATATTCATACTAATTATGTCCGTAAGAATAACCTTAAAAGATTAAAAGCCCTAATATTACATTGTCATGTTAACAGCTTGAACATTTAGGGTCTGCTTGGTAATAATATTTTTATCGGTTTTTGGGTGTTTTTGAACCGAATGTTTATGAAAACCCCAGCTTGAACATTTAGTGTCGGCTCAAAATTTTTCCAAAATCTGTGTAATGTAATTTTTGGTGGCTTTATAAACATCTCAAATTGGTAGATTTTGACCGATTTTATTAATTTTATTTCATTTATTCTTGTAAAAGCCTCTCAAAACCGCTCATTACTAAGTATGAATTGAATTAGTCCACTAAAAATCAGATCTCTCATAACCGTTCATAACCGCTACTCTAAAAATACCTGATAACCGCTGCTACTCCCATAATTGTCAAGCAGACCTTTAATAGCATATGCTGAGCAGCACTTACTTGGAATGTGAAATATTCTTATACTACTATCTTGCAAATTCTCTTTATGCTTCAAAGACTTGGCATATCTATGTTGGTTAGAACCAACACATTAACACTTGACGAGAGAATTTACAGGAAGAATTTTGGCAGTGCTGATTGTGTGTGACAAAGATCTCCAGAGCAAACAAAAGTAAACACCTCGTGACCTCAGTACTGATCATTGTGTGGTGTAGTCAAAAGATGATGCCGATGGCGAAT
The DNA here is from genome assembly GCA_036927795.1 of Iris macrosiphon. NCBI lineage: Eukaryota > Viridiplantae > Streptophyta > Magnoliopsida > Asparagales > Iridaceae > Iris > Iris macrosiphon. The sequence continues at coordinate 66,605,192 of JAYESA010000012.1, forward strand.
CAGATCTCCAGAGCTGTGCATTCTTCACCTTGGAGATGCTGTTGAGCACACCCAACGGGTTCACGTCTCCAATAACTGTCACCTTCTTGTTTTCCAAGTCGGTGGTGAAGGACGTCACCCCTGCATGCAAGGGTGTTATGTTGACAAAGTCAGTAGCTAATAATCATCAGTTTCAGTTTCTTTCTTTTATATATATACCCCACAAATAATGTAACTAATTATGCCATTCTCATCTAACTAGAGGGGCTCTTGAAATTACTGAAAAAAAATATAAGATCATGACTGAAATATCAGTAGATCAAACCACGGAGACGTATTATTCCTTCAATTTATAAAATGGTGAAGTTGAAGGACAGTCGACCCAAAAAAACATGCAATACAATGTGCATAGAGTTCCGAACGTTACGTCGGACCCCGAACTTATGCCGGTAATTCAAAAAAAAAAAAAATTATGCCTGTCTCAAGTTGTGGATTCATATATTTTTTCTCATTAAAATTTGGATCACAAATCATGGGTATGATATAGAGGCAATTTAAGTAAACAATATGGAACATATTTATAAATGAGATAATGAGTTCAAATGACATGCAATATAGTGTGCACAAAGTCTCCTACGTTACTCAGGACATCACAAAAAAAAAAAAAAAAAAAATTGGTCTGATATAGAGGCAATTTAAGTTAACAATATGGAACATATAATATGGTCACTATGCTCTCTTATCTTTTAGTGTTAAATGTTATTGATATCGCAAAATAACTAGATAGTATTATCTAACTAAAATTTATCCAAAATTTTAAAAATATTTATAATATATCATAATTAAAATATATTTAAATCATATCTAGAATATTTTAATATAATTTAAATTTTTATCTAATTTTTTAATATTATCATAGATTTTTAAGTTTTTAGTATGTGCAACACACTTGAATATGACTAGTATATATAAAAGAGACCAAAATATCTCCTATTAAGCATTTCCGAACGTTTATAGGATTTTGAATATATGTTCAGGTACTTATAAAATTTTAAATTGTTTTATGTGAGGGATATACATACGGCGGTAACGTAGTAGACTAGTTGTTTGAAGGATTTTAAAAATTTATATTAATTAGGTAATTAGCATATACATACAGCTTAGACAACGGAGTTGAAGTTATGTATACTAGTAAATATACGTGCGTTGTACGTAGATAATAAAAAAAAATTCCTTCTAATATTAATCTAAAATTATTTAAATATATTTAATTTAAAATTTATTATATATATATTTTTATATTTTAATTAGAATTTGTTATAAATTTGATTATATTTTAATTATAATTAGTCATAAATATAATTCTACTTTTCATAAAAAGTCTTTAAAACGGTTAGCTACGTAATATTATCTAATTATAAACAAAAATCTCTTGTAACTTATGTGGTTAAGATGATAGGTATTCTTCTTAGTTGGCTGAGATCGAATTCTTGTAGGATTACTTATAACATATTTATACTTTTTCAATATTTATTTATGTAATATTAAATTTTTTTTAAATAATTAATTGGTGATATATATGCATATGACTTAAACGACTCATTTTTGAGTCGTTTTGAAGTCTCGTTATATTATGGAAGATTGAAGATGAACTCTTACTGTGATTGTAAGTTTGTAATTAGCCTTTCTTTTTCCAGAGGTTACCGTTTTCGTTGGAGTTTTTGTAACTGCAGTTAAATCCTTTACTTGAGAAAGAAAATAAAAATAAAAATAAAAATGCAGCATTAGAAAGCCTGACCTTCCATCTTGGATATGTGCTTCCTCACCTTCTCTTCACAACCTTTGCAGTGCAAAGACACCCACAACACTACTACCTGAAAATTTAACCAAAACAAAAACATCCCAACTCAAATTAACAATATTCATATTTCACAAACTACTTAAGATCCATTCATCTCGGTCATATTGATATATATCCTCATTGCAAGCTAACTAACTTTTCTAGTCAAGTAAAATATCATTTGTTTATTAAGACGTACGTGCGCCCAAAAAAAAAAAAAACTCTTATCATATTACTAAAAAATTAGATAAAAATTTAAATTATATTTTAATATTTTAAATATAATTTGAATATATTTAATTACGATTTGTTATAAATTTTTTTTTAACTTTGGATATATTTTTAATTAGATAATACTTATAATTTAAGATTTAAATATATTTTAGAATTTGTCATATGTTGAGTTATTTTTTTAATTTTCCTGTTAACTACACGAAAATAATATTTAAAATTTTCTATATTAATAATTGATGATATACATACGACTACTATAACAGTAGAGATGTACCTGCTGGTTTTGTGGTCCAGTAACAGAGGAAGAAGATGGGCTAATGCGCTCATAAGTATGAGTTGATTGTTCTAATTCTGGCTTCCTAACAGTTGATTGTTGCAGCTTGGCGACGGGCTGAAGCATCCGCGCCGAAGGGACCGAGTCCCACAGATCCTCCTCCGATATTGACGCGCTCTCACTCAGCAGATACCGAGCAGAAGTGGCAGGGCTAATGAGCAGCAGCTGCTGCTCACTCTTAGGGCTTTTGTAGGGTTTAGGCTCTCGGTTGAAAGATTTGGCCCTCAGCGGATCGCACAAGTGCGGCGAGAACCGGTCGATGGCCCTCCCGCTGCTGCCAACGTCGGCCGTCAGCATGGAGTATCGTTGATCTATGCTTGCTGGAGCTGGAGCTGGAGCTGGAGTGCTGCTCCTGCTGCAGGAGAAGTCCGCTCCCGTTAGTTGCTTTAGTAGCTTGTTAGTAGGAGTCATTGTTGAGAGGGGGGAGAGAGGAGAGAACTTGTGAGTTGTGAGTATTTTTATTATATGATTTTCTATGCTTGAAAGAGGAAGAGGGGTTGAAGAAAATTAGGGGACTCGGTCAAAACTAAGCAATGGTCACTTTTTTTTTAGGAAGGAGTCAATCTGGGATGATCTGGAGAAATTATTACGTTAGTCGGATTTGGAAGAACTTTAAATTTTTTTAAAATCTCACAATTAACTACAGTCACACAATGATAATTAATGTTAACAGCTTGTCATGTTCTGGACAGCTCCACCAAATTTGCAAAAAATGAAATTGTTGGCACGTGAAAATATTTTTACTCTTGCAAACAGATTTGAAAATGATTCAAAATTAAGTCTTCTAAGTCGTTTATAAATACTCGTCTAATTATTATTTTAAAATTAATTAACTATTTAATATAATTTATTTATAACTAAACAATTATAACTCAAGTGGTTAAGATGTGAGATATTTTCTTTGGTTGTTTGAGTTCAATTTCTAGTAATAACTGTATTTATAATAATTTTATATTTAAATTTATTTTATATATATATATATATATATATATATATATATATGGTAAACGGAATATGAGCCATAGTGCTCATTTTTCTAATTGAGTCATGCACATGTGGACCAATAGGAATGAATTCCTATATCCCATGTGCACCAATGTGCACTAATACATTCTATTGCTATTGGTCCATATGTGCATGACTAATTTAAGAAAATGAGTACTATGACTCATATCCCGTTTACCCATATATATATATATATATATATATATATATATATATATATAACAGAGGATTTCTCTGTTTAGCTTTTCTTCTTTATACTATATCTGTTCTCCACTCTTATAACGAGGCATCAAAACGGCTCAAAAGTGAGCCGTCTAAGCCGTTGGTAAATCATTTACAACTTATTTTAAAAATTAATATTACGTAAAAAATTATTGAAAAAATCAAATTGGTTATAAATAACGTAATGGAGATTCGAACTTGACCAACCAATGAGAACACCTCCCACCTTAACCACTAGTTATATAATATTATGTAGTTAAACAATTAGTTAATTTTTTTTATTTTTTAATTTTCAAGATTTTTTTTATAAAAAGTAAAGATATATCCATAACAAATTATAATTAAAATATATTTAAATATTTAAACTATTTATAATAATATTAGAAAATTTTCTTTTACATGCATTTACTAGTGGTTAAATATGGGTTTAAGTGGGAGCCTCTAGAATTCTTTAGAGCGTAGTGGAGTACTCCTGAACCCTCAAAAAATTTTCTAACTTCCTAAAAATTCTAGAATCTTTCAATATAACTAGAGAAAATATGAGTTGCACCCCACTTCCTTTACCATAAATCAAGGTATACCCCATTGTTTTACCATAATATACGAACCCCCACAACTTTTGACGAAAACGTCTCAAACTCACGGTCAACTCGTTTGACCAAAATTTTTGGATAAAGATGCCCCCTTCGTCTTCTTTCCCTCCCGTCCCCACCGCTACTCGCCCCCGTCGCCTCAAGCCCACGGGATCCCGCCGTCGCGAGCCCTGCGCCCTGTAGCCGCAAGCCATGCTACCACCCTACCGCCGCGAGTCCCCGTGCCCCCTCTCTCTCCTCTCTCTTCTCCTCCCCTATTTCTCCGGCGCCGGGTTGCTCCAGTTGGGGGGGGGCACAACAACTGCAACGGCGGCAGCAGAAGCAGAGTGGTTGCAGCAACGACGATAGCAAGCGGCGACGACAGTAGCAGCTAAGGGTGCCGTGGGGGGGGGCTCCGATTAGGGGTGCACGCGGTATCAACGATCGCGGAGAGGGGGGCAGCGGGGGAGGGGGGTGGGAGAGCACAACTGGGAGGGGGTAGCGGAGGAGGGGTGGGAGAACGCAGTTGGGAGGGGAGCATTGGAGGAGGGGAACGCAGTTGGGAGGGGGCAGCGTCGAGAGGGAAAGGGCGCGGGCTGTAGGGGGGACAGGCCTCGCGGTGGCAAGGGTATGGGGGATCGTGGTGGTGGGGTCTCGCGGGCTCGCGGTAGCGGGGGCAAGCAGCTGGCGGGTAGGGGAGGGAAATGTCACGCCCCAGTCCCATTATACATGGGTCCGAGCCACGTGGCAATGGCTAGAAGCACAACTCCAATGGACATTCCAATTTAATGGACAATTTATAGTGGACTTAAGTTGTAAAATATAAGCAATGGATATTCCAATTTAATGGACCCTTTATAGTGCACTTAAGTTGTAAAATATAAGCAACAATCCACAACCAATCACTGGTAATATATCTAAACTCATCCACAATAATGAAACAAGATGCACACAGAGATAATCAAGTCTACTAGTATGCATAAAAGAAATAAGTCTCAAATTTACAGAGTGTAAGAATGACAAAGAGTCTCACGGGGAACAACCCGCTAAAAATAAGTACTGAAAGTAAAGGTAGCAATAAGCAAATAAGTCCAAATGTCTGATAACTAGGTGATGCCATCAACTCAAAAGTGTGATCCTACATGGATCAAGTGAACTCCTCTGGACGAATCTCGTCCTCTGCTATAACTCCAGCTCTGGTGTGAATGTCTGGACCATATACCTCAGGGTAATCCTCCTTGCCTAAACCTGGCAAGGAACCAGGTCCTTAGTAGACATAATAAGGTACAAGAAATAGTGAGCCAAAAGTAAACAATATAAATGTACAAAATTACTCTAGGATAAACTACATTAACCATCTAAGTGAATGCACATGAGAACGTCCCTCGTAAGCTTGACCACAAAAGTGTAAACCTGAAGATCTCAACAGACACTCCAGCAAACTATAAAAAACCGACAGACCTTGCCAGGGAGCTTACAACATCCATGAAAACCCGAAGCTCTGGTAAAGAGTCAACGACACCTATGATGATGTGTAGCCTAACGTACCGAGTATGCTCTCCCCTCCCATGTAACCTCACGTCTCATATCCACAATACGCAAGGCCAAGACCTCTGACCAGTACATCGAGTCAAAATAAGTAGTATAGTATAGTAACATATCAAGTCACGATTCTAATGCCAAATGCAGAATCCGGTCTCCATGAATATATAAAGTACGGATTCTCAAGAAATGTCTAGTCTAGTGTCTTGAGGTCTGACGTGAAAAATATTCGCATGTTCATGGTGTCACGTCCCAGTCCCAAAATGTCAGGAACTAGGCCACGTGTCACTGGCCAGCTGACACGTCACTAAGGGCTTAATCCATTTTGAATGGACCCAAAGGAACGTGTTACGCTGTCCTAAAATACTACATGTAAAATACAGTCAAATCTATCTCATCCACAACAAAATATCAGAAAAGCAAGTGCTGAACATATATATAACTGAGTCTGATACAGTACACAACTGGTGAGAATATAAGCCTACTATAAAAACTGATAATAGCGCAGAAAAATCAGATAGACTAAGCAGCGTCTATCTGAGAAAAACATCTCCATCTCCAGGTGGCAGGCCTCTAGGGTCAAGCATACTCTGAGGGTGTCTCCTCGAGCTCCTCCTCGGTAGCACATCTGGCCTCCTGATCAGGGCCGTACACAGTGGGGTAGAAAGCCTCGTCTAGATCTGGCAGGAAACCAGGTCCTTAGTGGGACATAACAAGATACAGAAAATGACATGCCATGTATATAAATACTGAATAAAGAAAATAAATACAGGGTGCTAACCATTCTAAGTAAAATGCAAGTAAAGACCTTGTAGTACGCATGGGAATATGTAGGCTAGACATACGCTGACGTAATTCACCAATCGTGGTGACTGGCTAGTATATGTGTCGTATGCCCCCTGACTCAAGGGTACTCTGCAATCGACCATCACTGGTACGAAGGTATAAAACATTTATGGAGGGGGTATCCCATACGTCTACTAGTTATCTTTCCCACCCAATGAAACTAAATATCAAGTCGTAATTTTCCTGAATTATTCTAATCCGTGATGCGGGTCACACGTACTGGTAGCTAATCAAACACGCAGCTCGCATCCCAATATGCATTGCAACCATGTTGCGTATTCCCGTGACAGGGTCTAGGATACTCTCACAGTTGTTGGTGAGTCTGTAATATTATGTTAACTGTCAATCATATCAGCTGACTGTACCCAAGGCAGTCTCAGGTAATCATGGTATATGAAATTCAGGAACAAAGCAGATATCAATAATTGAATTTGAATATTAACTTGGCAAGGTATACTTGCCTACTCCCTGATAGTGTTGATAACCTGATCTCAGGTTTGGAGGTGCTTGTGACAAGGGGTTACTGGCTGTGCTGGAGTTGGTTTCTGTTAAAACAGACAGGGTTCGTGAATATTATGGTTGTAATATAAAGCATATATATATACTTATATATACATATATAATATATATATATATATATATATATATATATATATATATAGATATAATATATATAGCAGTATATATAGCATATGAAGAACAAAAAAATGCAGGTATGTATATATATTAATTATAATAGTAGCAGGGTATATCCACTGCTCTATATATAATATAATAATCAGGGTATATCCTCTGATATATAATATAAATAAATAAAAATAAATTGACTGTGCAGGAATGTAAATATATCTTATATAGTACATAATATAGATAATATATATATATATACATATATATAATAAATTAAAGGACAGTGCGAGAAATGTAAATTTACATATATATAAGCTGTATTATCCAGCAATAGATAGTATAAATATATATATATAATATATGTACTGTATATCCAGTACTATGATATTAATTATATATATATAAATAAGTGCATATAAATAAATAAATAAAAGAAAATGCATAGTATATATATTCATACATATATAAATATAACAGTAATAATATAACATATATATAATATGATATATATATAAACATAACATTATATAAATATATGAATACATATATTTATATATATTACATATATATAATTATATAAGTAAAATAGAATTAAAAATGCATATATACATATTAAATATTATTATATATAACATATGAATAGTATGTTATATATATAACTATTATATATAATAATAATATATAACATCTAAATAAATATGTTATATATAACTATATACATATGTATATATACTTATATTTTATATATAATAATAATATATAGTGTACATATACTGTATTTAATATACTGTATTTATCCAGTATATTAAATATAATATCTATTATATATTATATATATATATATATATATATATATATATATATATATATACATATAGGAATATATATATAAATACATATATATTAGGTTTAGGTATTATACCCTCTGACAGGTGGGGTCCACACGTCGTCGACGGCGGGAGGACGGCGACGGAGCTGGCCGGAGGCGGCCGAAGGAGCGGCAACAGCAGCAATGGCTGCTAGCAGCAGCAGCAGCAGCAACAGCAGCTTGTGGGAGCTATGGCGGCGGCTGCGGCGGAGTAGGCGGCGGTGCAGGGTGGGGGAACGGCGGAGGGAGGAGTGGCGGTCAGGTTGGTGGTGGTGGCGGAGGTCCACGACGGCGGTGATGGAGGCTGGAGGCCGTCGGAGGTGGAGGTGGTGGTGTAGTCGAGAGTTGGGCCGGGGCACTGTGGAGGTGAGGGCGACCGGAGGGAGCGTCGTGGGGCGGTGAGGGGGTGGTCGTCGGAGAGAGGAGGTCGGGGCGAGTCGGGTGGTGGGGTTGGTGGCGGTGCTCGGTGGCCGGAGGCGGCGCAGGGGGTGGTTCGGGTGGTGGTGGCAGTGGGTGGTGATGTTGGGGGTTTGGGGTTGCGGGGGCTGTGGCCGGCGGAGCAGGGTGGTGCAGGCGGTGGGGCTTAGCCGGAGGGGAGAGGGTGTCAGGGCGGAGGGTTGGCCGGAGTTGGGTGGCCGGCGGTGGTCGGAGGGGAGAGCTGTGGAGTTTGAAAGGGGGAGGGTTAGGGTTTATATAGGGGTTGGGGTGAGTGGCAGTTTTGTAATTATGGGGAAATTCAGGGGCATTTGGGTAATTTCGATTTTTGGGATATTTTTGACTGAATTCTCTGGATATTTGGGTGGGTCCCATGCCACCTATTGTCTAGCCAATGAGGGTATGCCACCTCATAATCATTTTTGCATAAAAACACCTAACTTTTCATAATTTGCATAAAAACCTAAATTTGGTATTTTACGTAATTTCACAATTTTCCTGTTTTAAAAATACTGATTTTCCAAAATTCTGAATTGTACAAAAATGAGGGAAACAGCTGGAGAAAATGTTTTGGACAGTGTGGGGTGAGTCTAGGCAGAGGCAGGGTCTGATTTCTGAGTGATACAGATCCTCATTTTTATTATTTAATAAATACTGCGCATGGTGTTCACTAATTATTTTGAGGCAGTTAGGGTCATAATTTTTCTACGGTGTCAATACGATAATTTTAATATAATTAGAGTAAAATATTATCGTATTTTTCTTTGGACAAAATGGGTGCCTACTGGTCCTCAAATCCCTAGGGTACAGAGGTGGGTAAAGAGCAGAAATTTAAATAGGAAATAAATACGTACGTCTGTAACGATATTTGTGCGACTAAAACGATGTACCAAACAAGGTTTCTGGGAGTTGCACAAAATACAAAAAAAGTAGTCTAACAAGTCTAGGGCAGGTATGTGGAATTTGTTTAGGGTTAACAGCTAGTGTAATGCCCTAATTAATTGTGTAATGAACAGGTGCACAATCAACAGATTATATAATAAATATATTTTTTAAAAAGTTGCAATAATTCTAATTAGTCTAAACTAATCCTAAATTACTGAAATCTGGTCGAGGGAGTTTACAATCTACCCTCCTTAGAATATTTCGTCCTCGAAATAAAACAACCATGTAATGAGTATGAAAGATTAATTAAGACATATGAGGCTTAATGAAAATTGAGTTTGAAATATTGGACATACCCTGGTTTGGAAATAGTTGGGGGTAACGCTGTCGAATATCCTCTTCTCGTTCCCAGGTGGATTCACCTGGTGTATGATGTCTCCATGTAACACGAACGAGAGGAATAGTCTGGCCTCGCAACACTTTCTCGCTACGGTCCAGGATTTCTACAGGCTCTTCCTGGTACGATAAACTCGGCCCGATGGTGATCTCTGAATAGTCCAGCACATGACTCGGGTCTGGAATGTACCTCCTCAGCTGAGATACATGGAAGACGTCATGTACTCCCTCCAAAGTCTGAGGTAGAGCTAGCCTGTAAGCAACTTCTCCGACGCGCTCTAGCACATCGAAGGGTCCAATGTACCTTGGACTCAGCTTTCCTCTTCCTCCAAATCTGATAGTTCCTCGGGTAGGTGAGATCTTCAAGAACACATGCTCTCCCACTTGGAACTCTAGAGGTCGTCGATGAATGTTGGCCCAGTGCTTCTGCCTGTCTTGTGCAGCTCGTAGGTGTCCCTGGATCTTCTTTACTTTCTCACCGTACGAATAATCAATTTTGGCCCCAAGATCTGTCTCTCGCCAACATCGCTCCAGCATACTGGGGAATGATATTTCCTTCCATACAAAGCTTCAAAGGGAGCCATTTGGATGCTCGCTTGATAGCTGTTGTTGTAGGAAAATTCCACAAGGTGTAGATGATCTTCCCATGATCCACTAAAGTCAAGCATGCAGGCTCTCAGCATATCTTCTAAGGTCTGGATGGTGCGCTCTGACTGGCCATCTGTCTGCGGATGATACGAGATGCTGAACTTGAGGCGGGTACCAAGACTTTCTTGCATACTTTGCCAAAAGTAGGATGTAAACCTCATATCCCGGTCAGATATTATGCTGACTAGTACTCCGTGCAGACGCACGATCTCCTTCATGTACATATCTGCCAAGACTTCTGTAGATTGTCCAACTCTGAAAGGTAGGAAATGAGCAGCCTTTGTGAGTCTATCTACGATTATCCATACAACATTACGACCACTAGGACTTCTTGGAAAGCCTGTAACAAAGTCCATCGTAATATATTTCCATTTCCACCCAGGTATTGGGAGGGGTTAAAGTAAACCGGCAGACCTCTGATGCTCAGCCTTGACTTGCTGACATACCAGACATTTAGCCACAAAGCGTGCTATCTCCCGCTTCATTCCATGCCACCAGTAATATTGTCGCAGATCTCTGTATATCTTTGTACCTCCTGGATGTATAGAGTATGTTGAGCTATGAGCTTCTGACATCAGCTCATTACGAAGTTCTCCATTTGGAACATAAAGACGATCACCACATCTTAGAGTCCCATCTTCGTGTATGCGACATCCTGTCTGAATTTCAGCCTCTGTTCTTTGTCGAAGCCTCTGAAATCTTGTATCTGTTGGTAGAGCAGCTTTGATTCTTTCGACCAATGTTGATTGTAGCTGGTAGTTGGATAGTTGGCCGTCAAGTCCTGGCATAATGACCTCTATTCCCAACTTTTCAAGATCTCTCAGTAGACCTGGTTGGATGATCATAAAGAATGTCGAGGGTCTTCTGCTTAGAGCATCAGCTACCACATTAGCTTTCCCAGGATGGTACTGCAGATCAATCTTAAAATCCGTCATCACTTCGAGCCATCGTCTTTGCCTCAGATTTAAGTCTTTCTGAGTGTAGACATATTTTAGGCTTTTGTGATCGGTGAAAATCTCCACTCGTTCGCCATATAGATAGTGTCTCCATAGCTTTAGGGCGAAGATGACTGCGGCAAGCTCCAGGTCGTGAGTGGGGTAATTCTTCTCATGAGTCCTCAGCTGTCTTGAGGCATAAGCTACAACCTTCCCATGTTGCATTAGGACACAACCAAATCCTTTCCCGGATGCATCGCTATAAATTACGAAACCTTCGGATCCAGATGGTATAGTCAAGATGGGGGCTGTAGTCAGACGCTTCTTCAATTCATTAAAAGCTTTCTGACATTCTTCAGTCCATATGAACTCCTGCTCCTTGCGGGTAAGACGGGTAATCGGCTCCGCAATTCTTGCAAAGTTTTCTACGAACCTCCGATAATATCCGGCAAGTCCTAGAAAGCTTCTCACCTCTGAGACGTTGGTTGGGTTTGGCCATGTCTCCACAGATGAAATCTTTGCTGGGTCTACCGAGATGCCTTCTCCGGTGATAACGTGTCCAAGAAAAGTGACACAATCAAGGAAGAATTCACACTTGCTCATCTTAGCATAAAGACTTTCTCGTCTCAGCGTCTCTAGCACCAGTCTCAAGTGCTCTTCATGCTCCTTGTGGCTCTTTGAATACACCAGAATGTCGTCGATGAAGACTACCACGAACTGGTCCAGGTATTGGTGAAAGACTCGGTTCATTAGATTCATGAATACGGCAGGTGCATTAGTCAGTCCAAACGGCATCACCAGAAACTCGTAATGACCATAACGAGTTCTGAATGCTGTCTTTGGAATGTCTTCTCTCCGTACCTTGACTTGATGATAGCCTGATCTCAAGTCTATCTTCGAGAATACCACGGCTCCTGTTAGTTGATCGAACATGTCGTCAATTCTCGACAAGGGGTACTTGTTTTTGATTGTCAGAGCGTTGAGGGCTCTGTAATCAATGCACATGCGATATGTTCCGTCCTTCTTTGGTACAAACAGCACTGGTGCTCCCTAGGGTGATGCACTAGGACGAACAAATCCTTTGATCTGAAGTTCCTCCAGTTGAAGCTTCAGCTCGTCAAGCTCCTTCGTTGCCAGTCGGTACACGTTGGAGGATACGGGTGCAGCTCCGGGTATCAGCTCAATAATGAACTCTACTTCTCTGTCAGGCGGTAGGCCTGGCAATTCTTCTGGAAATACGTCCTCGAACTCTGCTATAATTGAGGGAAGTGCTGTCTCCATCGCCATGTAAGCTCTAGGAGTCTGGCCTACTCCTTGCTCGATGGTGCCTCGAACGTATTCGAACTCCGGGTGATCTGGAGGTCTAAAGATAACACTTCCCTTTCGGCAGTCTAGGACAGCATTATTCTGGCTTAGCCAGTCCATGCCTAAGACCACGTCGAAATTTGGCATTGGAAGTACCAAAAATCATGCTTTTAGTCCTCTACTACAAACGACTATCGGGCATGTTTCAATAATGTTGGTAACTGAAACAATGCCTCCTCCAGTAAGTATCTTCCAACACTTAGGTAGTGGGGAAGTGGATAGCTTGTTCATGGCTACGAAACTACTGGATATGAAAGACAAAGTAGCCCCAGAATCGAATAATACAGTTGCAGGTAATGATGCAACTAAAATGGTACCTGTTATAGTTTCCCCTTCAGGCTCTTCTGCAACTGCAGCTAACGCAAAGGCTTGTCCGTGCCTTTGCCCTCCAGGTTGTTGTCTGGCCTTGAACTGGGCCTCCTGGGTAGGTAAAGGTGCTCCTCTCTGATATCCCCCAGATGTTGAGGGTATCATCTTCTGGCCTTGTGCTCCTGGCTTCTGCCCTTGCTGAGGTGCTGCATCTCTGCGTTGTGGGCAGTCTCTGGCCATATGATTTTTAGCTCCATATAGCAAGCATAATCCTAGCTTCTTTCTGCAGTCATTAGCAAAATGCCCCTTCTTGCCACAAAAGTGACAAGTCTGGAGCTCCTTCTTCTGATAGGGTCCCGTCATCTGTTGCGTCTGATATTGTGGACGACGGATAGGTCCTCCTGCTCCTTGCTGGTTTTTGGCCGGGAAGGTTGGATTCGGGCATCTTGTTCTACGGCCAATTGCTTCTTGCACCCTTGCTTCTGTAAGAACCTCCTCGTAGGAGATCCTTGACTGTGCCGTCGTATATCTCTGGAGCTCTGGGGTGAGGCCACGGTGGAATCTCTTGGCCTTCTTCAGCTCGTTCGGTATCAGCATGTCACCGAATCGACTCAGTCGGCAGAACTCTGCATCGTAGGCATCGACGGACATATTCCCTTGTTCCAGGTGTAGGAACTGAGAATATAGGGCATCTTGGACTGTTACGTGGAAGTACTTGGCATTGAAGTGCTCCAAGAATTGTTCCCAAGTCTGATCTTTGCCGACACTATGCTCTATAGATTCCCACCAGTGATGGGCGTTGCCGAGAAGTTGGGCCCTCACGGCAGTCATCCATAGGTCGGGGGTGAGTTGTGAGCCTTCTAGCAGCATTTCGGTATTGGAGATCCAGTCGGAAATCTCCTCTGGGGTTTCGCTGCCTTTAAAGGTCCTCGGGCTCATCTGGTGGAATCCTTTGATTGTGCCCACTGGTTGGACAGGTGCTGGTGCCGGGGCAGTGGTTCTCTCCAAGGCCGTCATCAAAGTCTGTCGCAGAGCTTCAGTCTGTTGCCACTGAGACTGTCTTAGGGCTTCAGTCTGTTGCCATTGGGTCTGCAACATAGTTTGGAGGAACTGGAACATTTGAGACTGTCCCTCAGGTTATGGCATTAAAGCAGGAAAGGTTGGAGGTGGTGGCAAAGGTGTCTCCGCCTGTGGTGTTGGTGTTGTCTCCTGGCTAGAATTCTGATGATTGTACGGGGTTCCTTGGACATTTGGCGAAGGGTCTGTTGCTTGGTCAGCCCCATTATTTGCAGGTTTCCCGGGTATGTCCATATTCTGAAGAAAATTGAATAATTAGAAAACACAAAGGTGATAATGAATGATAATCAAGCAAGATGCAATCATAAAAATATTTAAGGATGGTGTCAGTGTGGATGAGACCTAGTGTTTCTATCCTATTGCAGGCTTGCTGGGCATGTCATCATACCACTAGCAATGAAAACTAGACCTGCATGGGCCACCACTAAAACCATGTCACGCCCCAGTCCCAAAATATCAGGAACTAGGCCACGTGTCACTGGCCAGCTGACACGTCACTAAGGGCTTAATCTATTTTGAATGGACCCAAAGGAATGTGCTACGCTGTCCTAAAATACTACATGTAAAACACAATCAAATCTATCTCATCCACAATAAAATATCAGAAAAGCAAGTGCTGAACATATATATAACTGAGTCTGATACAGTACACAACTGGTGAGAATATAAGCCTACTACAAAAACTGATAATAGCGCAGAAAAATTAGATAGACTAAGCAGCGTCTATCTGAGAAAAATATCTCCATCTCCAGGTGGCAGGCCTCTAGGGTCAAGCATACTCTGAGGGTGTCTCCTCGAGCTCCTCCTCGGTAGCACATCTGGCCTCCTGATCAGGGCCGTACACAGTGGGGTAGAAAGCCTCGTCTAGATCTGGCAGGGAACCAGGTCCTCAGTGGGACATAACAAGATACAGAAAATGACATGCCATGTATGTAAATACTGAATAAAGAAAATAAATACAGGGTGCTAACCATTCTAAGTGAAATGCAAGTAAAGAGCTTGTAGTACGCATGGGAATATGTAGGCTAGACATACGCTGACGTAATTCACCAATCGTGGTGACTGGCTAGTATATGTGTCGTATGCCCCATGACTCAAGGGTACTCTGCAATCGACCATCACTGGTACGAAGGTATAAAACATTTATGGAGGGGGTGTCCCATACGTCTACTAGTTATCTTTTCCACCCAATGAAACTAAATATCAAGTCGTAATTTTCCTCAATTATTCTAATCCGTGATACGGGTCACACGTACTGGTAGCTAATCAAACACGCAGCTCGCATCCCAATATGCATTGCAACCATGTTACGTGTTCCCGTGATAGGGTCTAGGAGAATATTAGAATACTCTCACAGTTGTTGGTGAGTCTGTAATATTATGTTAATTGTCAATCATATCAGCTGACTGTACCCAAGGCAGTCTCAGGTAATCATGGTATATGAAATTCAGGAACAAAGCAGATATCAATAATTGAATTTAAACATTAACTTGGCAAGGTATACTTGCCTACTCCCTGATAGTGTTGATAACCTGATCTCAGGTTTGGAGGTGCTTGTGACAAGGGGTTACTGGCTGTGCTGGAGTTGGTTTCTGTTAAAACAGACAGGGTTCGTGAATATTATGGTTGTAATATAAAGCATATATATATACTTATATATACATATATAATATAGATATATATATAGTATGTATATATATATAGATATAATATATATAGCAGTATATATAGCATATGAAGAACAGAAAAATGCAGGTATGTATATATATTAATTATAATAGTAGCAGGGTATATCCACTGCTCTCTATATAATATAATAATCAGGGTATATCCTCTGATATATAATATAAATAAATAAAAATGAATTGACTGTGCAGGAATGTAAATATATCTTATATAGTACATAATATAGATAATATATATATATATATATATATATATATATACATATATATAATAAATTAAAGGACAGTGCGGGAAATATAAATTTACATATATATAAGCTGTATTATCCAGCAATAGATAGTATAAATATATATATATAATATATGTACTGTATATCCAGTACTATGATATTAATTATATATATATAAATAAGTGCATATAAATAAATAAATAAAAGAAAATACATAGTATATATATTCATACATATATAAATATAACAGTAATAATATAACATATATATAATATGATATATATATATAAACATAAAATTTATATAAATATATGAATACATATATTTATATATATTACATATATATAATTATATAAGTAAAACAGAATTAAAAATGCATATATACATATTAAATATTATTATATATAACATATGAATAGTATGTTATATATATAACTATTATATATAATAATAATATATAACATCTAAATAAATATGTTATATATAACTATATACATATGTATATATACTTATATTTTATATATAATAATAATATATAGTGTACATATACTGTATTTAATATACTGTATTTATCCAGTATATTAAATATAATATCTATTATATATTATAGATATACATATATATATACATATATATATATATATATATATATACATATACATATAGGAATATATATATAAATACATATATATTAGGTTTAGGTATTATACCCTCTGACAGGTGGGGTCCACACGTCGTCGACGGCGGGAGGACGGCGACGGAGCTGGCCGGAGGCGGCCGGAGGAGCGGCAACAGCAGCAGTGGCTGCTAGCAGCAGCAGCAGCAGTAGCTTGTGGGAGCTACGGCGGCGGCTGCGGCGGAGTAGGCGGCGGTGCAGGGTGGGGGAACGACGGAGGGAGGAGTGGCGGTCAGGTTGGTGGTGGTGGCGGAGGTCCACGACGGCGGTGGTGGAGGCTGGAGGCCGTCGGAGGTGGAGGTGGTGGTGTAGTCGAGAGTTGGGCCGGGGCACTGTGGAGGTGAGGGCGGCCGGAGGGAGCGTCGTGGGGCGGTGAGGGGGTGGTCGTCGGAGAGAGGAGGTCGGGGCGAGTCGGGTGGTGGGGTTGGTGGCGGTGCTCGATGGCCGAAGGCGGCGCAGTGGGTGGTTCGGGTGGTGGTGGCAGTGGGTGGTGATGTTGGGGGTTTGGGGTTGCGGGGGCTTGGCCGGAGGGGAGAGGGGGTCAGGGCGGAGGGTTGGCCGGAGTTGGGTGGCCGGCGGTGGTCGGAGGGGAGAGCTGTGGAGTTTGAAAGGGGGAGGGTTAGGGTTTATATAGGGGTTGGGGTGAGTGGCAGTTTTGTAATTATGGGAAAATTCAGGGGCATTTGGGTAATTTCGATTTTTGTGATATTTTTGACTGAATTCTCTGGATATTTGGGTGGGTCCCATGCCACCTATTGTCTAGCCAATGAGGGTATGCCACCTCATAATCATTTTTGCATAAAAACCCCTAACTTTTCATAATTTGCATAAAAGCCTAAATTTGGTATTTTGCGTAATTTTACAATTTACCTGTTTTAAAAATACTAATTTTCTAAAATTCTAAATTATACAAAAATAAGGGAAACAGCTGGAGAAAATGTTTTGGACAGTGTGGGGTGAGTCTAGGCAGAGGCAGGGTCTGATTTCTGAGTGATACAGATCCTCGTTTTTATTATTTAATAAATACTGCGCATGGTGTTCACTAATTATTTTGAGGCAGTTAGGGTCATAATTTTTCTACGGTGTCAATATGATAATTTTAATATAATTAGAGTAGAATATTATCATATTTTTCTTTGGGCAAAACAGGTGCCTACTGGTCCTCAAATCCCTAGGGTACAGAGATGGATAAAGAGCAGAAATTTAAATAGGAAATAAATACGTACGTCTGTAACGATATTTGTGGGACTAAAACGATGTACCAAACAAGATTTCTGGGAGTTGCACAAAATACAAGAAAAGTAGTCTAACAAGTCTAGGGCAGGTATGTGGAATTTGTTTAGGGTTAACAACTAGTGTAATACCCTAATTAATTGTGTAATGAACAGGTAAACAATCAACAGATTATATAATAAATAAATTTTTTAAAAAGTTGCAATAATTCTAATTAGTCTAAACTAATCCTAAATTACTGAAATCTGGTCGAGGGAGTTTACACATGGCATCGAGAAGCCAATCTTTAGAATCGATATCCGACTCCGCTAACGGACGTCAGCACCCAAGTTTAACTCATACGCGAAGTAACGTCAACGACCCTAAAGTAAACCATATACCAAAAATAAATATGAAAATAATAATATCCATGTAATATAATGGAACTGAATTACGACGTGGCAAGGTACACTTGCCTGTATCCTGATGCTGCTCAGTCGTCTGTCCGGTGCCCACGTCTGCAGGTGCTGCGGATCAAAGTGCCCTGAATAAATACTTAATTATTATCTAAACAACTCCATCACCTAAATTATATAGTGTTAGTTAAGGGTTCTTCGCCTGAACATCGACAAGTTTTCGGTGTTCGTGCCAACGAACCTATGCATGCATGGCGTTGCAACTTACAATTTTGTACGTCTCATGCCACGTTCTAACACACCACGATTGTCACGGTTATTAATCCTATATTTAAACATAATCCTAAGCGCGCGCACACACACACACACACACACACACACACACACACACATATATATATACAATTGCTAGTCTATAATGTCAACAAGTTTATTGGGACATCCCCAACATATAAGTTTCGTTTACACCTCATAATCATGCTTTAATTCATCATTATAATTTGATATTAATAAATATTTAATTCTGGAATTTAATTACAAGTGAAATAAATATCAAAACAAAATTCGACTTTGAGGTTATTAATCTCTACGGTGTGACTAGGGTTTGAACATATTAAAATTATAGTTTGGATCAAAGGTTTTGGGTTCCACAAGGCATGACGATGTATTTTTAGATTATGTCACTCTCCGTTCCTGATATAAGTATTTGGAACATATTATTTCTTGCTTGCATGTTAATTAAGTTGCATGGAGACTAGACCCATTCTTTGGTTTAGATTGGTTCATGGTTTATTTATTTAGGTTGGTTTGGTCATGAGTTGAACCCATATGGTCTAAACCTAAATCCTAACTATATAAGCCAACTTGTTTCTCTCTCTCTCTTCCCTCATTCTCTTATTTTTCTCTTCTTCTTTATTTTAGGCAAGTACACCTTACATGACATGCAGAAACCCTTAGATTTTAATTCTTATCTCTTTTTTGCATTTTATTAGTCTAATATGTGTGCATTATGATTCTAAGCACTTTTAATACTTGGAGTTTTTGATTTTGATGGATGGATATGAGTAGAGCTACATTTGAAGATTAGAGTTTTCTTGGGTTCCATGAGTTTTTCTTAGTTTTGATCTACTTAGACTTAGTATCTTTGAAAACTAATTATTCCATGTGGCAGAGAATTCAATTTCGTGAGATTTTGACTTTTGTTTCACTTGATTTGGAGTTAAAATAAAGTTTTTATGAAGAAAATAAATCTTTAGTTTTGAGCTTTCAGCCATGCTGAACTTGCTATCTGGAGAAGACAAAGTTCTCATGCGGCCAGAATCTATGCGGCTGAGGTTTCTATGCGGCCTGATCCTTATGCGACCTGGACTCTTTACCGCATATGCCATCACAGCATGCGTCCATCTTGTTGGATCCATGATTGATTATTAGATAAAGTATTCTGGAGATAAGTACTTGGAAAAGTCCTAAGTAACGGAACTCCTTTTGTTTCACTCGCTGAATGAATGAGAAATTCACCAAGTCCAAGAGACATCTATGCGGTAATCAGAGCATACGGCAAGCGGACTTATGCGGCAGTGACCCTATGTGCCTTTTCTGTTTTGGACGCATAACTCTGCTCGACTTGCACATTTTCTTCCATAAATTTGTCTTTTCTTTCTGACACACTTTATGTCTGTCACGTCCATCACTTCAGTCACTTCTCTGACACAAATTTATTGGCCGTCACTTAACACTTGTCCCAAGGAGCGAATTTTGCCTTGACCTATTATAAAATCCCTATTCCTAGAAACCATATATACCCTTTTAATTATTAATTATTAATTTAGTTGTAGTAATTAGTGGCTAATTAGGAGAAATAGATTTTTAATAATTTTTATTTTAGGTGTTGGTGCACTTAGAGGATTTATGGGACCATTAGGAATTTTTTGAAATTTATTTCATGTAGGAGACCTCTTGAGCAGTTGCTAGCTTAATAGTGTGCATTAATATAATCTAAAATTTTTCTATGAGTATATATATATATATATATATATATATATATATATATATATATATATATATATATACAAAGATTAAGAAAAAAAAAGAAAAAAACTATTAACTAAACCACTACTACCCCTTTCCTATGTTACCCGCCCTTTGTAATTCCACCACAGCCGCCCCCTTGCAAAATGTATAGCAGCAAGCCCCTTGCATGTCAGCCACTTCCTTAGCCAACTTGCAACAACACCTTAGCCACGTTAGCAGACCCCCCCCCCGCGGCTAGTTAACCCAACCCGCCTCCTCTCTCTCCCTTTCATATATATATATATATATATATATATATATATATATATATATATATATATATATATATATATATATATATATATATATATTATTCTATTTATAAAATCCTAACCCTATAATCATCCAGACCTTTTCTCTTCCCATCTAGACCTAGAGAGCGCCGCCACCGCAGCCGGAGAACCCCGCCAGGCCGTCCAAACCAATCCCGACGACCGCGACCCCGCGCACTGCAGAATTCCGCAGCGAGGTACCTGTGTTCCGGAGTTATTTTCCGTCGACTCGCTCGACCAAACGTCACCCCGTCTTCACCGATATGATCACCCCTTAACCCTCTTCCATATCTGTGTGATAGTAGACCTCGAACAACACGTAACCATAGGCAAAAATAGTGCCAAAGTTGGCAGAAATAGACCGAATTCTGGGATCGCAGAAAACTGCGGTGACCACCCATGTTTCCGAGTTCGTATCTCCCACCACAGAGATCCGAATTCGACGATTCTTTTTGGTATGTGTAGACCACTTGACCTAGTTTAATTTTTGTTAAATAACCCTAGATTATTAACTGCTGTAGACAGAATTAAATTCGTTAGAAAACCCTGCGAACACACTTTTCTAGATTTCCAAAAGTTGTGAAACAGAGCGCGCCCCGCCAAACGGGACCGCCCCGTCGAGTACCAAGTGTACCGAATGGTGTGCCCAGCGTAATCAGACACGTAAAAATTCGTAGAAACTGATTCGGACTCGTGTGCGCCCCGAAATTAGCCCGTATCCGCGGACACACCCCGTGTCGTAACTTTTATGAAAGTTGTGCGCATTTTGCGTACGCTCGTCAGATTGTGACAAAACTTGCGCCACTGGACTTGTGGTAACGCGCTGGTCCTGTGACCCAATTTTTATGCAATTCTGAGACGGTTGACCAAGTCGCCAATTGGCGGGCCCCACGGTTGAATTTTTGGGCAAAATTGTGTTCGGCCCATCGGAATTCATATTTGGACATATCGTTGGATTTGTATTGACATCTAGAGTTTGTTTGACCTATAATTTGTCCTATTTAGAGACTGTTACCCTTGGTACATTTTTTGGTGCAAAGTGGGCTACAGTTGACCCCACTTTGACCCAAAATTATCGTTTTGCCCCTGTATCAAAATTAGACTAAAGGAAAGTGCTTTCTAGCTATTTTTCTTATTCTGGGAATATTGGTGATATTTATTTCATCATCTGAAGATATTTGTTCTGAGGCCATAGCTTCTGGTCCTGTGTGTTGGACATCTGGACGTTACACTTTACAAATTTCTTGCCAGAAAAGTATACCTTGCCATTGTACTGTTATTTATATTTCATATGTTGCATGCATCTTTATTTTCTGTCTTTAGCTCTTATATTTTAACTGTTATATAAAATACAGTGACGGTGTCGTCGCGGTATATTTTTATTTATGTATTTGCATTGACCTTGTTTATGAGACTACCCCATTATCATGTAGCATCTTTAGGTTCATTGGCCGTGACACAATTGTTACACGAGTTGTGAGTTAGGAATAACTGCTGTTAGAAACTTTGTATGCTAGTAAACTTAGCAGTTATTAGAGGTCTATGGACATAGCCTATTGTAGTACGGTGGTCCCATCCTTGTCCTTGTTTGGTCGCAGGATTGGGCTAGGGTACTAAGAATAGGCTATGAACCAAATTGTGTCATGGATGTGACATGCTTAGAGCATGGGGTGGGGAGAACAACAAGTACCGCATTTGAGCTCCTTTGCACTTTTCTCCTGTGCGCCCGGATTCTCCGCTGGAGATACGGGTAGTGATGACCACTATATATTATGTACTATTAGGCGGGCCTCCGTCGTTCAAAAGACGATGTGCCTTTTAGGCCCCTGGATCTCCAATAGAGAACTATGCCAAATCACAATTTTTAGCCAGATAGCTCACTTGTGGGGAATGTTGTTCTTAACTGCATTCACTTAGACGGTTAGGCGACCATTGGATATTTATTTTAGTACTTTATTGACGTGTGTTTTATGTTTCTTGTTACGTCCCTCTGAGGACCTGACCCCTTCCAGGTGTATCTGTTATTGAGTATTCGCAGGAGCGCAGATTCAGATGGTTACATATGTTTTGAGGATGTCTTCTCTTCGAGCCCGTGGTTGTTAGCTGGTATTCCTATATCGTGTTTATTGTGTTATACTTATATTGTATTTACTTTTACATTCGAGTTGGTAGTGGATTTGTTTTCATCCAACTATCATCCTTAGATACTTCTTATTGAGATCTAGTTTCATAGATACTGGTTATTTATTCATATTTAATTTTCATGGATGAGATTTAGATTATACCCTGTGACTTGTGACATAACTTTATACCACTTGTGGATTTAATATTCATATTACAGCGTACGTATGGATGTTGGGTTCCATATATTAGAGTTGCCATATCCATGCGGCTGGCATGCTTACGTGTCCTAGTCCTATGTATTTTTGGGATTGGGGCATGACATGTTTTTTGTGGTGGCCCGTGCAGGTCGAGAGCATATTGTCTCGGTTATGTTCTGTACCGGACAAGCCTGCACCTAGGACTAGAGTATAGGATCTCATCCACAATTGACCATGATTTATCTTCCTCCTATCTGTTCTATTTTGAACAATCGTATCCTGTTTGATTCATGTGCTTCCCTAATAGTTCCTTGAGTATAGCCTTCTGCTAGAATATAGAAACCCCTGTTATTAGGTTGATAATTATGGTAGAACACCTATTAAGAATACAACGAGAATATAGACACACCACTAAGATTAGAATATCTAGTGAACCCTAGAATTTCTTATCTCTAGAATTGGTTTACTATTACCCCTTGATGTATTACGAATACTTGAGAGTAGTATAGACACTACTAGAGTTAGTTAGAAGTTAACCATAATGTTTGACCCTAGTATTGAGGAACCAATAGAAAACCAAAAATTGAATAGTAGGACTGAACCTAACCTTCGCAGTTAGATAAGTATTGGAGAACTATAAATTTAGATTCTTGTCTTGAGATAAGCAGACAGTACCTTAGAAAGTCAAGAGCAATGCATGAAATATTTTCCTAATCATGCCTCGAATATAGCAACTAGTACCCCACTCCCCTTTAGAAAACCATGATGCTATCTAGAGCCCCTCTATTTTATATATTTTTCCTCTGCGACCTTAACGTTCGCTAATTGCGCGACGACTAAATTATGTTCTTCTTTTCTTCATGTTTCAACTCGTGCCACCTGAAACCTCTGATTATAGACCAAGTGATTTTATTCTATATTAGGATATATAGCTTGCTAGGGTTTTGGTTGTTACTCTTGAATTTTGAATTATGTGATTGGTAATTAGAACTTGACAGTTTAAGTCATTCTTGTAGATTGCAACCTGATGATTATCCCTTAGTTTTTAAATTGCGTAACATGTACCCTCACCTCGATACGAGTTAGATCCCTTTCCCCTTAACGGCTAGTAACTCTTATATTCTTACTATTGACACTTGTTCTATAAGCACTATGACTAAGGCTTAAGACGACCATGACCTATGTAATATAGGAGGATACCCTAATAGGTACTAAGATCCCTTCCCGTAGACCTTAACAAGAGCTTCTACGGTATCTTTAAGACAATTACAATAGTAGTTAAATTGTTATAAGTTAGGTAGTATACCTCACAACCTAGAATCACATAGCCTTTTGACCCATTATTGAAGTGTAACTGGATGGCATTAATTGTATGCTAGCATAAGACGACAGTGTTTATTCAGGCGATAGAATTTAGAGGTCTATGCCCCTATTTGGTCGACTAGCGACTTAGACAAGGAGGTTGTATGATAACTGTAGAGATTGTAGAGTCTTTTATTATTATTGCTTATTTTGTTTTTGTTTTGTGAACTTGAATTAATTTGTAACTTCTCTCATCATAATCCAGCGTTATATTTTCTGTGCTACCTCAAATTATGCTGCTATTATAGCCTAGTTTTGCAAGCTTAATCTTTTATCGAGCTTGATCATGAGATATGTATTATTGGGGACGCCTACTGATACAATTGTCTAATCAGAATCAGTGTATTACGGTCTGGACAACCTTAGTACATTTTGGTTCGCCCTTCGCAATACTACTTTGCGTGGATTGAGATACATAGTTGATTAGTAGACAAATACGACATTAACCTATGCGGCACTGACTTCTATGCAGCCTTGACCTATGCGTCCCCGATCCTATGCGGCCCTATGTGCATGATTTATTGATTTTCCTGGGTTGGTATTTTATTGGATTTTGTGAGTGTATGTGAGCTAAGTGACCATGTGTAGGCTCGATTAAGTGTCTGACCCGACTATGTACAAGACTAGGCTATGCGCCAAGTGGCTATATTACCCATGTGCCGTGACTATGACCACCTATGTGCCTGACTTAACTAATGTGTTGCTATATTCTATAACTCATGTGATTTACCAATGATTGGTAACTTGATCCGGCTATTGGTATCCGTGCTGATACACTTACTACGTGCTACGTGTTCCTATGTGCTAAGTGTTCCTACGTGATTATGTTACATGTTTTACACCGAGATGTACCTACGTGCTAAGCGGCATATAATATGATACGATTTCCTGCAGCATGGACATCATAGTTGGCCGATAACCAAGCGTGGCTAGAATTTGTGTCAATTATTGCACCATACTGGTTGAATCCAAATTAAACTATCAAAATACAAAGTGGATTCGTATCCAGCGTGCCCGTACTACGAAACGATATATAAAGGGAATAACATGTGACACTCCATGTGATTCCAACTAACCATAGGGTTAACTAGGCAACTAAAACTTTTAGAGCATTGGAAGGAACGAAATCCCGAGATCGCACTGAACTAGCCACCCTCAAATATTCATCTGGAGTGTGCAGGCTGGCTACCATTTGTATATTGTTTAAATCCTCATTACTGGATTATGATATCCGACTATTATATTGTACTATGTGTTCTATACGATCTTATCACAGTGGCTTACGAGGGACCAGTGCATAATTACTGCGTGCTACTCCACGATTAGCCATGCAAGCACATGGTTCGATATGAGGATTCCTATTGCATGTATAATACCTCTGGGATAACCCAGACTCCACCTAGTAAGTCGTACAAGTGATTGTCCGATTATGTAATTGAACTTGATTGTGTATTGTATCTTCTGTTAAATAGTTTAGGGACATGGACTATCATAGTGCGATGGTCTAACCATTGTCCTTGTTTGGTTGTAGGGTTAGATTGTTGTATCACGATAGGCTATGGACCGAAACTATGAGACATAACTATATATATATATATATATATATATATATATGTTTTTTCTCTCTGGTTTTATTTTTTCATTCGTGCTTCCTTTGTGGTACTTGCTATTTGGGGTCTAATCCCACTGGTTTTGCATAGCCAGATTTAGAGCCAGCACCCGACGATCCAGCGTACTTCCCCCTGAATAATGATGCGCTCCAGACGGATGGCCACTGAGGGACACGAGTGGGTTTCTTCTTTCCTGCTCGATATTGTACATTTTTCACTTTTGGGCATTTAGCCACCGGCACTTGTTAGCCGTAGATCTGGATATTCAGTTTTCTTACATGATTGTAATTAATCAGACTGCAGCTGATCATGGTCATATACTTTTGCTAATCTATCAGCTTCTTATTTTTTCTAGCTGGTTTCTAGAATATTTTGATGGGGCGATTGGGACACCTTTCAGCTTTATCATACATGTTATATATTTGCTATTCTTGTTTGACGAATTAAGATAATAGATGTTATGTGTGACCCTAAGTTACTTGCTTGTAGTATGCACCCCTTGTCTAGTTACAGCCATGATCATCGTACGACATATAGTTTCTTGTACGGGGTAGCTGGCCATGTTCGTCTCCGTATTCCGGTACTGGGGCATGATAAGGTTTTAGTGGTGGCCCATGCAGGTCTATATTTTCAGACTTGAGGGGTGTCGTGGTCCTAGGAGTCTCAATCAAACGTGTGCCTTTGAAATCCTGAATTCATTCTTCTCGATGCCCTGCTTGACTATCGAATCAATTGCTTCTTTGATCCTTCTCGTCTTGTTCTTGATGTCGCTTGTCCTTTTCTTTAGGGCTTCTTTACTTGCTAAAGCAGCAAATCTGGCAGGTCCCGGTACCCCTGGGCCGCAACAAGTGGAAACACCTGCTTTGAGTCAGGTCCGGGTTGAGCCAGTGATTGAGCAAGTCGGGACAATCGAACCAGTAGCAGATTATGTTGAACGACAGACCCCAGAGATCCAATACCTCCAGCCGTACCAGCGGTACTTGACATTCCAACATTATTGGAGATCATCCGAAGGATGTTAGCAACTCAGTAGCATCAGCAATTTTAGAAACAACAGCATAATATCTTACTGAATCAAGGGTTACAGATGGCTCTAGAAAGAGGCGGAAGGTCAGATTCAGGTGCGTCGGTGATGAGAACATAAAATATCGTATTTTTATTCTTTAATGTATACTTATTTATTCTTATTTGATGTCTAAAGATACTCATTATTTTTATATTTTTATCTAGGATGCAATTGGAGTCACTAAATACAAAATGGAGCTAATTATCAATTCTGGACAATTTTGACTCCTTGTAGAAAAATGGTCATAACTTTCTCATCCGAAGTCCAATTGAGCTGATCAAATTGATTCGGAAAGATAAGTGATAGAGGTACAATTTTTTTGTTTTGAGTTTTTTGAGATTCTAGCTGCATCATATACCAAATCAGGCTTGAAGTTGAGTCAACTATGTTGTGCACGAAAAGTGCAGCTGAATTAACCATTTCCCAACTTGTTCAAAGATTTTATTTTATTGTTTGGGTTGCTGTAACTCTTAGAGGATTTGTGGGAAGATATTGTAATCTTCAAACAACTAATTTAGAGTGTAAAAAAGGGGTAGAGATCAGGAGAAAATGGAGAACAACACAACTCTTCTTCTTCTTCTCCAATATTCTTTTGAAGTTTTTATGAACATGTGGAGCTAAAAGCCTTGTTGGTCGAAGGAAACAGAAGCCTTGGAATCAATAAACTTGTGAGATCTAAATTATTTTCATATGTTTGATTTATGCTTTGAGTATTGAATATTTTTCTATGCCTACTTTCATGATTGTGTTGTTTAATTACTAGGAGGCCTACTATTCTATTATCCATTTCGATCTACTGCTAAATTAGATATCAAATCCGTAATTGTTTAATTTTTATAATTTGTGAAGAAACCAAGATTTAATGAACTACTTTATTTTATTAGATCTTAGGAGAATTTTTTTGACAAAATTAAATGTAACCGCTTGTGCTTGTGTTGTTTTGCTTCATCGATCTCTTGGTTCTTTAAGAAATTACTAGATTAAATCTTCAGCACTTGTCTTGTATTATTTAGTAATTAAAGCTAACTAGATCGCTTGTTTCTAATTATCTAAGCCTAAGAGAGATAGTAAATACTTCCAACGGTGAATATTCAAAGTATGATAATTTATGTTTGCATCAATGATCAATTTTAAGATTCCAATAGTGGATGTTGACTGAGACCAACATTTTTTTCTTTGATTGTTTTAATACTTTAATTGTTTTGAGCTCTTTTTAATTTGCTTTGATCCAAAACTCTTCCCCCATCCTATTTCACATAACATAATGATCAAACTAATTACCCTTCGTGGGATCGATCCTTACTCTCACTACTACATATTATTTCAAAAGTAAATGTTTTATTTTTGGCTGCCTACAGAAGCACGACCAATTTTGGCACCGTTACCGGGAAGTAATTTTAGTTGATTTTTGTGCTTTTAGTGTTCTCTATTTCGTTCTTATAATTAAATAATTTTTTATTTATTAGAGCAAAAAAAAAAAGTTCGAGAACAGGAAATGGCTGCCCATTCTCAACTCTTTGGCACCTGGCTAGATCTTCCATCTAGGCATTCTGATGAGGTAAATATTTCTTTACTAGAACAACAAATTTCTAGTTTAACTTCGCTTGTTCGTCAGATGGTTGTAGGTAACATGAAAACAACAAAAGCTTGTGGGATTTGTCTAGTAGAAGGGCATCCAACCGATATGTGTCCAACTCTTCAAGAGAAGCCTAATGAACAAGTGAATACGACAAGTGGTTTTTCTGGAATACCACAAATGAAGTATGATCCCTATTCAGACACTTACAACCTAGGATGGAGAGATCATTCCAATTTTACCTATAAGAGTCCACAATTAAATCAGCCCGCAACTCAAAATTGCCCAAGTTACCAGCAATATAAGCAGCAATACCTACAACCGAGCCAAACTTCTAATTTTGGTATGTCTTTAGAAGATATTGTTAAGTCTATTGCTATTAATAACTTACAATTTCAACATAAAACGAGGGCTAGTATCGAAAGTTTGAACAATCAAATGAGCCAAATGACAACTGCAATTAATAAGCTAGAGGCACAAATCTTAGAGAATTACCATCTCAAACGATAGAAAATCCAAAAAAAACTCCATGTTCTATCATTTTGATAAGTGGTAAAGAGGTTGACATTCCAGAAAAAGAAGCACGTGCATCGTCAAAACAAGACGAAGAGAAAAATATCGTTGCAGAAACGAACATTCCTAATAACGATGTAGTACCTATTGCAAAAGAAGTTTTTAAACTTGATGGAAAAGATGGAGTAAAAGTTGCCATCAGTGAGAATTTTGAGAAAGAACATGAGTTAGCTTTGAGTACTAACTTACATAAAACTGCTGCAGTGTTGAACGATCTTCCAAAAAGACAACAGTCAGGTAACATTTCATATATTTCGTTACCAATTTATGACAAAAGACATTTACCTTCTGTTTTGCAAGCCTGCATTCTAGACTTGAAACCCCTGCCTAGTTATATCAAGTGTACATAGAGTCGAGCCAACGACAATATTAAACAAAGGCGCTGCTTGGGAGGCAACCCAAGGGAAGTTTGTTTTTATTCTCTAATTTTATTTTTGATTATTTTGTCTTTTTTTTTGCATTTAACCATACATTGGAGACAATGTCTGTTTTAAGTGTGGGGGAGGGGATTTACTTTATTTTAAGCATTTTTAGTTCGTTGTTTTCAAAAAAAAAAAGAAAAAAAGAAAAAAGAAAATAATTTTTTTTTAATATAAGAATTTTGTTTGTTGGTTTTTAATGATTTTTTGTTGTGTTTATCATGAGTAAGATTCAACTAAATTTGAAAAATTCATAACATGATTGAATAAGTAAATTTTTTTCAACTTAGAATTAATTAGTCTAGTTATTTTTTATTGAAAATGGTAGTATCTAAATTGGTAGACAAAAGCTAGTGAGGATTTAAGCCTTTAGACTGACACATCAGTCTCATTATTCTTTCATGAGAGATATTCTTCCACTGATTTGTTTCTGTAGAACTTGCTTTGATTCTCTTCGAGGTCACATTGACACATGCATACATGAACATGATTAAGGCCATCTTTGTTATGCGTTACATAAGCCAAATAGCCCACCTTGTAATTAATTTTTTTTTGTTGAACCCCTTTGAGCTTTATTGCCTTTTCTTGGTATACCCACATTACAAGCTTTCAACCTATAATATTTATACCTTTACCCAAGTCGCAAAGCTAGTGGAGCATTGTTGATCATTATGATATGTATGGGTGTACGAAAAAATAAGTGTGGGGGTATCTAAATTTTTGGTTTGGTTACACCCAACAAAATGGAACATATTTTCATCCTCAAATTTTCTAAGTTCCACTATTGTTAAAAAAAAAGAGTAAAGAAGAGAAAAAAAGAAAAAAAAATGGTGGAAGTTGTTTTACATTGTTTAAATGCTTTAAAAGCCAAATTGAAGAAGTTGTTAAATGGAGTGATTGATTTTACATGTTTTATATTGAGCTTGAGTTGATTTATTTTTGCTCCACTAGTTTTGATGGCTTTTGAGCTACACTCCCAAATATATCCCACCTTAATCCTAAGCCACGTTACAACCCATGAAAAGTCCTTATGATTTATGTTATGCATGTGATCCTAGTGGTGGAGAATGAGAAGATATGCAAGCTTATGGTAGATTATTTCTTCTGGAATGAATTTGAGTAAAATATATACCTTCAAACACATGAGAGTTGAGTGTTTATTCCCGTGAGGGTCTACGTATTTAGTTTACTCCATTTTCAAGTGAAAATACCTACTAAGTAATTAGAAGTTGTTTAAGAATATATGTTCATGATATGTTATGAGTTTTGAAGAGCTTGATTATTTTTTATTTATGACATTGCAACCTTGATTTTTTTCGGAAAAATAAATTAGAGTTTCGCCCGAGGACGAGCAAAGGTTAAGTGTGGGAGTATTTGATGACAACATAAAATGTCATATTTTTATTCCTTAATGTATACTCCTTTATTCTTATTTGATGTCTAAAGATACTCATTATTTTTATATTTTGATCTAGGATGCAATTGGAGTCACTAAATGCAAAATGGAGCTAATTATCAATTCTGGACAATTTTGATACCTTGTAGAAAAATAGTCATAACTTGCTCATCCGAAGTTCAATTGAGCTGATCCAAATTGATTCGGAAAGCTAAGTGATAGAGGTACAAATTTTCTGTTTTGAGCTTTTCGAGATTCTGGCTACATCATGGACCAAATCTGGCTTGACGTTGAGTCAACTATGCTATGCACGAAAAGTGCAGCTGAATTAACCATTTTCCAACTTGTTCAAAGATTTTATTTTATTGTTTGGTTTGTTGTAACTCTTAGAAGATTTATGGAAAGATATTGTGATCTTTAAACAACTAATTTAGAGTGTATTAAAGGGGTAGAGATAAGGAGAAAATGGAGAACAACACACAACTCTTCTTCTTCTTCTCCAATATTCTTTTAAAGTTTTCATGAACATGCGGAGCTAAAAGCCTTGTTGGTCGAAGGAAACA
Organism: Iris macrosiphon; assembly: GCA_036927795.1. Lineage (NCBI taxonomy): Eukaryota > Viridiplantae > Streptophyta > Magnoliopsida > Asparagales > Iridaceae > Iris > Iris macrosiphon. Next base: position 66,636,761 of record JAYESA010000012.1, read on the forward strand.
GAAGCCTTGGAATCAATAAACTTGTGAGATCTAAATTATTTTCATATGTTTGATTTATGCTTTGAGTATTGAATATTTTTTTATGCCTACTTTCATGATTGTTTTGTTTAATTACTAGGAGGCCTACTATTCTATTATCCATTTTGATCTACTGCTAAATTAGACATCAAATCCGTAATTGTTTGATTTTTTTAATTTGTGAAGCAACCAAGATTTAATGAACTGCTTTGTTTTATTAGATCTTAGGAGAATTTTTTTGACAAAATTAAATGCAACCGCTTGTGCTTATGTTGTTTTGCTTCATCGATCTCTTGCTTCTTTAAGAAATTACTAGATTAAATCTTCAGCGCTTGTCTTGGATTATTTAGTAATTAAAGCTAATTAGATCACTTGTTTCTAATTATCTAAGCCTAAGAGAGATAGGAAATACTTCCAACGGTGAATATTCAAAGTATGATAATTTATGTTTACATCAATGATCAATTTTAAGATTCCAATGGTGGGTGTTGACTGAGACCAACATTTTTTCCTTTGATTGTTTTAATACTTTAATTATTTTTAGCTCTTTTTAATTTGCTTTGATGCAAAACTCTTCCCCTATCCTATTTCATATAGCATAAAGATCAAACTAATTACTCTTCGTGGGATCGATCCTTACTCTCACTACTTCATATTATTTCAAGAGTAAATATTTTATTTTTGGGTGCCTACGACAGCACTCCAGTCGGTCAGATTTTGTCGACTTAACCAGTAATACTTTGACGGAACAGACGACGCCATCATGACAGATGCGTGGCTCAAAGACATCAAAGTTATCTTGGCAGCAACAAAGATTCTGGCTGAGGAACAAGTTGACTAGGTCCGACTGCAGCTTCAAGACCTTGTTCGTGACTGGTGGACGTCAGTGGAGGTTGGCTTGAGGCATCCTATTGTAAAAGCATGAAAAAATTATACAGGCCGCATAAAGGTCATATCCCCTAAATAAGCCACAGAGAAGCCATATGCGGCCTGAACAATCAAGTCACAGAAAAGCCATATACGGCCTGAACAATCAAACCGTAGAGAAGCCACATGCGGCCTGAACAAACAAGCCACATAAAAGCCATATGAGGCCTAAACAATCAAGCCACAGAAGAGCCACATGCGGTCTGAATAATCAAGTCACAGAGATGCCATATGCGGCCTGAACAGTCAAGCCGCTGAAGAGCCATATGCGGCCTGATCAACCAAGTCGCAGAGAAGCCGCATAGTATACTATATGCGGCCTGAACGACCACAGAGTAGAGAGGCTGCATAAAACACCCTTGAAACAGATTTTGATGTCTGTCAGAAGCTCTGACACATCACTCATCCCTCTAAGATACTCCAAGACTCGAAAAGACGATAGCTCAGGAAAAGATAATAAGTCACCTCAATGCATTAATTGCTTTGACAAACGTGCCATGCCTCGTGTCCTATGTATGCGGCCTCGTCGCCATGCGGCTTAATTGTCCATTCGACCAAAGCCCGACGAGAGCTTGCACGCAGCCACAACACCATGCGGCCAGAGTGTCCATCCGACCAAGGCCAAATGAGAGCACGTCTGCGGCTACAAGACTCATACGGCCTCGCCATCATGCGACCAGAGTGTCCATTCGACCAAGGCCCAAACGAGAGCACGTATGCGGCTACAAGACCCATGCGGCCTCGCCATAATGTGACCAAGTTTATATGCGGCCTCTAGCTCACAAGATCTTTCTGTTACAAATATAGATATCTTCGCACAGTTGGTGCTGACTACGTATCCATCTGACCAAGTCACGCACACAACGGGTTGGTAACAACCCTGAGATCTCTTCAACAATATATCTCAACCAAGACCACGTACCAATTATCCCATGGCATGCGACAACAGTTACAACTGTATTCTATTGAAGGAGCCTTATGCGGCCACCGAACAGAGGTATATGCGGCACCCATATCCCATCAAAACGATGGCTATAAATAGGAGCAACTTGAACGTTCTAAGGGCTGGCTTTTTTCTTCTGCTTCAGAGAGAGAGCAAACTACCCCCTGCCAATACAGAGAGTGGGCATACCGAGACAAACGAAAAGAGAATGTAAGCTTCCTTACCCTGCATCGGATCGTCCATGGAGTAAAGGAGACGCTATAGCACTCCTTGTCGATCGCCACACCCCAAATCAAAAAAATATTGTACTTAGATTATCTGTCCTGGACCGCTTTGTACTTTCTTTTATTTGTTAATTAAATTAAGATCTTTTAGAACCTTCAAATTTAATGATGAACAAGATGGTGACTCTGTTGGAGACGTCTTTCTCCTCTGATAAGAAAACTGTGGCACAATCCGACGCAGCCAAGCTCGGGTCCACTCAAAGGATGCTGGTGATCCGCTTCGACCAGCAGGCCTTTAAGGACATGCTCTCCGGGGACAATGCGAGTCCTTCTCCGAGGAAAGCAAAGCTCAAGAAGACCCGCATGACGTGGGTATCAAAGGTCACCGTACCTCACCCAACTACAGAGCAGGCGCTCCCCGTCTCTCTCTCTGCCGTAGGGGCCGCACATCATGCATCCACTGCTTATGCGACAGCCTCTTCCAACCAGAAATGTGCTCACCACTTGAAGACCCATAGGACGTGGATGGGAAAGGATACTACGTCTCACCCAACTGCGAAGCTTGCGCTCCTCGCCTCTCTCCCTGTTGCTGAAGGCGCTCGTCAGGCGTCCCCTCAGGATTTCCATGCGGCATCCTCGCCTGACGCAGAAAATACTCAGCACCCAAACTCTGACAGAGGAAATCACTATGATACAAGATGTTCGGGCGCTGATGCAAGCTCTATGCGGCCAAGGAGGGGGCCGTATAAGACTCACTATGAGACATCAGTTGACGGTCGTAGGTAGATGGCCGCATGCGACTCTAGCAGCAGCCGAACCTCTATTTTTGATCGAATCTCACCCAGCGCTGACCCTATGCGCCATGCTAAGAATGGTGAAAACCCAAAATTGGACTCTTTGTACTATGCGCCTACAGGTGCCAAGTCAAAGAAGTCTGGGGCAATGCGAGCTCGTCATGCTCAAGCAACTGTCTATTCGGTGGAACGTTGGAGGGCACCGCTAACTGTTATGCGAGCCCCTGATGGAAAGCTGTATAAGACCGACTCTATTTTGTATACTGATAGGAACCTTCGGGAGCTCCGCGGCCTTTATAGGAGGCTGACATACATCAGAAGGTTCATATCAAACATCTCTGGACGTTGTCGGCCATTCACCCAACTCATGAAGAAGGGTGTCTCTTTTTTCTGGAATAAAGAATGCCAACATGCGTTCGATGGCATCAAGGGATACCTATCAAACCCTCCAGTACTGGTAGCCCCGGTCTTAGAGAAACCTTTTTTACTTTATCTACGGACGATGATCACTCCCTCGGTGCTTTATTAGCCCATAATAGTGATACAGGCCACGAGCAAGCCATCTATTATCTTAGTCGAATAATGGTTGGCACGGAACATAGGTATACCCCTGTCGAAAAGGAATACCTTGCTCTAGTATTTGCTATCCAGAAGAATCGGCATTACGTGACTGGACAGACCATTCATGTGATCTTGCGAGTCAATCCTCTCAAAGTTCTCATGACCAAATCGGGGGCGCTTAGTTTTCGCCTAGCTACCTGGGCGATACTACTGTCTCTATACGATGTGGTATTCGTCCTACAAAAATTCGCAAGGGTCAAGCGCTGGACGACTTCCTGGCAGCACATTCGACGCCAAAAATATCGTAACTCTACGACAAGATTCCAAACGAAGTGGAGGACTCAAATGTAACTTCATGCGAGGCTGTTTGGTAAATATTCTTGAATGATGATTCAAGGCACCTCGTTACTTCTGTTCTCAATCTTGGTATTACTCCGGCATCCGCGGCCCAGCTACCGGGTATCCAGGCTATTCGTGCGTCCATGAAAGATTGGATCGCAGACAAGGCCTCTGGTTGCTCCTCTACTGCTATTTCGCCTTCGAGGATTTTTGAACATCGTTGTGCCTCCTACTGCACCTGCGGCCTCTTCTTCAATCCCGCTGCCTTTGACTCCAGCTACATTGGAAAAGATTGATAAGACCGTCAGGCTTTCCATCCGGAGCTTCCACATGTTCTTGAAGTAGGGATCGAGGGCGTGTTAGAGTACAACAAATCTTTTGCCTGGAAAAGGCACTTTGCTGAGGGCCAAGTCCACTCTCTGAGGGTATCCCTGGTTTTGAGCAGATGATCGACTTTCTGGTCCATAAACCGAGGGAGGTAGAGAAATGCCTAACAGAGCTGCGATAGTATCAATAGAAGGACATGGGAATGCTGATCTCCCATGAATATAACGAGTTCTCAAAGAAGGTGGAGACGGAGAAGGCCTTCTTTGCTTCGTCTATGGAGTGCTTGTAGTGTGATCTCCAAATTTTGCAGAAGAGGGGTGACCGGTTGGGCGATCTCAGAGAAGAGTTCCCTCCCGACAAAAGGACCTGACCAAGCAAATTAGACGGCTCTAAATCGAGATTGATGCAATGGAGAATAGGCTGCGGAAGGTCCAGTAGGAAGAGGAGGTTATCCGAATTAAGGTGAGCCAAGTAACGCATAACATGACTGGAGTTGAGGTTCTGGTGCAACAATTATAGGACAGATACGAGTCCTACGCTTGCTACGAGGATCCCGAGGTTATGGCCCAAGAAGTTGAGCACCGGGCTCGGAGGTGCTTGGATGGCCATATTGCTCGTCTCCTCCATGGGGGCCAGCCTTCACTCCCCATATAATGTTTAAGGATGGCTAGTTAAGCATGATCTCGGGATTCTGTCTCTCCCAATGCTCTACATATTTAGTTGCCTAGTTAACCCTACGGTTAGCTGGAATCATATGGCGTGGTCACATGTTACTCCCTTTATGTGTCGTACCGTAGTACGGGCACGCTGGATACGAATCCGCTTTTACACTTTGTAGTTCAATTTGGATTCACACTAGTGTGATGCAATAGTCAAACAAATCCTAGCCACGCTTGGTTATTGACCAACTATTATGTCCATGCTGGAGGAATTGTATCATATCACATGTCGCTTAGCCCGTGGGCACACCTCGATGTGAAACATATAACATAATCACGTAGAAGCACTTAGCACGTAGGAACACATAGCACGTAGTAAGTGTATCAACACGAATACCAATTGTCGAGTCAAGTTACCAATCATTGGTAAATTATATTGGTTCTAGCACATAGTCAGGTCTAACACATGGTCACTTAGCTCACATATATTAGAAATTATTAAAATCACACATGGAATCACAAAAATTCAATAAAGCATCCAAACCAAGTAAAACAGTAAAATATGTACATAGGCCGCATAAGGATCAGGGACACACAGAGTCAGTGTCATATATGACAGGTATCGCATAGGAAGTCGGCCACATATGGGTCGGTGCCGCATGGGAAGTCGGCCGCATATGACAGGGCAAAGTCCACTGCTTGGAACAAGTGTTGAGTGCCGTGCATTTAATGCGTGTCAGAGAAGTGACTGAAGTGATGGATATGACAAGCCATAAAGTGTGTCAGGAAGAAAAGACAAACTCATAAAAAAATGTACAAGAGCAAAACAGGGTTATGCGTCTACAAGAAAAGAGGCGCATAGTCACTGTCGCATAAGTCTGCTTTCCGTATGTTATGCTTGTCGCATGGATGTCTCTTGGACTTAGCAAAATTTTCATTCATTCAACGAGCAAAATACAAGGAGTTCTGTTACGTAGCTCTAGAACACTTTCTGTAATGATCAGTCATGCTTCCAATAAAATGGATGCATGCTGGTCGACTATGCGACAAAGAGTCAAGCCGCATAAGGATCATGCCGCATGGAAGTCTCGGTCGCATATTGTACTGGTTGTATGAGGACTTCGTATTCTCCAGACAGCAAGTTCAGCCATGGCAGAAAAGCTGCAAAACCAAAAATATATTTTCTCCATAATTTTTTTTGTTTAACTTTAAATCAAGTGAACCAAAAGCCAAAACGCCTGAAATAAAATGATCTATCAACCACAAAAATTAGTTTTTCCAAAATACCATGTTTTAGTAGATCAAAACAAAGAAAAACTTTTGGAACCCATGAAAAACCTTAATAAAAATGTAGATCTACACGAATCTAGCAACCAAAACCAAAAACTCTAAGTATTAAAAGCGTTTTGAATCATAATGTACACGTAATAGACTAATAAAAGACAAGTAAAGAGAAAGGACTAGAATCAAAGAGTTTTTCCATGATGTGCAAGGTGTACTTGCCTAAAAATGAAAGAAGCAGGAAAAATAAGAGAAATAAGGGAAGAGAGAGAATTAAGTTAGTTTATATAGCTAGGGTTTGAAGTTTAGACCATGGGTTTAACTCATGACCAAACCAACCCAACAATTAAACCATGAGTCTAATTGAACCAAAGAATGGGTCTAGTCTCCATGACATGCAACCTAATTAACATGAAAGAAATAAATAACATAGGAAGAAAAAGAATACGTTCCAAATACATATATCGGGAACGGGGAATGACAAATCCCCAACGGGTTTATAGCTTAAAACCTATCTATCACTTCCAAACCATCTCTGATAGAAAGGTCTTTCATTCCCATTTAATATCTTCTCCATTAAGAATAGGTTCATATGAAAACTTCTCTAGCCTGGTTAATCCAATTTTTGTTCTCATTATCAAGTCCATTTACACCTCTGAATAATAAAAGAACATAAAAATAGGAAGCGAGCAGCGCACGACCAAGGGTCCCAACAGGAAGACCACTTAGGAGCCACAGTCGATGATATGAGAAATTCAAGACTGAACTCCCTTGTATATAGGCAACAGAAGTGTTAGGCCCCAAAACTAGAATTCTGAAGAGTGGGGGCCGACAAAACCAGCTACGTATACCAGAATACTCCAGTACCCCGAGATACGGTCACGGCTGTGAATAGACATGGGGGTTAATACTTCAAACCATTAGTCAGCCTAAGTCAAGCAATCCTAGTATCTCAATAACAAGCAGGAATCTACAATATACAAAGAAATATGATCATCTGAAATAAAATAGTAAAGCATCCCAAACTATATATACATAACTGAACATGAAGCTAGAAATACAAAATGATGAATTAGCAAGAGTATAAGTCATACATGATCAACCCTAGATATAGTCTAGAATATGCTAATCATTCTATGCCCAGTAGGTGATGTATCAAGTCCAAAATATGAGCTAACAGGTGCTCGGGGCTAAACGTCACAAAAGAATATGTACAATAAGTGGGCGAACAAGATATAAATCCATTCAATCGGTCTGGTGCTCCACATGTCACCATCCTCGGGAATGTACAAAAAATCCTCTAGCTCCACTATCAGATTTGGCGAAGAAAAACTAGTGGGGTCAGACCCCAAATAACAAGTACCACAAATGAGGCCAAACTATGAGATAAAACCAACAATACAACATAAAGCTACAAGATCCTAAGCAACATGTAACTACTAGAAAAAATATAAAGTGCACCAAGAAACAAGAAAATAAAAACTAAAAATATGTAAAGAAAAATAGACGTGTAACATGTACGGGATCAGGTGAACATATACGGGATCATACAAGGTGAACAGTAGCATATAAGTTAATGGGTACAGGTAGCATATACAACAAATGGGCAAGAAAAGTAAACGAGAAAAGAAATAGTACAGTGTCAAAATCCTGGCAGAAGCAAGAAAGTATAAATAAAATGAGATAAGATCTAGCACAAGAATATAGTAATAAATGGATTCCATCCAACAATCATGGCCAAGCAAGAAGTATGGCTTTCTATGTTAGCTAAGTTATCACAAGTACTAATTACTAACAAGATACAATAGCTAAAAATTTCTATGGTTGCATGCCTTGCAGTCTAGCCAAGCTATCCGGACTACAAAATAATCAAAGATGTACTAGTGCCCCACTCAATGGCATGTTAGAAATTGGCCCTACTCGACAACATGCTATAAATTCATTCTGGCTGACGTTAAGATAACGGGACTGGATGAAACCTAAAGAATCTCCTCTCCGGATGCTCTATTAATTTAAAACTACTCATTAATCCTTAGAAGTTTATTTCAGGATTCTAGGTGTGGTATTCTGCAAAATCCATTCTAGACATGATGCTCTCCGCAGGAATAGACAATACAAGAAAAGACAAGACAAGACAATGTTTGACGGTTACAAGCACAGGTTAAAATAAGCCACAACAGGGGAATATACAAACAATAAGACATGGGTGTGCTACTACGAACCACTATAAGGCATGTACTGGGCAGGTGTATAATGGGTAGATAGCCCAAACTATACCGGATAAAGAGTCTAGATAGATGTATAATGGGTAGGTGTCCCCAAAGCAATATACGACAGGTATATAATGGGTAGGTGGCCCCAAAACTATATATGATGCCGAGACTGGATATAATGGGTAGGTGTCCCAAACTATACATGATGTCGGAACTGGGTATAATGGGTAGGTGTCCCAAAATATACATGAAGCCGAGACTGGATTTGTAAATATAATAAATAGGTATAGCCGAGAAATGTCACAGGAAAACATATATAATCAATATGCGCATAGGCACAAAGCGAAGAGTAATAAAAAAGTACAATAGAAAAATAAAATATATGCAAGAGAGAATAAAATCGGTATACCGTCGGTATACAACAATATACCGTCGGTATACTACAAAATACCGTCAGTATGTCATCTAAGAAAAAACTAGAAAGGCAGAAAAAAAATTCTGGGCAATCAGTATATCGTCGGTATACTCCAGTATACCACAGGTATGCCGGACAAAAGATAGCAAAATCACAGCAGGTTTTCGATTGCAATAAATTGGTATACCGTCGGTATACTCTAGTATACCGTTGGTATGCTGGTCTATGTCACAACAAGTTCTAGGATTCCAAGTCGGGCAAAATTGGTATAACGCCGGTATACACCAGTATACCGTCGGTATGCCGGTTCTCATAGTAAATTCTAGGGAAAGTCAAAGAAGTATGGGTTTTTTGAACTTAAATCACGTTCCGAAACTTAACAGAAACTGGTCTAGCAAGATGTCAAGTCTAATGGTAAGTCTCATTTAGCATATATACTAAGTCTCACGGCAATCACTCCGGTTATCGTTTTCGACACCGAGTTACCTAACTAGTAAATATTAGGGAGGCTTCCGAAAAAAGTCAAAATTAATCTCAAAACAAATTCTTAAACATGCACAGGGCTGGAAATCACTAGGAAAACATATTTAACAAAACCAATAACATGAAATTCTAAACTTAAACTACCAAGAAAATCAAAAACTGCAGTAAATTAAAGTTGTTCAAGATTTTGGCAATATGTACTTGCCTCTAGTCAAGCTCTCAGCCTTAACCTTCAACTCCACCACCAAGAGTGGCCTCAAGACCAAGTTTCTATCTCTTATGATAAAAAGGAGAGAAAATAAAAAAGTAAAGAAAAAGAAAAAAATGAGAAGAGAAAATTAATTCATATATATAAAAGAGATATTTTAATCATGACCGGCCGATCTGCCGCATCAGCGATCTACGTCATGAGTTAAATCAATCTCGACAACTCAAAAAAAATAAGAAACCAATGGATAATAGAAAGTATCGAACATTATTCATGAAAATATCTCAAAAATATCTCGAAAATACCTCAAAGCTAAACAAACATCTGCCGAACGGTATGCCATAGTATACAGCGGGTATGCCGGTCAGATAGAAAATTTTCAATTCTCAGAAAATTTTGAGATTCTACGAGATCCAATAAAATATTGTACATATAATATAAAATACGTATTTGTATACCAATATAGATATTGTGAGACGGGCCTCACAACTCTTCCTCCTTACAAAAATATGTCCTCGAAATTTTAGTAAGGCTCTAAATCTAATACTAAAATCTAGACAAGTAAATGGAACAAGGAATATATAAGCAACTACAAGCTATAACAAACAAATAATCATATACAAGCTAGGATGAGATATAGAGGACACGAATAAGTCTACCTCCTGAGTTGAATAGATGTGGGTAATGAGCACGGATATCATCCTCACGCTCCTACGTCGACTTACCCGGTGAGCGATGACCCCAAGAAACTCGAACTAGTCAGATAGTCCGGTTCTTGAGAACCTTCTCCCTCCGGTCCAAAATGGATACGGGCCTCTCCTTATACGATAGGTCAGTACCACCGACAAACTCCGAATGATCTAGGACATAGCTCAGATGAGGAATATACTCACACAACTGACGTCGACTTACCCGGTGAGCGATGACCCCAAGAAACTTGAACTAGTCAGATAGTCCGGTTCTTGAGAACCTTCTCCCTCCGGTCCAAAATAGATACGGGCCTCTCCTCATACGATAGGTCAGTACCACCGACAAACTCTGAATGATCTAGGACATAGCTCAGATAAGGAATATACTCACACAACTGAGATACGTAGAAGACATCATGTACCTTATGAAATGATAGCGGAAGAGCTAGTCTGTAGGAGACATCTCCTACGCGCTCAAAAATATCGAACGGACCACTAAATCTAGGATTAAGCTTTCCCCGTAATCCGAATTTGATAACTCCACTGGTAGGCAAAATTATAAGAAAAATGTGGTTGCCGACATAGAACTCAAGATGTCGCCGATGTGAATCTACCCAATGAAGCTAACGATCCTGAGATACTCTAAGATGCTCTATGATCTGTCTAATAACCTCAACTGACTGAGCTATCATCTCGGGGACCAAGCATCTTCCTCTTGTCAATATCATCCCAAGCTAAAGATGATCTGCATCTTCTACCATATAATGCCTCAAAGGGTGCCATCTGAATACTCCTCTAGAATCTGTTGTTGTAGGAGAACTCTACCAAGTGCAAGTGATCCTTCCATGAACTACCGAAGTACAGTGTACATGATAAAAGCATATCCTCCAAGGTCTGAATCGTATGCTCCGACTGACCATCTGGTTGCGGATGATAAGCTAAGCCGAGCCTTAAATGGGTGCCTAAACTCTCATGAAGGCTCTGCCAGAAATAAGAAGTAAATCTGAATCCATGTCCGAGATGATGCTAACTGGAACTCCATGATGTCTGACAATCTGTCTCATACATCTCGGCTAGCTGCTCAGTAGACTGACCAAGTCTAAAAATTAGAAAGTGAGCAACCTTTGTAAGATGATCTACTATAACCGAAATGGCATCGCTACTAATAGGGGATCTAGGAAGACAGGTCACAAAGTCCATAGTAATGTGCTTTCATCTCCACTCCGGAATCGATAATGGCTGAAGTAACCTGGTTGGTCTCTGATGCTCAGTCTTAACCTGCTGACAGACTAAACACCGAGAGACAAACCGTACTATATCCCTTTTTATCCTATTCTACCAGAAGTGCTGTCGAATATCATGGTACATCTTTCTACCTCCTAGATAAATAGAATACAAAGAACCGTAGGCTGCTGACATAATCTTGTGTCAGATATCTCCACTCGGCAAACAAAGTCGACTTCTAAACCTGAGAGTCCCATCCTTGTGAACGCTCAGCTCTATTCGGCGTCCTGTCTCACACTCTATCCTGAGTCACTGAAGCCTGGTATTACCTAACCGTGATTCCCTGATCCTCTTAACTATAGTAGACTGGACTTGTAACCCTGTCATCAAGCCTGTATTACCAGGTAACACCACCTCGATGCCCATCTCTTGAAGATCATCTAGGATGTGACGCTCCTCCGTCAAGAAGTAGGCTCTTGCTCTCATGCTCAAGGCATCTATAATGTCGTTGGCCTTCGTTGGATGGTACTGAAGATCAATATCATAATCTATCAATAACTTCCACCATATTCTCTATCGTTTATTGAGGTATCTCTACGTAAACATATATATCAAGCTCTTGTGGTCTGTGAAGATCTCTACTGGTTCACCATATAGATAATGTCTCCAGATCTTGAGTGCAAACACTACTATAGCTAACTCCAAATCATAGGTCGGGTAGTTCTTCTCATGATCACAAAATTATCGAGATGCATAAGCAATAACGTTACCATGTTGCATAAGGACACACCCTAGCCCAATGCCTGATGCATCACAGTAAACCGTCAACCCTCCTGGTCTAATGAAAAGTGTTAGAATAGGAGCCGAAATTAAATTCCGCTTAAGCTTCTCGAAAAAAAACTTGACAAGCATCTGACTCGAAGTGCTCATCCTTACACATCAACCGTGTCAATGGTGTAAAAATCCTAGCAAAGTCTGCCAAAAATCGTCTATAGTAGCCTGCTAATCCCAAAAAACTACGCACCTCCTAGACTGTATGTACTACCACATTTCTAGATGAAGGTATTTTGGTTATTTAGTATACTTAGTATTTAGTAATTAATATTTATTTTTATTGTGCTATATATTTAAATTGTACTTATGCTAATTATTTATAGTTAGTGGGCTAGCCTATTATTTAGACTTGACACTAGTGGACCCAAATTAGTTAGCCATGACAACACATTGAGCCCAATATGAGACTAAGTCCATTAGACCCTCTTGCTTAATTAATTAAGGAGATTAGCTTAATTTGTATTAGTTTAGAGACTTTTTAATATAACCCTTCCTAATTATTCCTCATAATTAAATAGTAGGGGCATGGTGGACTTTTTTGTCGCTTGGAGAGGAAGGAAATGGGTCCGGCCATGATATGAAGGCTACTCATTCTCTTTCCTCTTCATTAGTTTATTTTATTTAGATTCCCAATTGTGTCCTTTCCCAAATTGACTCATCCCTCCACAAATTTAACCCAATTCATACACATTCTCTCTCAATTTTATTATCTAAGAAGCATTGGAGCTTGGATTACAAGGAGCACTTGAAGGAAGAGTAATTGGCAAGGAGACTGTATCCTAATTGTGTCCATTGGATATTTTATTGAAAATTCATCTCCCAATAGATAAATTCTGAATCCACCCCTTAGATTAGACTACAATTCATGCATTTAACCACTAGGAATCATCCCTTGCCTTAGGGCTACATATAAGATCAAAAACTAGGTTCATATAACTTGTATTATAGAAGTTAAATGGTAATTTGTGTCCAATTAGGAGAAATTATGAGATTGACACATCAAGTGTGTGTCACGAGGCCAATTAGATCTAATTAGACTTAGATTGGGGTTGTGAAACTAGGTACGTATCCATAATTGGACACGAGTAGAGCGTATCATGATATTTTATGATACGACGTGATACGGGATTCATTTTTGGGTGATTTGGGTAAATGCTCTTCAATTCTAATGTTACAAGTTGCATTAGTTAGGAATTAGTGTATTTGATATGTAGGAATGTTTGTTATAGTATATTATGGATTTTGACTCTCAATTGGGTACGTATCATAGTGTATCTTGCTAATGCACTATAGGTATTGGTTGAAATGACCATTAGTAGGGGTATTGTGTGTACTCAATATTATTGTGAATTATAAACATATATATATACCTATACTTATATTACATAAGTTATTGTTGTGTGTGTTGATATTGATGTTAACTGTTAATAGGGGAAGAGATGATAGTACCTATGTTGTGGCAGTACATATACAACTTTATGCATGTGTTCAGAGATAGAGAAGTGTAGTAGGGAGGCTCGGGTAGTAACATGGGTACCTGGTCATTGAATACTCATTTGAGTTAGGAAGATACCTTAGTTTATCAGTATAGACTGATACATAGACTGATATATAGGAGTATCAATCACATGAATTGCAGTCATTTCAGGGTGGAGCAGTGATACAATGGTACAGATGCTAGTGTGGGATATTATATCATGGGTTTATAAGAGTGGTGTGGGAATGAGCAGGCCTGCATTGAACTGTAATGCAAGCAGCAACAATTAAGCATGCAGCAGCAACATGAGTAACTAGTAGCAGCAGTTTAACTTGTTGTTGCAGCAAGCAAGCACACAGTGCTCTGTTGTGTTGTGACTGAGATGGGTAGGCTAGAGCAGCAGCAAGTAGGTTATAAAGGGAAGTTGTGTGGAGATTGGGGGCAAGTTTAGGAGCAATGCAGTCAGGCTTTAGTGCTAGAACTATGTGGGTGTATGGGAATATGAGTTTGGAGGACCTAAGCACAACTCCTATTGCACACGATTAGTATATAAGCAGTCCAGGTATGGCAGTGCAGTTGGCAAGCAATTGCAGCATGTCTACGAAGTAACATCGCAGGAGCATTTATGGCAACAATGTAATCCACTGCTTATGTTAGGCAGCAACCGTAGTTAAGTATGAAGGGGGATTTGATATCAGTGAAAAGTTACTGTAGCAGCAACATTAGGTGTTAGTTTGAGTGGTATCAATTAGTGTATGTTTTATTGTAAGTTAGGATATGAATCAGTTAGTTAGTTGGTATATATTAGTTGGTGTATTATTTGTAGTTAATATATAGAGTAGTTAATAGAGTATCAGTAGCAGTGATATTATTGTATCAGTTGATATATAAATTATATATATTAGTGAGTAACTAATAGTTAATATTAGCTCAGTAATAGATAGTATAACCAATACTATCAAGTATAGACTTATACTAACTAGTTTGATTTAGAAATTGAGGAAATGACCTAGTATAGGTAATATTGGCTAGTGTAGCTAGTTAGTGGCCAATATTGACTAATTTCCTTAGTGTGGACCTAGGAACTTGTGTATGACTTAAGGTTGACCTAGATTAACCTAGAATGACATAGATAACTTAGTATTGACCCAGCTTATCTAGCTTGGACTTAGTCATGGTCTAGAAATAATATATTAGTGCATTTTAACTTATTCCTCATTCATTACACCCAAGTAACATGCCATTCATACATAGGTGTGTGTGACACCAGTTCGGACCCCGAGATATATTATTTATTCCGGACCACAAACGAGTACATTCTTTGATAGTTTTCTTATTTGATATCATATATGTTTCATTTATTTTGTATTGATATATTTGATTTTTGACACAATGGTTTCACGGATTAGTATACGTAGATCTTGGTCATGAGAAATTATTTCATGGTTACTTAGTGATTATCGTGTCGTGCTTCGTAATTATTTAGTGATTATCGTAATATCTTAGTGATTATATAGACCGTGATCATAGTGCATGATAAGACCGTGCAGTATGATATACGTATTATAGTGTATCATAATTTGGATCCGTGTACTAGTCGGGGGTTGGGAAAGTATTAGTGGATATGTGATCATACCTTATATCCCATAATTTAGTGTAGCCCATGATAGTTCGCAGATCATGCAACTAACGCGTGATCAATCTAGGTCACCTTTTTATATAACCCATGTTAGGCCCAAGCCTATCATATTATCTTACTAATATTTCAAGACACATTTATATATTATTTCTTTTATTCCAGATCATTACATTATTATTCCTCACCATATTGTTCTCAGTTCTTGCCATTATTTTACAATGATATTATTTCTCGTGATAAATTCTAGTTCAGTTACTTCTATCATTTATTTTTATTGCTATTGATGTTTCATATTGTTTGTCAATTATTGGAACTGCTATTTAGGTTATACTTTGCTCCAATCCTGACTGGATATATTTTTCAGATGATTCATTAGATGACTGGTGTCCTACACACTACGAGCCACAAGATGGAAAGCTAGTTATGTAAATCCCCTCACCCAAAATTAGGCCTACTTGGCTTAGATAGTGAAATTAGGGCTAGTTTGTATCCAAATAAAAATAGGACACGACATTTTTATTTAATTTTTTAATATTTATACCACTTAGCGCACCTTACCGTTGCTTCCATAATTGGAGCACTACACTAGCCATTGCCTTCCTACAAATTTTATATCCTTGTCCTGGACGTGCCCGCCCACTATTCTAACCTTTGTGTAACTTATAATTATGCTATCTTGTGTTATATTTTAGTCGCACAATATTCGTCACGGACGTTTATATTTAACTCTAAATAATTTCAACTTTGTATCCTTGTGCGTTCTAATCAAAATTGGAGACACAATCTTGACCCATTTCGTGCAACCTAATTTATGACAATATTCTACTCTAAGCCATCTACGTCCATGATACTTGTGTCCCACCTAATTTTAATCCCATGTACTTCTAATTAATTCAAGAACACCTTGTGCAGTAATTTTAATTAATTTAATCCAATTTCTATCTTTGTGCAATTTTCCCAATTGTTGGATATTTTTTTGTAAAAATGCAATAAGGTGTCCACACCATTGGACAATACGTGAAGAAACCCATTTTTTCCCTTCATACGAATTTTTCTGTAATTTTTCGGAGTGTGCAACGCACAAACATCGCCCCCCATTTAAATCTATCCTTGCATTTTAAATAAATGCAAATCCTAGCCCTCCGAACATCCCCATGGCAAGCCCAAGGCCCATCTCAAGGAGATGATAACCAAAGTCAAATTTTCCTAGGTCAAACCAACCCCCTTCCATGTATAAATAATCATTTTCCTATTTTTTCATCCACACATCCCTAATCCCAATACCCAGCCATTAACCATCACCAACCCAATCTCCCAGTACATCATTCCCTTCCTCCGCCGGAGCCCACGCCGGAGACCCGCCGGAGTCGATGACCCACAGCCTTCATCCTCGACTTCCACTCCACCGTTCCCTGTCCTTCATCCCCGTCGACGACTGCTCACTACTGCCCCAATAACACCATTACTACCACCATCTCCTCTCCCTCGTCGACTTCTTCTCCTCCTCCCCGAGCCGCCTGCAGGCCATCTCCCCCTCGCCTGAACGTCCCGAGCCTCCGCCATTGACGCCGTACCACCACCGTCTAGTCCTCCATCGTCCCCGATATTCTCCGTCTCTGCACAACACCACCAGCAACACCACCACCAGCACTCCCTCTTCTCCGACTCCTTCCTCCCGCCGGATCCCCTCGACCCGTCGAGATCCTCCCATCACAGACCACCCCGACCTCTATCTCCTCTACGACGACTGCACCATCACCAGCGGAACCCGCCATGTGTTGTTTGGTAATAAACGAAAGAAATGAATGACGAGGTTTATACGAAACCTGCTCTTTGGTTTACAAACAAGATTGTACAATTTAATCCTATATGAGGATATCAAAGTACAAAGAGCAGCTTTTGACGTGGCAGTCTGTTTGTCTTCTGCGGAGCATAAGAAGCTCACGTCTGCCTGTGTAAAACTAGGCAGCGTATTCCTGAGGCGTGTCTTGAAGATCTGCCATCATTCCGCGAATTAAATGCATTAGGCGTGTCTCAAAGATTTGCCATCATTTAAATGTATTAGGCATGTCTCGAAGATCTGCCAGCCTTCTTCGTATTAAATGCAGAGACGTACCTCGAGCCCTGTACGAAGAGCAGCTTTTGACGTGGCAGTCTGTTTGTCTTATGCGGAGCGTAAGAAGCTCACGTCTGCCTGTGTAAAACTAGGAAGCGTATTCCTGAGGCATGTCTTGAAGATCTGCCATCATTCCGCACATTAAATGCATTAGGCGTGTCTCGAAGATTTGCCATCATTTAAATGTATTAGGCGTGTCTCAAAGATCTGCCAGCCTTTCGCGCATTAAATGCAGAGACGTGCCTCGAGCCCTGTACGAAGAGCAGCTATTGACGTGGCAGTCTGTTTGTCTTCTGCGGAGCGTAAGAAGCTCACGTCTGCCTGTGTAAAACTAGGCAACATATTCCCTTGTATGCGTAAAAGCAGTTTACGCCAAGGAAATATCACTAAACGACAGTCAGGGTCGCTGTGTCGCGCCATTATTATAGCCGTCGTCTGGGTAGTCGTTCCGTACTCTTTGTCAGGAGTCAGACGTCAGGTTTACTGTACGATTTGAGAGGTTCATTTCGGGGAATACGAAGCGTCCCTCGTGCACTTTAATGCTGCATTAAATCGGATGAGTTTTATGCCATAAAGGCGATATAGCATCCTTTTTACGCTGAAGCAACCAGGACATACTGTATTACGCGGATAGTCCTCGAGCTTGTATCTTATGCTGCTTTAGCGAAAAAGCGCTATTGTACGTCGATGGCTTCGAAGCCATATTTTATGTTGTCCAACACTAGACTGCTGCGTAGAACTCTCTCACCGTATTTTTCATGCTTCTACAAGACCCCCTTCAAAGCTTTCAAATTCCTCATAATTTGAAACGCTTTGAATGAAGCATGAAACGGTCAAGTCTGATACGTTCTTCAAGGATGACTTTTTGGCAGATTGTCGGGGATTTGTTGGGATTTGGTGTGTTCTCTTTGGCCTATAAAAAGGCTAAGGAGTTAACCTGTTTCTTCCCACATTTCCTTTACTATACTGAGATGATCGCCGGAGTTCGTCGGGTCGACTTGAGGAAGAAGAAGACCATGTTCTTCCATCATGTAAGGAGCCAAAAAAGATGACGTCTTCGAGCAAATATCCTCTGCAACGATGGATCATGGAAGGATATCATAGCTTTCTTTGCTCGGGATAATCAGCAACTTTGTATGGTGGTTCTTCCAGGAGAGAGGAAGGGTCTCATTCGACCACACAGCTTGCAAGCTGTATTTTCTCCTGTCATTCGTGGACGAGAGCAGACAAACTAGCTCTGTCCTCGAGTATTGAGTTGGGTTAAATACCTCAACTCAATCTGTCATGGCGTACGGAGGATGGGATCTGCATAATTTAGGCAGGCCCAGTTCTGTATCCTTCCGCCATTTATTATTTTCTTCTTAATTGGTTGCAGAAACCTACTAACTGCTGAAGAAGACGCGAAAGATCTCCACCAATACGAGAACCTGACAGAACAGATTTTGGGGATGATCTTTCGACGAAGATGAGGAAATCCTTTGTAGACGGGATTTCCATCATATGTAATCATGAAAATGAAGAAAAAACCCTTTGTAGACAGGATTTCCCTCATATGTAATCATGTTTTAATAAAATCGTCTTCTTCTATGCATATGATTATTCTCCATATACTTTTGCTGTGATGAAGTCTGAATGTGTGTAGCTTCGACACGTTTGATAACTTTACGCTGACTCTTTTAGAAAGAGTATTAGGTTCCCTCCTATTTTTTACGCATAACTGACGATGCGTAAAAAGCCGCTTTAGCATTTAAGTCGAGTATTCGAACTGTCCTGCTGTTAGGAATGGGGAGGGACTGCATAAAATTTTGAACTGTCACCCTTCTGAGAGAGAGAATTTTTTGTTCAGACCATCATCTTCAAGAATGATTTCTCAAAAATCTCTTGAAATAGGGTGAGAAACGGCTGTCAAACTGAGTCGCCATCTTGAACTGTAGAGACTGGATTCTGTATGAACTTCCAATCGACCCAAGAAGAGTCATTGTCAATGTTGAACTCTGTCTGCTTTGGGTGCTTGGGATATTCTGAGGCCAAGAAGGAGTATCCTCTGTGTGAACTCTTGTAATTGACCGCTTTGAGAATTGTTCAGATATACGCATATTCTGGCCTGCGTATTCTTAGATATGAGGAACATCATAGATCTGTAATCGTCGATAAGCGAAAAATCATAAGTTCTTAGCCTCTCGAGCGTAAAAGCTGCTGAGCATGAGAGCATCCGGGTGTAGAACTGTAGATTTGTAGCCTCTGAAAAGAAAATCTTCCGAGCATGAAGTTGTGGATTTGTTGCCTCTGAGCGTAAAAGCCACCGAGCGTGAAATCATAGATTTGTAGCTTCTGAGCGTGAAGTCGTAGGTTTGTAGCCTCTCGAGCGTAAAAGCTACCGAGCATAAAAGCATCCGGGCGTAAAACCATAGGCTTATAGCCTGTGAGCGTAAAACCGTAGATTTGTAGCTGTCGAGCGTAGAAAGGTCCTTAGCGTAAAACCATGAATCTATTTTGCACAAAAACTTTTCAAATTCGCTGACTGTCCGCCTTTCCTGAGTAATAGGCTGACGTGGTCCCCAATCATGACCGAATATTAAATGTTGGACTTGGTTAGGGATTCGAGGAGTCCATCCGAACTCTATATATACCCCAAGGCTTTCAGAAAAAAACTTTTTATCCGTCTTCTTGCAAACGAAAGCCTTCGACTGTTCGAGTTCTCTCTTTCGTCTCTTCTCCGAGCACTCCGAGTTTTTCAGCAAAGGCCCCGAAACAAATCTCTTCCTCTAAGGGAAAGAAGACTGACTCTTCTTCTCGCTCCTCTGCCCAAGCAAGGGCGACTCTGGTCGGGCAAGGCGACCTTCATTCTGAACGAAGTGTCCCGCCGACGAGCTCTGCGCCGGGCGTTATAGGTAAAGTGTTTGGGACGATAAGAACAACGAAAATCCTTCGCACACGTTGCACGTGAACGCGCTAGGTCGTCTTCTGTGCTGATAGCCTGTCACGACCCACACCCGGATATTCGGGCACGAGTGCGTGGGCACGTCCAGCCTACGCCGCAGAATCGGCGGTAGTACGCTGTCTAGACCAAATCCACACTTAACTAAACTAGCTCATTCACAATTAACATAAGCAAGATAATAATGAGAATGAAAACTTAAGATTGCAACTGAAATAAATGTGACAACAGATTCAATTGTTTAGTACAGAAATTCAGAATGAAATCGGGGACAAACCCGATTAATGAGATAAGAAATAGGAATAAAGATAGCTAAACTAGCTACTCAGCAGGAGTAGTCTCCTCGGGGGGAACCGGCTCTGCAACTGTATCACCTGCTGGCTCATAGGGTCCATAATAGGTAGGGGCAAGGTTCTCATCATCGCCTAAACAACGGATCCAGTCAGGAAAGGAGCAAAGTACACAGTGCACAACAAGATTAAACTAAATATTTATGACAATTAAATTGAGTATCATATTGAGAAAGTTGCATAAAGGAAACATTAATCTTTCAGAGTTTAAATGCTATAAACAAGAATATGAGAAAGCAGGGAATAAATGAGACAGAAAATGAAACTACAACCGTCAGCAAGAAATGTAACAAGACTAGAGACTAGCTGTGTGAACTTGTGTTTGTTTTAGAATACATAGTTGGCATGTAGGGGTTTATAAGGCTAATAAGGCCGTTATAGACGACTAGCAGTCAGGAACAATCAGGAATAAGGCTGATGGTACAGTCGCGTACCAACAGCTAGCAGTCACGACAAGGGGAAAGGTAAACTACATGCCTCCTAGTATTCTCCCACCCGACATGAAAAACAAGACATGAAATACATTAATCAAGGCATGAAATCCAGTGTTCTAGCTCTACATATAATCATCATCGGTACTAATAAAACAGGGAATTTATTTATCACAATATAAAGGTTAAACTTGAAGTGCAGGTACTTGCCTGTTGTTTGGATCCGATTAATGGTTCTAGGGGAAGTTCCAGAGATGAGTCCAAAAGCTGAAATAAATATTACCATCACGCTCAGAAGATGTCAAATAGCTAGAAACGCCTGTCCTTGGGTCCAATTTGGAGACAAGGGCAAAAACGGTAATTTCGGGTCAAAACGGGGTCCGCCGGTGGGCCCGCTTTGCACCGAAAAACGTGTCTGGGTCAACGGCCTCCAAATTCACCAAACTTAGTGTCAACAGGTCAGGAACGCTGATACGAACCCAACGGAACTTCCAGATTTGGATTCCGATGAGCCGATCACGAAATCGCCCGTCGAGCGGGGCCTGTGGGGCCCACGACACGCGATTTCGTCAACGTTCTCAGAATCGAACCAAACTTGACCCACAGGACCAGCGTATCGCTACGAGTCCGATGGCGCAAGTTTCGTCTCGATCCGACGAGTGTACAAGAAGTTAGGGCAAATTGCAGAAAATGCGGATACGGGGCGATGTTCGCGGATACGCGTTGATTCCGGTGTGCACGCACACCCGAATCAGCTTCCACGAAAACTCACACGTCCGTATCGACGGTGCGCACGTATCTGTGAAGACCGTGCGCGACCAAGTCGTCCCGTTTGGCGGGGCGTACTCGGTTCCGGGGTGAAACAGGGTCTGGTTTTTCCTGTTTTTGGATCGCGGTGTGCGATCACCACAGGCCGCGGTGCCCCGAACAGTTTGTCCGGACACCGAGAGGGTCATACAGGCTTCACAATGCAATTTACGGAATTGAAAACGGAGCTACGAGCGAAAAGTTACGCGCACCTGAAGGGGACCCGAAAACAGGGTCGAACCGTGTCCGTGTCGTGTCGGACACGACACGAAGAAAAGGGGATTTAGGGTTAGGGTTTGCGGGACTACGGCGGCCGGCCGGAGGCCTGGGCGGCGCTGGCTGGCCGGTGGCGGTCGGGGAGTGTTCGCCTGGGCGAGGCGGATCCGTCGACGGGCGGGGCGGCGCCGGAGGCCGACGGGAGGCGGCTCCAAGGCTGATGCTGCTGCTGTTCTGCTCGTCGGGGGCCGGCGTGCGGCGGAGCTCGAGGAGAGGGGGAGGAGGAGGAGACGGTCAGGGCCGTCGGGGACGAAGGTGGCGCGGGGCGTGGCGAGGCTGCAGCGGGTGGCGGAGCAGAGGGTGAGCGGCGGAGTGAGCGGCGGAGCAGAGGGGTGAGCGGCGGAGGTTTTATAGGGTGGAGCGAGGGGAGGGAAAGCCGAGCGGGGCGGCGCCGAAGGCGGGGTCAGGCGCTGAGGGCGGGGACGTGGCCGACGTGGCGCGCGGCCCGGGCGGAGCGGCGCCGGACGCGGGCGCCGCCGGAGGACGCGGGGAGAAGATGGGTTCGTGGGGGAGTGGGCTGACGGGTCGGTGGCGGGTCGCTCGGGTCGGGTTCGGGTCTGGCAGACCCGACCCGATCCGCTAGGCCGTGGGCCGGGCTGAGACAGGTGGGTTGGGCTGGGCCTTGTTGGGCCGGGCTAAAACAATTAATAACAATAATAATAATAATAATAATAATAATAATAATAATAATAATAATAATAATAATAATAATAATAATAAATTTAATTTATAAATAAAATAGTTTTAGGTGATTTAAAAATAGGTCCGGGGCCCGATAAATTCCAGAAAAATTTCCCTAAGTCCAGTTTTCCATTTTACATCCAAAAATATTATTTTCATGATATTTTAATAATATTTATTGCCAATTAAAAATCATTTATTTATTGAAAGCCTTGATTTTAATTGCAGAAAATTCCAGAAAATTGTGAAAAATCTCAATTTTAATAATTTGAAAAATCAGGGGCTTACAATCTACCCAACTTATAAAAATTTCGTCCTCGAAATTTAAAATTATAGCAGGGTTCTCTCTGTCCAATCTTACTTGATTACAGTCCAACGGGTTTCTCTCAGGTGGACATTGCGGTCGCTACCCAACTTAGAATTTTACCCATATATTATCTAAGGCTGTACAACTAGTGAGGCTAGGTCTCAACTTAATAAATCATGGGATTGAATCTTTTAGTCTGCAACACAAAACACATCACCTAGGGTATTGCCTTAGTCATAAAGGGTTATCCTCAATTTGACCGGTCTGAGGGGTACGTCTAACACTACAATTCAACTTATATCAAACACAGGATTTTGTCCTTCCGAAGTAAGGGAAGACGAGGGTCAATAATAAAGAGTTTAAGGGCGAGGTGTAGAACAGAGGTATAGGGATCAAGGCGTTTAAAGAATTCTGATGGGGATTGTCAGGCGGTTATGGATTGAGATTCTATTCTGGTAATCATTTATCCGCATGCTCGTATCAGTATAATTATGTAACTGATACGATATGCTCGGACACATTTTAGGGGTAAGTATACTAGTCACTATATCTCTCAATCCACGTAAAATAGTCGTGCGAAGTGCGAATCAAAATGCACTAAGGTTGATCAGACCGTAGTACACTGATTCTGAGTAGACACTTTGTATTAGTGGGGTTGATCAGGCCTCAATAATACATGTATCATGAACAAGCCCGAGAAAAGGGTAAGCTTGCAAAACTAGGCTATAAAATAGCAGCATATGTCAAGTTTAGCAAAATTTAAGTGCGCTAGATGATGATGAAAGGGTACAAATTATTGAAGTTCACAAAATAACATAAAACAAGCACAATAGCAAAAGCCTCTAAAACAGTTATCAAATTTTAAAAAGCATACCAGGTTATTTAGCAAGTTCAAAATTTACTAGGTTGGGGCTGAGGTCACGAACCAATAGGCATGAGCTAAACAATACTAGGAAAGGTATCTACGAATCACTTACGCGCATTAGCTGCTTCCAGATTTGGCTCGTTCTCCACGGTCATCACGTAAGCTTGTCCGCGTCTTGGAGTAGCGGGACAGTCCCTCACTTGATGTTCTGTTGACCCACAATATAGGCAGGCACCCAGTCTCTTCCTACAAACTTGCCAGGTGTGACCTTGTTTTTGACAAAAGCCACAAGTGGGAACTCGTTGATTCTGTCCTTGAGCTTGGTGTTGGGGTGCTGTGGCTCGAGGGAGAGGACGCTGGGTTTGCTGCGGGGACCTCTGCTGTTGTTGTTGTTGAAAAGGGCGTTTGTTGGGTCCCGCATTTCCGGTATCTCTTTCTCGCTTTAGCTTATGCCCCATGTCTCTCTCAACGCCTTGTGCCACGTTTAAGATTTCCTCATAGGTGCGAGCCCGGCTGGTGGTGACAGCAAGGCGGATATCCGGAGATAGCCCCTTCTTAAATCTTCGGGCTCTGTCCTCCGGGGTACGAACCATGTACTCCGCAAAGTGGCTTAACCTGCTAAATTCAGCAGTATATTCATCAACAGTCATGTTACCTTGTTCCAGTCTCTCAAATTGGCTTTCGAGAGCTTCCCGAGCCACTTCGGGGTAGAATTTCTCCTTGAACAGTCTCTTAAAATCTTCCCAGGTGAGGTCAGGAGCTGATAGTTGGGGTTCATCTCTGAACCAGGTTCGAGCAATGTCGAACAGTTGCAGGCTTGCGGACTCCACTTTGAGATCATCGGGAACCCGAGCAGTCTTCAGGAGTCTCTCGACATTCTCTATCCACTCATCAGCGTAGAGAATGCCCTCAGTTCCGTAGAATTCCAGAGGCCTAAGGTTCTTGAAGTCTTTGGCACTTCCTGGCCTCTTGAGTGGCGACTCCTGGGACTTAATAGCTTCTGAGAGGCTGGTCCGCAGAAGTGCAGTCTGTTCTTTCTGGGATTCCACTAGTCCCTGGAACACTCCAAGTAGCTGTGCCCCATCTAGAGTAACTGCCGGAACAGATGGAGGCGGCGGGAGTGCAAGAGTTTCGGGCACATTCTGTTCAGCTGGTTCTGATGTGCCTCCTACTGTGTTCCTCGTCTGAACCATTCTGTAAGATTAAGGGATAGGAAAATCAAAATAGAATACTTGGAAATCAAAGGCGATAGGAAAATTGAGCAGAAATGATATCAAGAATTGAAATAAGGACCCTATACTGTGAATGAGCTTTTCCCTAGAATCCTCAATCTGATTGCAGGCCTGTTCGGTCCCTAAGTTGAAACCGAACAATTTAGTCGTTAGACCTGCATGGGCCACCACAAAAACGTGTCACGACCCGCACCCGGATATTCGGGCACGAGTGCGTGGGCACGTCCAGCCTACACCGCAGAATCGACGGTAGTACGCTGTCTAGACCAAATCCACACTTAACTAAACTAGCTCATTCACAATTAACATAAGCAAGATCATAATGAGAATGGAAACTTAAGATTGCAACTGAAATAAATGTGACAACAGATTCAATTGTTTAGTACAGAAATTCAGAATGAAATCGGGGACAAACCCGATTAATGAGATAAGAAATAGGAATAAAGATAGCTAAACTAGCTACTCAGCAGGAGTAGTCTCCTCGGGGGGAACCGGCTCTGCAACTGTATCACCTGCTGGCTCATAGGGTCCATAATAGGTAGGGGCAAGGTTCTCATCATCGCCTAAACAACGGATCCAGTCAGGAAAGGAGCAAAGTACACAGTGCACAACAAGATTAAACTAAATATTTATGACAATTAAATTGAGTATCATATTGAGAAAGTTGCATAAAGGAAACATTAATCTTTCAGAGTTTAAATGCTATAAACAAGAATATGAGAAAGCAGGGAATAAATGAGACAGAAAATGAAACTACAACCGTCAGCAAGAAATGTAACAAGACTAGAGACTAGCTGTGTGAACTTGTGTTTGTTTTAGAATACATAGTTGGCATGTAGGGGTTTATAAGGCTAATAAGGCCGTCATAGACGACTAGCAGTCAGGAATAATCAGGAATAAGGCTGATGGTATAGTCGCGTACCAACAGCTAGCAGTCACGACAAGGGGAAAGGTAAACTACATGCCTCCTAGTATTCTCCCACCCGACATGAAAAACAAGACATGAAATACATTAATCAAGGCATGAAATCCAGTGTTCTAGCTCTACATATAATCATCATCGGTACTAATAAAACAGGGAATTTATTTATCACAATATAAAGGTTAAACTTGAAGTGCAGGTACTTGCCTGTTGTTTGGATCCGATTAATGGTTCTAGGGGAAGTTCCAGAGATGAGTCCAAAAGCTGAAATAAATATTACCATCACGCTCAGAAGATGTCAAATAGCTAGAAACGCCTGTCCTTGGGTCCAATTTGGAGACAAGGGCAAAAACGGTAATTTCGGGTCAAAACGGGGTCCGCCGGTGGGCCCGCTTTGCACCGAAAAACGTGTCTGGGTCAACGGCCTCCAAATTCACCAAACTTAGTGTCAACAGGTCAGGAACGCTGATACGAACCCAACGGAACTTCCAGATTTGGATTCCGATGAGCCGATCACGAAATCGCCCGTCGAGCGGGGCCTGTGGGGCCCACGACACGCGATTTCGTCAACGTTCTCAGAATCGAACCAAACTTGACCCACAGGACCAGCGTATCGCTACGAGTCCGATGGCGCAAGTTTCGTCTCGATCCGACGAGTGTACAAGAAGTTAGGGCAAATTGCAGAAAATGCGGATACGGGGCGATGTTCGCGGATACGCGTTGATTCCGGTGTGCACGCACACCCGAATCAGCTTCCACGAAAACTCACACGTCCGTATCGACGGTGCGCACGTATCTGTGAAGACCGTGCGCGACCAAGTCGTCCCGTTTGGCGGGGCGTACTCGGTTCCGGGGTGAAACAGGGTCTGGTTTTTCCTGTTTTTGGATCGCGGTGTGCGATCACCACAGGCCGCGGTGCCCCGAACAGTTTGTCCGGACACCGAGAGGGTCATACAGGCTTCACAATGCAATTTACGGAATTGAAAACGGAGCTACGAGCGAAAAGTTACGCGCACCTGAAGGGGACCCGAAAACAGGGTCGAACCGTGTCCGTGTCGTGTCGGACACGACACGAAGAAAAGGGGATTTAGGGTTAGGGTTTGCGGGACTACGGCGGCCGGCCGGAGGCCTGGGCGGCGCTGGCTGGCCGGTGGCGGTCGGGGAGTGTTCGCCTGGGCGAGGCGGATCCGTCGACGGGCGGGGCGGCGCCGGAGGCCGACGGGAGGCGGCTCCAAGGCTGATGCTGCTGCTGTTCTGCTCGTCGGGGGCCGGCGTGCGGCGGAGCTCGAGGAGAGGGGGAGGAGGAGGAGACGGTCAGGGCCGTCGGGGACGAAGGTGGCGCGGGGCGTGGCGAGGCTGCAGCGGGTGGCGGAGCAGAGGGTGAGCGGCGGAGTGAGCGGCGGAGCAGAGGGGTGAGCGGCGGAGGTTTTATAGGGTGGAGCGAGGGGAGGGAAAGCCGAGCGGGGCGGCGCCGAAGGCGGGGTCAGGCGCTGAGGGCGGGGACGTGGCCGACGTGGCGCGCGGCCCGGGCGGAGCGGCGCCGGACGCGGGCGCCGCCGGAGGACGCGGGGAGAAGATGGGTTCGTGGGGGAGTGGGCTGACGGGTCGGTGGCGGGTCGCTCGGGTCGGGTTCGGGTCTGGCAGACCCGACCCGATCCGCTAGGCCGTGGGCCGGGCTGAGACAGGTGGGTTGGGCTGGGCCTTGTTGGGCCGGGCTAAAACAATTAATAACAATAATAATAATAATAATAATAATAATAATAATAATAATAATAAATTTAATTTATAAATAAAATAGTTTTAGGTGATTTAAAAATAGGTCCGGGGCCCGATAAATTCCAGAAAAATTTCCCTAAGTCCAGTTTTCCATTTTACATCCAAAAATATTATTTTCATGATATTTTAATAATATTTATTGCCAATTAAAAATCATTTATTTATTGAAAGCCTTGATTTTAATTGCAGAAAATTTCCAGAAAATTCCAGAAAATTGTGAAAAATCCCAATTTTAATAATTTGAAAAATCAGGGGCTTACATAGCCTCTTCGAGGAAGATGATGCACAGAGATGTTTTATCTTTTACACCCATATTTCTAATGTGTCAGCGTAAAAACTCCATATTTTTGTAGTCTGGCTTAAAAGCACATACTGTCGAAACTTGGCGTATACCATAAAATTTGAGTGTTACGCTTCTGGATAAAAATTTCGGCGTAATAACTCAAACTTTGGCAGTCTGGCGTAAAGCATAGACTGTCGAATTTTTTGTGTATACTGCCAGTCTTGAATTGTACGCATTGGAATAAGATTCCACTGTAAAAGATCAAGTTTTTATAGTCTTGGCGTAAAGCACAGACTGTTGCCTCTTGGCATATGCTGCAAGATTGTAATGTCTAGTATAGAAACTGATGTGTCTTTTCTTGCATTTTGCAGTTAACTTGCGTGCGTCACCGCTGGCCGAGGTGATGGGTTTCGCTGTCGGGATGCTGCATTCCAACTACTTGGAGGATTTGCCCCACGTGACATTTTCCATCTCTGGACCCCAATATCCCGAAGGAAGGGGAATCCTGATATCGTCCCAAGGAGAGCGGATGATGTTGAGCATGATCAACGGAGAGCCCTTGACGTCCATAGACGGGGCACAATATATAAAACCAGCCTTTCTCTTCGGGGACATGATCGACAAGCAGTCCCAGACGAAGCCCAAGAAAGAGCTCTAGGTTTTCCCTGCCGGGGGCTTGGTCATGTACCTGCCCAAGATGCCGAGAGACTACCCCATCTCGGCATTCTTCTATGCTACACATCCCAGGAGGATGTCGTGGACGCTGACTCCCAATCTTCATGGCCAGCCGGGGAAGATATTCTACCAGAAATAATCTGACCAAGGGTCATTCGTCAGCCGCCCTTCCGGCTCTGTAATGCCGTTCAGGGGATTATTTCCGGGCGTTGTCCCGAGTGAGGACACTGCTCCCTTCCAGCCAGTCCAGATACTGACTTTCTGCAACGATTTCATGGGGCACGGAGGAGTATACCACAAGGTCAATCCTCGGACAAGCGGGTGGATCACCCCCACAAATCTTCGATGGGCTCGTTTAGCTGACTGGGCCCTGAAGCATTTTCAGGCCGAGCTGGAGAACATTGGTCTGTACTCAGCCGTGATGGCCACCAGTATTGGGTTACCTCTCAACCCTAGCCTGTTTCTGGCTTTGATAGAGCGATATATCTCGCTCACCAGGACTTTCGCCACTCCACTGGGGGAGTTGGGATTAGTCCTCCACGAGATGGCAGAGATTTCGAGACTGCCGATGGGGGATACTCCATATGAAGAGTATGTTCCCACCAACCGGGAGCTGGAGGATTCAGACCCTCGGGTAGTGGCAGTATACCAGGAGCTGATGTGCCACTACTTTGCTTGCACCGCCTTCTATAATGAGCCCTCCGATTTGGCTCACACCAATAAATGGGCGTCCTACCTCTTCTTTCACCGAGCCAGGGCTGCTAAGCCAGAGAAGGTCTTGGATACTAAGGATCAGCCTCTGAGCTTTCTGAGCGTGCTTAGTGCTCAGGTAGTCGACGATCTTATGGAAGACGCTGGGGCTCCAGATCAGATTCTCGACGAAGGAATAGGGAAATATCCTGCAGGCACTAAGGCCTACAGTTATTTAAGGCATTGCCGCAGGCCTCTGTCCAAGGAAGCTCAACTGGCGGGCTTTCTTTCTATATGGCTGTGCCGACTGGTGGTACCCGACATTGCATCCTCGGACCGCATTTATCGCAATACCTTGTGGCCTACAGTGCGTCTGTTGTTCGGGGCAAGACTGGGTTTGCTTCCTGCCATGGTGTGCCGTATTCAAGCTGGCCTGAGGGCCATTACTGATGGGCTTCTTATCGATGAAACTCGGCGTGATAGCTTTCCTAGGGTAGAATTACCATACCTGTATTTGATGGGATGGTTAATTTTCCACAACCCCAGGGTGATGTCTCCTGGCTCTGGCAGCAGTTCGGGGGATAGTTTTTTGCTGAATTACAAGAATTTCTCCTGGAACGTGACCACAGTTTTAGACTGTCGGTGGGTACTGAATTTCAGCCACAGCTGGAAGATCTTCTGCACTGTCCCCTCTGTACATCTTAATCAACAGGGGCGCAGACTTCAGGACGTAGGCGACGGGAAGACCGTTCTTTCTCCTGAGGCATTTAATTGGTTGGTCTGCATTAGACCTTCCCACCTACTGTACAGAAGTGAAGACCAGTGCTTCTTGGAACCCTACTTGCCTAGTCGGTTTGCCAGGCAGCTTGGGTACGACCAATTGCACATGGGCAATGTCGTCACCAGCTTTAGGTCCAGGGGTGGACTCATTGATGGAGCGAGAGGGTGGCAATACTTCATCATGGGTTGCACTGAAGCAACTTTTATTGTGCCCACCATTTCACTCTCCACGGAGCTACGCATGCTCCATTCGTATGCCCAGTTTTATGTGGCAACGAACACCTTCCATCCCGATTTTGATATGCGTGGAACCTTTAGGATGCCCTCCTCCAAGCCTGGGGGAAGATACGAGATCCCCTCAGTTTCCTCCGTTGAGGGTGAAGATGCCGTCAATCCAGATGAGCCTTTGTTGGCAGTACCGAGGGGTGAAATACCTCAACCTGCCGGGCCTCTGGTCATCTCTAGTAAGCGAAGGGCTCCTGCTCCGATAGAGACTTCTCCTCGCAAGAAGAAGAAGAAGAAGACGGTTACTCGTCCTCTCAGGATTCCCAGCCATGAGGCTCCTAGCAGGAAAGCTGCTGTTTCCCCTGTCGGGGACGATTCTTTGATTGGAGGTTCCTCGCCTTTTAGAGAGGGACCCTCTACAGTTCTGGCTGGCAGTGCCGGAGAATCTCTGTTCGAGGCTGCTGTCGCTGCCATTGCTTCGGGCAGTGGTACGAGATCGCCTTCGGGGCTGAGCCGAATAAGGATACCTTTATCCAGACCAGCAACGACAGAGACCCCTGCCGTATCTGTCAGTGCACCCAGCGAGATTCCAGTCGATGAGCCTCGGTTGGAACTTGACGAGGACCTGGAAGAATATTTGCCAGTGTCGGTTGACACACCACCTTCCCCAGGTATGACAGCTTGCTTAGCATCCCTAAGAAATGATTTAGCTGTACTGGCTGCAGACGGGACATATATGCCATCGGCCATGGGTAAATGTCATCTTTTATGCCTCTTTTTAGAAAGATTAACATCATTCTGATATTAACTTTCTTTTGTCTTCTTTTCAGGGGAAGACATCTATGGGGAGGGCAGTGTTGAAGCCCTTTTTGGCTCTGCTTCAGCTCCTGGCGACGACATGGAGGTGCCCGACTTCGGAGAGGAAGCACTTTCGGGTGCCGGCTCGCTTGAACCAGCTCCGCTATCTCGAGAGGAGGATGAACATGTCGTAACGACAATACCTCTTTTGAGTACGCCAGCTGTTTCGTCTGTTGTTGGTGCATCCTCTTTTGTCGCACCATCTGCTGAGGCGACGACTGTGGCAACGTCGTCTGCGGTCATTCCTGGAGGGGGATTCTCTGATATTGCAGCCACCCCCAGCACCCACTTGAATCTTACCATGTTGGTTGAGCAATTTTCTACCATTTTCTATGCCACTTTGAAGACGCTGATATCAATGGTGCTGGAGAAGAATTTAGGCTTCGAGGCTCTGAAGACGTCCTGCAACCTCACTATAGCATAGATCAGATATTTCAGCGACACTGGAAGAGCCAATGCGCTAGAGCAGATAGTTAATAGTTTGGAACAACCTATTAACGAATATCTGCAGCTATCCCGAGGGAATGTCGATGGTCTCGTTCAAGCTAGGTTTGACTCCTTGATTGCAGAGCTTGCTGGGCAACTGGAATATCTGGACAAATCCGTCTAGGAACAACAGCAGGAGATGGATTAGGATAGTGCCGAACTGGAGTACGTCATTCCTCAGCTGACTCAGTATAAAGCCGAATATGAGAAAGTGTCAGCAAGGGTCCGCAGATTGAGAGATGAACTAGCTCGAGCGGAGGAGGAGGCTGTCTCTTTGTCGGCAACTCGAGATGTGCTGAAGAATCGGAGAGAGACCGCCCAGCAGAATCTGGCGCATGTGTGCGTTGTCTACGCGGGTTTTGTACATACTCGGTCCGAGCTATCCGCTTTGAACAATGATGCAGCAAGGCTGGAGCGTGCTTGTGCCAACGTTTTGAACTCCAGGGATGAGAGAATGGCTGCTCTGGCACGGCAGATTTGAGACCTAACCGCTCCCCCCAAGTGATGTACTTTTATATTTCTCCTGTAATTTCCCAGAGCTAATAAAGACACATTTTCTGACTTTGTGGGCCCACCATTCTAGAATTTGATAGGCTTGGGTGAAAGTGATATCAGAGATATCATTAACATGATATTCTTTCGTTAAGGCTTTGCTGAATGTAAATCTATTCAGAGTTAACATGAACCTGAAAGAATATAATCCAACTAAATTTGTATACTAAACACTATCAGAGGTATCATTAACATAATAGGCTTACAAATTAGTTAATGATATCTATTCAGAGGTCACATGAACCTGATAGAATATGATCCAGCTAACTTTTGTGCATGGTATTGTCAGAACAAGATCTTCGTCATACTCCATTAAATAAAGGAGATCAAGTATAGTACTTCCGCGGGAATTTTATAGTTGATAATAGCCATTGCCAAATCTCCATTTAGGCCTAGCTAATCTGTAAGCGCGATATACAATCATTTACGGGCCCTCCCATTTTTTTATAATTGTTTGCACGAATTTTGGGTATCATACTAGAGGTAATATGGACGTAGTACGATACCGTATTTTGTTGAAGACATCCCACTGGGGGATTTTTGGTGGACCTATCATTTGTTGTGCATGAGAGTGCAAATAATAAGTTTGAGACAAATCCTAACAGAGGTAACATGGACTCTGTGGGGATTGTGGAGAGACGTAGTTCAGAGGTAATATGGACATGAACTGACTCATTCTCTGCTGAGAAAAATGAGGATAGTTCAGAGGTAATGTGAACATGAACAACTCATTTCCGTCGCAGGCATTCCACAGGGGAATTTTTGTGGACCTATCATTTGTTGCGCACGAGAGTGCAAATAATAGATTTGGGGCAACCCCTGCCAGAGGTAATATGGACATGGCAGTTTTTGTGGACTCAACACCATTGGCGTACTTAGAGTTAAGTACGAGTGCTAAGTTGAGATGACAACCGATATCAGAGGTAATATGGACGTGATAATCGAAGCCAAAAACTCAAAAATTTTGTTCAGAGGAAATATGAACATGACAAACTCTTGAGTTGTGACTCCATCGGGGATGGAGGTATACATCTGCTCAGAGGTAATATGGACATGGCAGTTTTTGTGGACTCAACACCACTAGCGTACTTAAAGTTAAGTACGGGTGCTAAGTTGAGATGACAACCGATATTAGAGGTAATATGGACGTGATAATCGATAGCCAAAAACTCAAAAAGTTTATTCAGAGGTAATATGAACATGACAAACTCTCTGGGGGAAAGTGATGAATAGTTCAGAGGTAATATGGACATGAACTTATGTCTGAATAATTCACTGTGGAGTAATTTTCCTGAGTGAGAAAGTCCTGAAGGATCCACTGGAGAGACTTTTAGGGACTCGTCATCAGGTATATTCCTGAGGGGAGCAAATTGTCATTGCAATGATCATCCCTTCGTTTACAGATGCAAAGTGATGACTTTGGCGTCAATCAACTCCTGGATTATCCTTTTCAGTACATAGCATGCCTTTGTAGGATGATGAATGTACCGATGAAAGAGACAATAATCTGGGTCATCAACTGTGCCAGCCCTCTCAGGATATCTGATGTTGGGAAGCTGAAGTTTGTGTTCCTCCACCAACATATTGAAGATTTCGATAATGTCATCTTCATTGAAGGAGAAAGTCCCTTTTGGCCTTCGGGCTCCCGATGCCTGAGTTTTACGGTCTCCTGGGAAGATCGTCATCGTTGCATCATCTTCGAACTCAGAGGGGATTTTACCCCCAGCTTTGGATGTTGCCATATTTTGTCGAGGTAGACTACCCCCAGACATGTCTTGGCATTTGCCCACAGACCTCAGACTCTCAAGGTTGTGAGTTTGCAGGAGATGCTGTATACCCCAACCCAAAATGAGCTTGTTGACAGTAAGAATTACCCTGCAACGGTATTCGTCTGCCTTTTCCATAGTTGAGGCCTTGCTTCAACTTCAAATCATAACCCATGCTTTGTATAATTTTTAAAGCTTGTGGGCTATACCTGTGGATTTGTATTTTGCCACCCCCAAACTCGCAAAGTTCTTCTTGTTCAATTGGTCTGCTCTGCGTGCGCCCGAAGACTATTGGATGCTGGTCGTTGCGGGTTGGGAGAACAATAAAGATGGAATCTTCATGTGGCCCACATATCATGACGATATTGGATGTTGATGCATCTTCCCACGTGATCTCCCCATGTTTGACAGTTAGGGGCAATAAAACCTGTTTATGACTCTTGTCTTTGCGTTTCTGGATCAGAAATTCACGCAAGTCAGGAGTTTTAACAGAAGAAGAAGAAGAAGGCTTATTCCTTCTGTTCACATCAGTGGGCATGCGGATGTTGGGAACCATAGTTCTCCATGTGCCGCCCGTATACAGCAGGTTGGCCATCTGGGTAGCGGATGATCCCCGAGGAGTGCGCCTTTCCGCGAACTGAGCTTGCTTTACGCTGAGGGGCCTCACCTGGCGTAAATTGGAGCTATGTTCAGGCTGGCGTAAAGCTGAGGTGGTCCTCAGTCGGCCATCTGCTCCTCGCGTAATCCGGAGGGCGGGCAGATTCTTCCCTTGCTGGGGTAAATGCCGAGAAGTTGCATAGTCCGCCACTTGCTTTCCCTTACGTAGGTTGCAGGGATCATCTGCTTTTCCGCGGAGGGCAGATGCATCTTTACGTGCAGAGCGTGTTTGGAATTTCTGATTTGGCGCTAAGGCATTGTCAAAAATTTTGTCTGCCACGTCATCGACGGGAGACTGAGTTTTACGCACGGAGCGCGAAGGTTGTGCAGCTATAACCTGGCTGGTCGGAGAGATCAGAGAGATCGAAGAGTTGGCAGGAACGGTAGGGGATGTCTTGGGCATCCAGACTTTACGCAGCTTCCTGTTGTCTTGGACATAGAGAGAGTGAGAGTTACCCCCTGCTCGAAGCATATCTTCGTAGGCAGACTGGTCGAACTGGATGACCAGGGTCTTCTTCACGGATCCCACGGTTACCGCATCGTGTTGAGAAATAGCTTTCTCATCAGAAGAGAAAGAGATTCCCTAGCAGAGTCGCCATTTTGTTGTTTGGTAATAAACGAAAGAAATGAATGACGAGGTTTATACAAAACCCGCTCTTTGGTTTACAAACAAGATTGTACAATTTAATCCTATACGAGGATGTCAAAGTACAATTGTTTTTAATCTGGATAAATATTGCTATAGGAGTCTGATCTGTAGTCGATCACTTTGTCCCTTGGACCACGCGATGGTAAAGAAGTGCCGTAGAAGACAGAAAGCAGCTTCGAAGGTTGCAGAAGAGAGTGGATGCTCGATGCCAGAGTCGTCGATCACTACTCTTTGCCTGAGCTCTGGATTCTTCTCTCTCAAAGACTTCTCGACTCTTAGTTCCTTGATCTCTTGGTTCTGATCTTCAGTTTTTTTGACCTTGGAGTTCTCTCCTCGGAGTTTTTCGACCTTGGACCTCTGTTGATAGAGGTCTCTATTTATAGGGTTTTAGTGACAGTGACCATCAGTCGGCGTAGAAGCCGGGCAGTAGAAAGTATAACACCTTTTACGCGACGGTTATAATAACCGTTACCTACGTATAAATGATATTTTGAAGGAGCATGTGACACGTGTCTCATGAAGAGATAACGCGTATAACTGCTGCTAAGATCACGGCATAAAAGCCACGTAGGTAGTTATCCCTCGCGTAGAAGCCAATGACTATCACTATGGCGTAGAAGCCAAATAGTTTATCAAACTGGCGTAGAGGCCAGGTAGGCATAGAAGCCGAGCGAGCATAGAAGCCGAATAGGCATAGAAGCCGAGTGGGCATAGAAGCTTGATGCTACATGGACAGGTAGCTAGCGTAGAAGATAGCTGATCCTCCTTCCTTGACTGAGGCCTTAAGCGAATTCTGAACCAAATAGCCTTAATACGCACCACTGCAAATATAGCCTGGGCTGGCGTAGCTCAAGGAGGTGGCGTATAGCATGCTCCTCATAGCTAAAAATGCCCTGGTGGCGTATTCTAAGGAGATAGCGTACAGCGTGCTCCCATAGCTGAAAGTAGCCTGGTGGCATAATGTGCAAAAAGCGATGATGTGGACGTTTTAGCCGAAATCATGGCTTTTGGAGATATAATCAAATCTCTTGCATTAAATGCAGAGATCTGCCCCATCCTGCGCATTAAATGCCGAGGCGTGCCTTGACGACCTGTCAGCCTTTCGTGCATTAAATGCAGAGACGTGCCTCGAGCCCTGTACGAAGAGCAACTTTTGACGTGGCAGTCTGTTTGTCTTCTGCGGAGCATAAGAAGCTCACGTCTGCCTGTGTAAAACTTGGCAGTGTATTCCTGAGGCGTATTTTGAAGATCTGCCATCATTCTGTGCATTAAATGCATTAGGCGTGTCTCGAAGATTTGCCATCATTTAAATATATTAGGCGTGTCTCGAAGATCTGCCAGCCTTCCGCGCATTAAATACAGAGACATGCCTCGAGCCTTGTAAAAAGAGCAGCTTTTGACGTGACAGTCTGTTTGTCTTCTGCGGAGCGTAAGAAGCTCACGTTTGCATGTGTAAAACTAGGCAGCGTATTCCTGAGGCGTCTTAAAGATCTGCTATCATTCCGCGCATTAAATGTATTATGCGTGTCTTGAAGATCTGCCATCATTTTGCGCATTAAATGTATTAGGCGTGTCTCGAAGATTTGCCATCATTTAAATGTATTAGGCGTGTCTCGAAGATCTGCCAGCCTTTCGTGCATTAAATGCAGAGACGTGCCTCGAGCCCTGTACGAAGAGCAGCTTTTGACGTGGCAGTCTGTTTGTCTTCTGCGGAGCGTAAGAAGCTCACGTCTGCCTGTGTAAAACTAGGCAGCATATTCCCTTGTATGCGTAAAAGCGGTTTACGCCAAGGAAATGTCACTAAACGACAGTCTGGGTCGCTGTGCCGCGCCATCATTATAGCCGTCGTCTGGGTAGTCGTGCCATACTCTTTGTCAGGAGTCAGACGTCAGGTTCACTGCACGATTTGACAGGTTCATTTTGGGGAATACGAAGCGTCCCTCGTACACTTCAATGTTGCATTAAAGCGGATGAGTTTTACGCCATAAAGGCGATATAGCATCCTTTTTACGCTGAAGCAGCTTGGACATACTGTATTACGCGGATAGTCCTCGAGCTTGTATCTTATGCAGCTTTAGAGGAAAAGCTCTGTTGTACGCCGATGGCTTCGAAGCCATATTTTACGCTGCCCAGCACTAGACTGCTGCGTAGAACTCTCTCAGCGTATTTTTCATGCTTCTACACCATGGACACCCTGCATCATCCCCTCCTCCGCTGCTGCTCACCGCCGGCAGGAACAACGTCCAGACCTCCTCTTCTCTCCTCCTCGACCCGACGATTCCCCCTGGCCGGAGCACAACAACCATGTCTCCCCATTCTTCTTTCTCCCCAGCCTTTGCACATCTCTACCACTGCCTGACCACCTTCTTCCACTTCCTCTGCCGACCAAACGAGCAGCCCCGGCCATCTCCACGCAGAGCCACCATCATCTTCACCATTAACCATCACCTCCTCCACTTCCCTGCACCTGCTCCCTGTCTTCCTCCTCCGCCTTGGCCGGACCTCCTTGGCCGGGCCTCCCCCTGGCCGGACTCCGGTAGCCAGCAACTCACCATCATCATCATCATCTTCACCATCACCATCATCCCATCATCATCATCGTATTATCGTCTTCTCATCATCGTCACCATCATCGTTATCATCGTCAACCTCACCGTCGTACCCGTGCACGTACCCCGAGGTACATACCTGTCTGTTATCTCCTTTTATGTGTGTTCGTGTATGTGCCAGTAGGATATTAGTATTGCTGTACCACAGTTAGCGGATATCGGACCCTGAGTCGGTAAACCCAACTCGCGTTCGTGCACGTACGCGTACGCGGATATTATTTAGTTTGGTATATATAAATATATCTAGTATATGTATATTTAGTTATTCATTAGCCTGTTATTAATTGGTATATATATTTATGTACATATTTAATATATGTATTCAAATAGTTATGTAAATAAATTACTGGTTATATTATTATATAATTATATGGATATATATGTAATTAAATGCTAAATAATAGTTGTGACTATATATGTATGTATTATACGACCCTAGGACACTGTGGACTATCCCGTATTTACCTTGACCATGTTGACCCTAAGAAACATGTAGTTGACTGCCTTGCGTACATTAACGTACTGCCTTAGACACCTGTTAATTTACTGTCTGATTATGTACAGCACTTGAAGATGTGACCCCGCGTAATTCAACGCGTAATTGACCGTGTTAGATAACTATTACCACCCCTAGTGTACCCCCGAGTCTAGTATAAATATGGTTGTGTATGTGCTAGTGTAATGACTAATGATTGTATTGTATTATGTTATATATACGTAGGATATTGGATTATTCTTCACGACTTCTGGAGCAGGTCATTAGTACATCGCAGCTTTTCTGCCAGGCAAGTATACCTTGTCATTGTACTGTTATTCATATTCTATATGTTGCATTCATCTTTATTTTCTATCTTTAGTTCATATAATTTAACTGCTATATAAAATGCACGTCCAAGGGAACTTGGGTGCAACGACGGCGTCGTCATGATTTATTTTTATTATGTATATGCATTAACCTTGTTTATGAGACTGCCCCATTATTATGAAGCATCATTAGGTTTCATTGGCCGTGACACAGCTATTACATGAGTGTGAGTCTCATATAGATCATGGACTGCGTGACAGGTCTGGCCTCCTGTACGTATGGGCCGTGCGTTAGGGATAACTGCTAATAGAAACTTTGTATGCTAGAGGACTTAGCAGTTATTAGTAGTCTATGGACATAGCCTATCATAGTAAGGTGGTCCAATCCTTGTCCTTGTTTGGTTGCAGGATTGGGCTATTGTACTAAAGATAGGCTATGAACCAAATCGTGTCATGGATGTGACATGCTTAGAGCATGGGGTGGGGAGAACAACAAGCACCGCATTTGGGCTCCTTTGCACTTTCCTTTTATGTAACCCGTACGCTCCGCCAGAGATACGCGGTCGTGATGACCCCTATACTACTTGGCGGCCTCTGTCGTTTAAAAGACGACATGCTTTGTAGGCCCCTGATTCTCCGAGAGAATCATGCCAATCCCATTTATGGCCAGATAGCCCAGTTGTTAGAAAGTTGTTCTCAAACTGCATTCACATAGATGGTTAGGCGACCCCATTGGATATTTATTTCAGTACTTTATTGGCATGCTTCTATGTATATTGTTATGTCCCTCTGAGAACCTGGTCCCTTTCCAGGTGTAGATATTCATGAGTATTCACAGGAGCACCGATCCAGACTGGTTACTTATATTTACGAGGAGGTCTTTTCTTCAAGCCTTATGATTGCTAGTTGATATTCTTATATTGTGGTTGTTGTGTTGCACTTATATATTCAAGTTGGTAGTGGATTTGTTTTCATCCAACTATCATCTTGAGATACTTTATATTGAGATCTAGTTTCATAGATATTGGCTATTTATCTATTTATGATTTCCTGTGGATAAGATTAGATTATACCCTGTGACATGTGACATATGTTTATACCACTCGTGGATTGATATTCATATTACAGCGTACATGTGGATTTTGGTTTCCATATATTGGAGTTGCCATATCCATACGGCTGGCATGCTTACGTGTCCTAGTTCTACGTATTTTAGGACTGGGGCGTAACATGTTTTTAGTGGTGGCCCATGCAGGTCGAGAGTATATTGTCTCGGTTACGTTACTGTACCGAGCAAGCCTGCACCTAGGATTAAAGTATAGGATCTCATCCACAATTGACTATGATTCACCTTCCTTTCAATCTATTCTATTTAAATAGTTGCATCCTGCTTGATTCATGTGCTTCCCTCATAGTTCATTGAGTATAGCCTCTGCTAGAATATAGGAATCCCTTATTGTTAGAATGATAATTAGGATAATATTCCTACCAAGAATACAACTAGATTATTGATACACCACTAAGATCCGAATACTTAATGAACCCTAGCATCCCTTACCTTAGATTGATTTACCCTTACCCCTCGATATATTTATGAGGACTTGAGGGTGGTGTAGACACTACTAGGGTTAATTAGAAATTTAACCATAATTGTTTGACCCTAGCATTGATGAACCAATAAAAATCCAAGGTTGAATATTAGGACTGAACCTGACTTTTATAGTGAGATAGTATATTAGAACTATAATTTACCTTCTTGTCTTGGTATTAGCAGACAGCACCTAAGGAAACCTAGAGGAATGAATATAATATTTTTCTGGATCATACCTCGAACATAGAGATTAGCATACCACCCTTCCTTAGGAAACCATGATCTTATCTAGAGTCTTTCTATTTTGATTTTATATTTTGTTCCTCTGCAACCTTGACGTTCGCTAATTGTGCGACGACTAAATTATGTTATTCTTTTCTTCATCTTTCAATTCATGCCGCTTGACCTTTCTGATTGTAGGCCAAGTGTATTATTTTATGTTAGGATATCTAGTTTGCTAGGATTATAGTTGTTACTCTTGAATTTTGAGATTTTGTGCCTTGTAGTTAAAACCTGATAGTTGAGTTGTTCATCCTCTAGTTGTAGATCACGTAATTTGTACCCCCACCTCGATACGAGTTATATCCTCTTTCCCCTGAAGGCCAGTAACTTTTTCATTCATACTATTGACATATGTTCTATAAGCACTATGATTAAGACTTAGGGTGACCATTACCTATATAATGCAATAGGGGACCCTAATAAGTACTAAGATCCGTTCCTCGTATAGCCAATAAGAGATTATACTTTACTTACAAGAACAAGATTATTTTGTAGATTCCCCTTGAGACTGTCACAGTATTAGCTTATTGTTTTAAGTTGGGTAGTATGCCTCATAACCTAGTGTTACATAGTCCTCTTGAACCATTAATGAAATATAACTGAATGACATTAACTGTATGCTAGCGTAAGAAGATAATATTTATTCAAACTGTAGAACTTAGAAGCCCATACCCCTATTTGGTCGACTAGCGACTTAGACAAGGAGTTAGTATGACAACTGTAGAGATTGTAGAGTCTTATCTTCTTTGTGAACTTGAATTATTATGTACCTTTCATCATAATCCAGCGTATTTATATTTAATGTACTACCTTGAGTTATGCTGCTATTCTAGCCTAGTTTTTGCAAGCTTATTCCTTATCAAGCTTGTTCATGGCATATATATTATTGGGGGCCACACTATTTCATTGTCTAAATCAGAATCGGTGTATTAAGGTCTAGCTAACCTTAGTACGCTTGATTCGCCCTTCGCATAACTACTTTACGTGGGTTAAGATATATATTGATTAGTAGACGAATGTACTTGCCCTCTAGATATGTCTGAGCAAATCGTATCTGTTACATAACTGTACTGATACAAGCATGTGTATAGGAATTACCAAAATAGGATTCTAATCCACAACTGCCTTGACAATTCCATTTGAATTCATTAAATGCCTTGATCCCCATACTTCTAAACTATTACCTCCCCCTTGAACTCTTTATCATTGTTTTCCGTCCTTCCTTATTTTGGAAAGACGAAAACTCATGCTTAGTATAAGTATGATATACAGAGAGTACTAGATATACCCCATAGGCCAATCACATTACTAGATGACTGCCTTTTATAACTGATTAAGGGTATATCCTATGTGATATATTTGGTGTTTAAATTTTTGAGGATTGAGTAACATGATTAAGTAAATTTGAGGAATAAGTTTTCTTAAATGTAAGAGCCTTATGTGATAGATGGGTAAATTCTAAGTTGAGTAGCAGTTGCATTGTCAACTTGAGAGAAATTTCTTTTAGATGGTGATCAAGTGAGATTAGATAGAGAAACCCTACCTTAGTTTAATTTTGAGGAAAAAATTATTTTAAGTTGGGTAGATTGTAAACCCCCTCATCCAAAATTAGGCCTACTTGGCTTAGATAGTGAAATTATGGCTAGTTTGTATCCAATTGAAAATAGGACACGACATTTTTATTTAATTTTTTAATATTTATACCACTTAGCGCACCTTACCGTTGCTTCGATAATTGGAGCACTATACTAGCCATTGTCTTCCTATAAATTTCACATCCTTGTCCTGGACGTGCCCGCCCACTATCCTGACCTTTGTGTAACTTATAATTATGCTATCTTGTGCTATATTTTAGTCGCATAATATTCGTCGCGGACGTTTATATTTAACTCTAAATAATTCCAACTTTGTATCCTTGTGCGTTCCAATCAAAATTGGAGACATAATCTTGACCCATTTTGTGCAACCTAATTTATGATAATATTCTACTCTGATCTACGTCCATGACACTTGTGTCCCACCTAATTTTAATCCCATGTACTTCTAATTAATTCAAGAACACCGTGCGCAGTAATTTTAATTAATTTAATCCAATTTTCATCTTTGTACAATTTTCCTAATTGATATTTTTATGTAAAAATGTAATAAGGTGTCTACACCATTGGATAGTACGTGAAGAAACCCATTTTTCCCCTTCATACGATTTTTTCCGTAATTTTTCAGAGTATGCAACGCACAAACATCGCCCCCATTTAAATCTATCCTTGCATTTTAAATAAATGCAAATCCTAGCCATCCGAACATCCCCATGGAAAGCCCAAGGCCTATCCCAAGGAGATGATGACCAAAGTCAAATTTTTCTAGCTTAAACCAACCCCCTTCCATGTATAAATAATCATTTTCCTATTTTTTTCATCCACACATCCCTAATCCCAATACCTAGCCATTAACCATCACCACCCCAATCTCCCGGTACATCATTCCCTTCCTCCGCCGGAGCCCATGCAGGAGACCCGCCAGAGTCGACGACCCACAGCCTTCATCCTCGACTTCCACTCCACGGTTCCCTGTCCTTCACCCCGTCGACGACTTCTCACCATTGCCCCAATAACACCATTATCACCATCACCACCAACATCTCCTCTCCCTCGTCGACTTCTTCTCCTCCTCCCCGAGCCGCCTGCAGGCCATCTCCCCCTCGCCTGAACGTCCCGAGCCTCCACCATTGACGCTGCACCACCACCGTCTAGTCCTCCATCGTCCTCGGCCTTCCCCGTCTCTGCACAACACCACCAGCAACACCACCACCAGCACTCCCTCTTCTCCGAATCCTTCCTCCCGTCGGATCCCCTCGACCCGCTGGGATCCTCCCATCACAAACCACCCCGACCTCCATCTCCTCCATGACGACTGCACCATCACCACTGGAACCCGCCGTGGACACCCTGCATTATCCCCTCCTCCGCTGTTGCTCACAGCTAGCAGGAACAACGTCCAAACCTCCTCTTCTCTCCTTCTCGACCCGACGATTCCCCCTGGCCGGAGCACAGCAACCACATCTCCCCATTCTCCTTTCTCCTCCGCCTCTGCACATCTCGACCACTACCTGACCACCCTTTTCCACTTCCTCCGCCGACCAAACGAGCAGCCTCGACCATCTCCCCGCAGAGCCATTATCATCTTCACCATTAACCATCACCTCCTCCACTTCCCTGCACCTACTCCCTGTCTTCCTCCTCCGCTTTGGCCGGACCTCCTTGGCCGGGCCTCCCCCTGGCCGGACTCCGGCAGCCAGCAACTCACCATCATTATCATCTTCACGATCACCATCATCCCATCATCATTATCACATCATCGTCTTCTCATCATCATCTTCATCATCGTCACCATCGTTGTTATCATCGTCAACCTCATCGTCGTACCCGTGCATGTACCCCGAGGTACAAACCTGTCCGTCTTCTCCTTTTATGTGTGTTCGTGTGTGTGCCAGTAGGAAATTAGTATTGCTGTACCACAGTTAGCGTATATCGGACTCTTAGTCGGTAAACCCAACTCGCGTTCGTGTACGTACGCGTACGCGGATATTATTCAGTTTGGTATATATAAATATATCTAGTATATGTATATTTAGTTATTCATTAGCCTGTTATTAATTGGTATATATATTTATGTACATATTTAATATATGTATTCAAATAGTTATGTA
Source organism: Iris macrosiphon (assembly GCA_036927795.1). Lineage (NCBI taxonomy): Eukaryota > Viridiplantae > Streptophyta > Magnoliopsida > Asparagales > Iridaceae > Iris > Iris macrosiphon. The sequence goes on from JAYESA010000012.1 coordinate 66,681,330, forward strand.
AATAAACTACTGGTTATATTATTATATAATTATATGGATATATATGTAATTAAATGCTAAATAATAGTTGTTACTATATATGTATCTATTATACGACCCCAGGACACTGTGGACTATCCCGTATTTACCTTGACCATGTTGACCCTAAGAAACATGTAGTTGACTGCCTTGCGTACATTAACGTACTGGCTTAGACACCTGTCAGTTGACTGTTTGATTGTGTACATCACTTGAAGATGTGATCCCACGTAATTCAACGCGTAATTGACCGTGTTAGATAACTAGTGCCACCCCTAGTGTACCCCCGAGTCCAGTATAAATATGGTTGTGTATGTACTAGTGTAATGACTAATGATTGTATTGTATTATGTTATATATACGTAGGATATTGGATTGTTCTGCGGGACTTCTGGAGCAGGTCATTGGTACATCGCAGCTTTCCTGCCAGGCAAGTATACATTGCTATTGTACTGTTATTCATATTCCATATGTTGCATGCATCTTTATTTTCTGTCTTTAGTTCATATATTTTAACTTCTATATAAAATGCGCGTCCAAGGGAACTTGGGTGCAACGACAGCATCGTCATAATTTATTTTTATTATGTATATGCATTGACCTTGTATTTGAGACCGCCCCATTATCATGAAGCATCATTAGGTTTCATTGGCCGTGACACAGCTATTACACGAGTGTGAGTCTCATATAGATCACGAACTGTGTAACAGGTCTGGCCTCCTGTACGTATGGGCCGTGCGTTAGGGATAACTACTAATAGAAACTTTGCATGCTAGTGGACTTAGCAGTTATTAGTAGTCTATAGACATAGCCTTTCATAGTAAGATGGTCCAATCCTTATCCTTGTTTGGTTGCAGGGTTGGGCTATTGTACTAAAGATAGGCTATGAACCAAATTGTGTCATGGATGTGACATGCTTAGAGCATGGGGTGGGGAGAACAACAAGTACCGCATTTGGGCTCCTTTGTAATTTCCTTTTATGTAAACCGTACGCTCAGCCGGAGATACGCGGTCGTGATGACCCCTATACTACTTGGCGGCCTTTGCCGTTCAAAAGATGACATGCTTTGTAGGCCCCTGATTCTCCGAGAGAATCATGCCAATCCTATTTATGGCCAGATAGCCCACTTGTTAGAAATTTGTTCTCAAACTGCATTCACATAGATGGTTAGACGACCCAATTGGATATTTATTTCAGTACTTTATTGGCATGCTTCTATGTATCTTGTTGTGTTCCTTTGAGGACCTGGTCCCTTTCCAGGTGTAGATGTTCATGAGTATTCATAGGAGCACCGATCCAGACTGGTTACTTATATTAGCGAGGAGGTCTTCTCTTCGAGCCTTGTGATTGCTAGTTGATATTCTTATATTGTGGTTGTTGTGTTGCACTTATATATTCAAGTTGGTAGTGGATTTGTTTCCATCCAACTATCATCTTGAGATACTTTATATTGAGATCTAGTTTTATAGATATTGGCTATTTATCTATTTATGATTTTCTGTGGATAAGATTTAGATTATACCCTGTGACTTGTGACATATGTTTATACCACTCATGGATTGATATCCATATTACAGCGTACGTGTGAATTTTGGTTTTCATATATTGGAGTTGCCATATCCATACGGCTGGCATGCTTACGTGTCCTAGTCCTACGTATTTTGGGACTGGGGCGTGACAAGTTAAGTTATCACCGTAGAGCCTGTTGAGTTAGCACCAACAGTTGATGAGGCATAATTAGTTTATTCTTGATATTGTATATGTCACTTAGACTTTGGAAATGTATTATTATCTTAGATCTTGTGTTGAGATTAGACTTAGACTTGTGATATATTTATGACTTTATTTTATTTTCTTTTATTCTATATTGTGCCTTATCATCCTCTAGTTTGTTATTGTGATTGAGTATTGTTTACAATTACTATATTATCATATTATCCTCCTTTTGGAGTTGAGATAGCATAACAGGTACCATATATATATATATATATATTGTATGAAATATTTAGATAGTATTGTTGACCTAGACAACGTTCTACCACTGATGCTGCGATGTATGCTAGACGTACCCACGTACTCGCGCCCTTACACCGGGTACGGGTCGTGACACATTTTTGTGGTGGCCCATGCAGGTCTAGAAGTCTTCTCAGTAGTAATACTCATTGTACTCATACTTTATTCTGCATATTGATTGTACATGTACTTTATTATTTCATGTTTGTTTTATTCCATAATTTACTTCTAGTATTGTGTAGATGTACATTATTTCGTCCTGACTGGACAGTTGATACAGATATCCGGAAGGTGACACCGGAGGCCAGTTGAGCTATCGGAGACTTAGTGTAGATATCTTGATGTATTATTCATTGATGTATTTAGTTGAGTTGGATGACTGTACATTATTTATGGTTTACCGAATTTTTCTTCAGATGAGATAGACTTGTATCATGTACAAAGATCATACTAGTGGACTGTGGTATTGCGCGTGTGTTTGGATTATTTATCGTTACTAGAGTTATGACTTGTGATTGATTTACGTGACTCGGTGCTTCATGTGGTAGAAATAGTTGACTACCGCCGACACTACAGCGTAGGCTGAAGTTGACCATGCACTCGTACCTGATATCGCGGGCGCGAGATACAACAGACAGAATATTGTCACAGGCACCTACATATTCTTCAAGCTTATCTCCTTTAGGATCTTCCTCCTGTGTCAGTGATGGTTTCAGAGGCCTCTTTTGCAGTTTTACCACTAGGGGTTAGGAGACCTTCGTAACGGAGGGCTCCTCCCTTGGGGGTTCATTTTTGTCTTCCCAGGGTGACCATAATAGGTTCCTGAGCCTTTATGCGGAGCTTAACCACGAGAGGGGCGAGTGTGTCAATGGCTTGACTTTTGAGACAGACCCTTAGGGATTCGTCCGGTGCTTCATCGGCTTCTGCTTCATCATCAGCATCGTTATCTATTTTCTCTAAGTGGGTCCATTTATACAAGACCGATTCGGAGTAGTAAGCCTTAATCCCTTTAACATGATCTATGTTGGCAAATTTTGTCCTGACAACTCCTTCGCTATCGACATATGTAAAATATTAATGCATGGTTGAGGGCACGATAATATATTCGTGTATTCAAGGTTGCCCTAGCAGGACATTGTAGGACACATCCACGTCAATAAAATAGCAGGTCTATTGACACAAAGTGGTCATGGTCAACCTGATTCTGATAATCGACAAACATCATAACTAAATACAGAGAAGCAAATACTATATGCGAAGTAAAGCGACTGAGATCAAACTCCATCACTACTAAAGACAGACATCTGCACCAGCCTATGTTTTCGTGTGTCTAATCTTTTCTATATTTTTAGCAAATATAATATTTTATTTATTTAGTCTAGGATTGATGTAAGTCGAGTCGCACTGGCAATTTGATATACATGTGTCTGATAATCTTTTCTTATCCGAACGTTCAAAAAATTTGAATTAAAAACTATCAGAACTCAGGCCGAATTCTGTTTGCTAATACCCTATAAATAGGATTAAAATTCTCACATTTGAAATCATCCAATCTCATCTATTTCTACTTCTTTATATCATATTGTGAGCAATACCCTGAGCCAAAACTTTTCCATCTCCAAGATCAACTCCTTAGCTTTCTAAGTGCCAAGCGCTATCTCGGTTAGAAGTTGTTTAGTTGTAACAACTTGGTTCATCATGCCTCTCTTTTGTTTGAAGCCTGCGTGATCCTCGTATCAAACACATTTGTATGTAGTTGCGAGAATTTGTATCAAATGTCGTGGTTGTAAGAAGTGGCAAGCATTAAGATCAAACCTTTTGATTCACTATTGGTGATTATAGTCGATACAATTTTGAGTAAGAGTTCTCGGGCCTGGACTAGTCTTCTCAGAGGGAAAGCGGGTTAAAATCTCGGTGTTTGCGTTTAATCTCTTCCAAACTCAACTGCATATATTTATCTATCTTGATAGCTACAACTATTTTATATATATATATATATATATATATATATATATATATATATATATATATATATATATATATACCTCACTTACAACTAGAAGTTGATTACTAATTATATGACACCATTTTTAACATGTAATTTTATTCCGCTGCATACATAAACTCTATTCACCCTCTCTAGAGTTTCCATATACGGTCCTACAATTGGTATCAAAGCAAGTTCTCTTGATTACCTAATTAACATCCAAAGAGTATAACACATGGCAACAACACGATCACTCTTTCCCATCAATGGTGAAAGTTAACTCCATGATAGGCCACCCCTATTTAATAGTAATTACTATTCTTCTGGAAAGCACACATGAGTACATTCTTAAAATCTCTTAGCTTTGATCTATGGACATATGTTACTAATGGTTAGAAAAGACTTGACAAAGTAGATGATGAATATACAGAAGATGAAAAAAAAGCATGATGCAAAGGCAATGTACATGCTCTACTGTGCTCTAGGCAAGGATGAATGCTAGAAGTGACTTATGAAAGTGACAAAGAAGATGAAGAAGAGCCTCATGATACAACAAGCTTATGTCCTAATGAGCAAGTAGCAATTATGGAGAAAGATGCAAACATTTCATGCAACAACGATGGCAGTAACTCAAGGGAAGAAGATACTACAAGCTTATGCCAAACTGAAAGCCTAATAACAAATTCGAGTAGTAAGTGCGAGAATGACGAAAACTCTCGACATATGGCAGACTTATGCTTAACAGTAAGTGAGGTAAAACATGATTCATTAGTAAAAGAATTTTTCTATGATAAATTATCGGATGCTTTTAATAATTTATTCGAAGACTTCAAGAAGCTTAGGAATAATTATAAGCAAGCTTGAAAGGATATCAAATCTTATTTTCTTAAGAATGAGCAGCTCATTTGTTTACTTAAGGAAGCTAGAGAGAACTCCTCTTCTGATGACTCTATTGAAATCTCCAAACTTAAGTTTAGCTTATAAGAAGCTATTGACTACTTTGATGAAAGGAATCAAGAAATTGCTAAACTTAAGGATGATTTAAAACAGGAGAAGGAGAAGTACTCTAATGCCTCACTTAAAATTGATGCCCTTACTGCTAAATATGTTGAATTACTTGCAAGCTCCAAAAAGTTAGAGAACAAATTGGGTAAATAGGTCATGCAACATATTTCTCAATCTAACATGAAATACGTACAATATGTGACTAACAAAAGGTAACAAACACAAGATACTCACAAAAGAGTAACAAGATGATTAGTAAATCACACAATCACGCTTTTATCTACACTAGACCACGAAAAAATATTCATGTCACGCACCATTTCAAGCTCAAACAGTTCTATTATATGTCACTACTGTGGTTTGAAAGGACACACCTCTCACTTGTGAAAAGCTCAAAAAATGGTAAACATGAATATGTTTATTTGGGTTCCCAAAACTAATCATTGTGGATCCAAATCCTGGATACCAACATATTTATCTACTCATATAGGTGGAACGCTTTGCGACGAGACGTAATATAAAGGAGTAAGTTGGTGATTGTAAAAAGCTGCAAAGGACATCTTCATGGCAATTGTACCAACATAAAAATGACTAATAAAGTCACTTGGTAACATGCTACAACTATGTCTACCAATTTACACTTATTCAGATTCCTTGGTCAAGCTATTAACTATCATAATTTATTTGCATAAATCCATGATGAAGTATTTTATTCTTGACTTTGTATAAAGAAACATTTGTCAATGACTCTTTGTTATTTTATATTCTATAAGTTAAAACTATCTTAGATATAAGCCGAAAGGGCCATTTTGTCACCAAGGTGTAAAAAACCTTAAGCAATATGGTATTTAAGTGTCTTCGGACCACCGCTAGTTGGGATCCGACCCCTACAGCTAATTCATGGTATTTGAAACTTTATTGAGCAATGATGCACAAAGAAACACAAGCAAATATTTATAAAATCATTATTTTTGATATAAATATCCGAGAATCTTCTTGTACACTATTTTATGGTTATAACAACTAATGTCAAATGACTGTTATATACTCTTAATTATATAGTATGACAGCTACCATTATTGAATAATTATTTAGCTGGCATTATAGGACATCTATATATTAATGAACCATATTACCTACTCATTAATTTTCAAATCAGAAGCATTTATTTTTCGAGATCTATGGAGGACAGAACTCAGGCAGAGTTCGGTTCAATTTTGGGCTGAACTCAGTCTAGGCATTCCAGACAACAACAACATCACTTTAGTTTTGAATGTATATTTCCTTCCTCCTTCATCCTACCATCTTCCAAACCGAAAAACCCTCCTCCATGTCAAAACCCTAACCATAGCCTCTTGATCTCTCTCTCCAAAAGTCCTCTTCCTTCAAGCTCTTGGATCTAGGGATTTCTTAAGGTTCTCCACTACACTCTCTCATCTTTTTTAGGTATAATTCTCTTATTCTCTCTCAATCTATGGCTCTAAAATTCTCTAAAGAAAAAGATAAAGACTGGAGAAGCCTCCTCTACGCATCCTCCCCAAGAGGACACTCAACATTCTCTATTTTCACCATCAATGCCACCTCCGAGAGAATATGATGATTTGATATTTACATTTATTGAAAAATCTAATTCTTGGTTTGAATATTTTGTGAAATGGAACATTTGTAAAGATAATCCGATAAATTTTATGGTATTTCATGCCAAAAACCCAAGTTTGTAGAATTTTATCTTGATCGCCTAGTCACTACTAGGAGACCCATCTATTTGAATGTTATTCATATGTTTTACTATAATCTATCCTATGACCAGGGGACTATCTCATCAAGAGTCGGCATGACAGACATTGAGTTTGACGATACAACTTTGGGCAAAATTCTCGAGATCCCAAACGAGGGTGAAGCCGAAGTTCTAATCGATCAACTTAATTTTATAAATGACATGACATGACTCTTGATTCTTTTAAAGATATTTTGTGTGCTTCTTATGTCACGCCCCAATTGTCACGCTCCAGTCCCAAAATACACGGAACTAGGCACGTGGCAATGACCAGCCAGTACGTAATCAAGGACTTACCCAATTTAATGGAATTCTCAACTACGTACTTTGATGTACCTAAAGAATAACATAGTCACATGCATACTAAATATTATTCACAGAATATAATGAACTAGTTTGAATACGAAATAGTCATGTAATTAGAATATGTCAATACAGAACCAAATAACTCTAGAGTTGGTGGAGACAAATTCACTACATAAATATGTTGAAATAAAGTGCTAAAAATAAGGTAGATAGCGACGAACTGAAGTAGAAGTCCGCAACCAGGATGGTATTATACCAAGATCAAATGTACTCGCCGGGATACACCTCCTCTGCCTCGTAGATAGCGTCAGGACCTGGTCCGTAAACCTACTCGTACTCTGTCTCAACCAAACCTGGAAAGGAACCAGGTCCTTAGAGGGACATAACAAGATATATAGAAATATGTCACTAATAAAATAAGGGTGTACCAACCTAAGTGTAAATTCAATGTGAACCACATTCGACGCATGAGTCGGTGGCCAAAATGGGATCAACGTAATTCCCTGGGGGAAATAGAGGCCTACTACAGCGTAGCGTCGTGGATGCAAGAGGCCGAACCTAATACTAGTATATCCATGGTCATCTCACCCGGTACTCCAGTGAAGGCGGCAGATTACAAAGGGAAAAGTGTAGTCAGCCATACGCCTAGTGAGTGTTTTCCCCACCCAATGCTGCTGTATCTATCGTGCACCACGACATGCCCAGCTCTTACTCCTGAGTCCAGATAAAAGTATATAAATATTGCCGTCATGCATATCGATTATACCAGTGTACGGCTGGTACAAGAGTCCGCGTCCACACATAAACCACTCTATGTCATAAATGTGTCAAGGTTATAGAGAGATGGGGTGCACCTCTCAAGTATGGGGTTTGGCTTCTAAGTATTAAGTCGGGCGTAATCGGTCCAACACCGACTTGCACCCAAGTTATTCTTGGATGCGCATATCGTTCAATCAGAATAATAAATAAAATAAATACAGTTGCCGTATTTAAAAATTGTAAACAAGAGTGGCAATGTATACTTTTCTGTGTCCGGAAGCTAGCAAGAAGATAAAGCTAGTATAGAGCCTAAATCCAAAGTACCAAAGTAACCTAGAGAATAAATAATTTAATATTTTAGTTAGTTAATAGATTATTGTTTCAACTCATATAAGACTAACTCTATGCCCAAAAATGGTTCAAGGCTAAACACATGATATTAATCTATTGTCCTACCATCTTTGTTTACATCGTTGATCTCCTTAGCCTTACACAACATGCATAATTTGTTCCTAGCCTTTAGTTTTAACATCTCATGCTTATGAATGGATTAGTAACAATTTGCTCGACACAAACACAACAGTCTATTGTTACTTTCCAACATACTTCTTTTTTTCTCCACATGAATAACAATTAGCTTCAAACTTAGCATTCATAAATAATTTCATTTTCCTCTTCTATATTACACCCACTCACACCAACACCACTAGGATAGAAGACAACACGATATGCTACCCATAGTTTAAACCATATATAATTATATAAAAAAATACTATTCTTTAGTTCTTCCTTCCTAACAAAACACACTTCCCACCCGTGGTTACACTGGGCAGCAACTCATGACCATCCTCTATTTGCATATTGTCCACAACACAAGCTTCGTCCCCTTATACTTCATCCTCACTCACACATCTAAGTTACATAGTGACAATCCCATTGCATACACAAGTCTCTTAATATTATCACACACAACTGTTTATTTCATTCTTCATCTAATGAAGGATTCCACATACACATTCCATATATTCTTCAACCACTTGCTGCAACCATATTTGCTCTTACTTATAACAGAGTTATTATACCATATGTTATACTACTCATGGTGATATTCCTAAAGCAAACTTAAGGCAGGAAGAAGAGGGTCAGCAAGAATAGAAAACACAAAAGTAGGGATCGGTTACAATGGCATGCAAATCTCTAATATTACATTAATACGGTTGCATCAATAAGTGAACAAAAATGTGGCCTCATGAAAAAGGCGAGGACTCAGCGGAATGGGGAAGTGGAAGCTGCCAACGTAGGAGGAAGTCGAAACACGGTGGCTTACAGCTGCTAGACCCGCGCGAGAACGGCTGAAATTGGAGCAAGAGTCGACTAGCTAGTATGGTGTCTCGACGTCAATGATGAAGCCAAGGGTTCAATGGAGTTTTCTTTGAAGTGGCGGCTAGGTTAGAGTCCTCTTCCGAATGGAAGAGGAGGAGAGATTTTATATAGATGGAGAGATTGTAAGGAGAAGAAAGAGATAGAGAATGGATGGCTGGATGGGGAAGGGGAGGTGGTGAGCTGCTGCCGACTGATGATTGGAGGAATGGAGGTAATAGTACCATGCACAATGAGAGGTACTGCTGCTTTCAGTCATTCAAAAGACTAGGTTGGGGTCACAGACTCACAGACGTGCTGCTGTCCACACACAATAGGGCTTAGGGTTGAGCGTAAAGCTATGGGCTCGGTGTAAATGCAACCATTGCATGCATTGTAACATGCAAGAGCTGCTGCCATTCTAAACTAGGCTAGGCTTATGTCTCGATCTTAGGGTCGATGAGGACCTATTCAATAATTGTTGGCTCCAAAGGAGATTTGTATTGATTTGAATATGGGAGTAAGGGGTTTGATCACAGTTGGGTTCACCTGGATCTAACCGATTAAGTAACCTAAGAAAGCATCATTAATTAGTGATTGGGAACACTTAATATAAATAAAGACCTAGTTATTTAATGATTGAAAATTTTATTTAATAACATAAATAAAGACATAAAGTCCTAAACATAAGGTTATTTCTAATCCCAAGTCCTAAAATATTATTAATAAAAATAAATATATAAAAAAAGTAGAAGAGGGGCTTTACACCAATCTCCCGCAAGTTCGATCATCCCAACTTAACGTGAATCACCACGTAACAATGCTCCTGCAGGACAATCGTTCTCATCGGAACGTGATGCAATGCGAGCCTGAAGTTGCGCTCGCACAAGGCGATGGCATCAAATATAATAGTTATCATCGAAACAACCAAGTTGCAACAAAAGTCAAGTATTGTGTACCAAGCACACATCAGAGTATATGCAGCGAACCTCTTGAAAGGTCCAAATAAAAATGTCACAAAGGAGAATGTCATAAAGACGATGCAATACTCTTTCTCTTTCTTTTGCCCACAAAGATACTTACCGTTCCAAACATCATGTCCCGTATATCCAAGCTGAGCCACTACACCTGTATGCCTAGAAATAATGTCGATAAATATGAGTCAGTACACAGTTGTACTGGTGAGCGGGGTAACCCACTCGTCTAAGCCAAAAATAAGTAGATAGTGAATGCAAAAGTTATATAATAATCTTTCTACTTGAATCCTAGATTCATTTCATAGCAGAGGTATGACATGTTAAGGAAAACTGTAAAACATGTTAAGTATGCAAGCATTCAACTCAAGCAAATATACTAGCAGTTATATCCAAACTCAAAGGAAACTAAGCATGCAATCCGTTCTACTTAAACCCGAATCAAAGCGTGAACCTATCGAAACACATCGCACTCTACATCTCTAATCTATCGAATCATGCCACAATACAAGCCTTGCTAATCCAATCATCGATGCGCATACTCTTGTCCGAAGCAAGGTGGCTCCGGCACCTATATGAATGCACAAACCAAACCAAACCAACTCTTATCTATATGAAGTTCACTGGCCAAGCCATAAAGGACTATCCAACTGCATTTTACCCCGATCCAGCGCTGATTAGCTAGCCCGCCTGGTGGTCTCGAACTGCAAGTACCGTGCTCAAAGGTCATTGCCATTTATTTTCTCTATGGCAGAATGGTCCCGGAGTCCCAAAGCCTATCCCGTTCGAGAAAACCAAATCCTTTGCGTAACAGGTTATCGTTGAACAAATGCAATACTCCCACAAGTAGGTACGATGAGAGAATCTAGCCTTCTCGCCCCACCAAATGATACTCGCTTCGATCCATCCAATTCACCATAACCATCTCAAACTATAGCCTAAGGCACCATCTCAAGTTATCTCCATTATGTACCATGTCGTTCCTCGACACTGTGCTCCAATTAGTGCAATACCCCTCGCTCCAAAAGCTTCGTGACACAATATCATAATAGTGGCACAATGCCCTCTCCGATGCAGTGGTCTGATTTTGAACCACAATTGCACACTTTGCTTGATAAAGCGTCCAACTTGATACTTGATCACGGATGCATGCTCGCTCGTTCGCCCGATGAAACGTTTCGCTTCTCCAACCAAGATGATCCACTCAAAGCTCCAAATGCCCAACACAAGTCCAACTCAAGCCACAAATTCTATACATCTAAACAACGCACACTCTATGCACGCCAAAATATGGTGATTTCAATATTCTAGTTCCAAGTGTCCAAACCATTACGTGTGTTCCATATTATTAGGCATGAGAGAAGGGACAGAGCCCATTCACCAAGTCTGAATTTGCTAAGCACTTTGCCTTGCCATTACGGCTGATTCCTTGAATCTATGGTCTGATGTAAAGCATGATCTACTCAATTGGTATGACCGTGCGAGCATGTCGTGCTCTCAAAATTATTCGACCGATCGGACTAAGAAAGACGACATTATTGCTCCAATCTCGCAATCCCAGTACTACTCTGAACGAACACCTGATTCCATCGAACTTTGTACGCGATTTGCACATGAAACCAACTCAAATCAATACTTGCTCCCAAATTCAATAAATTAAAATGTAACAAACCATTGCCTCATTTAATCCGACTCAGCATAATGCACCAAGTGATTGCAGGATATTACATAATATACCACTTAGAATAAGGTTCGAACTCGAACCAAATCAGTATCCATTCCTTTCTCGTATGCTGCTTGACTATTTCATAACTCTGCTCCATGCAACTCATATTTCTCTGATCCAGACTCAATATCTCGCTTCGCGCTGAACTCTCGCACAAATTCTATATTCTCACATTCTCCTTGCACCTAAATTCGAATTCAACATATCGCTTAGTTTGGATCATACACATATTTAAGGTGTCCTTGAAATACATGCATTTCAGTCGGGCATAGCGATAGCAAATTTTGACAAGTAACAAGGGTATCTTTATGTCTGAGACATTCATCAATTCGCTCTCGACAGAACCGATCCTGACGTTCAACCCATAACTCATTCGCACAAGCACTATTCTCAAATACGATAATTCTCTACTGATGATCTCTCCACCTGACCGAATTTAGTTCATGTTTCGGCTTGATCCATTCTCTAGTAAGATCCAACACACACTCCCAAGCGCAATGACTATTCTGCAAGTCCCTATCATCCAACTATTCAAGAATTCTTACATGCACCGTCCAATCTTAACCAACCAAATGCTAGCATGACTCTAATCGTACCATATTTTGCTTGCACCATCTCCAAATATTATCTTATCCACCCAATAATTATCACAACTGATACTACCCCAGCTGGTCGACTTACCCAAACATCGCACTATGCTTTTAGATTAACTCGGTCCAACACCTCTGTCTTAATCTTAATACATCTCTGGGTGAACACCTATATTGGGGATCATGTGATCCACGAAGATTTTGCCTCCACGCCATAGGGATAGTGTCGCCTTAATTTCAACGCGGACACACTCGTCATAATTTTTAGGTCGCGCATAAAATAGTTCTTTGTGCTGCTTCTACTGCCACAAAGCACATGATATCACCTTCGCCCTCTGCATGAGAACGTACCGCAAACCATGTCCGATTTTATCTTGTAGATCTGAGGCACATCTATCACATCCGGTAGTGCAAGGATTTAATCTGAACGAGATGCATCTTTAACTTCACGACGCTAGTTACACAATCATTAATTCATATGAATATCATTCCCTTTTGGGACACGACGAGTCAGAAGTGATGCTATCTTCGATAATCTATGACTCTGAATCTTATTAGTTGACTTAGGCTATTTTCACCATTGCTTCGATCTTCTGGTTGCATCTTCAGCTGGAGGCTATCCCAAGAATCTCTCAAATCCAACACTCAGTCACTTAGGCGTATCTTTAACATATACCACTCACATCCACCCTCGACGTATTCCCAAATATGTCGCTACAAGGATCTTTCTATGGGTCTACATTATTTATTTTAATTTGGCGGTCAAGTCTCTAGTCTCAGCTGCCCTGAAGCTATGCTCGATAATTGTGTATCATCTCGTGGGACAGTTACCATAAACTATGCTATATCTCATCTGCAATATGAAATCGAGCACTTCATGCTCTACCTCTGAGGATCTGTCAACCAAATGCCACCTAACCACTTAGAGTCTTACTATCTATCTCAGCCACAAATTGTCGAATTATACTCGTTGAAACTGTCTTGCATCACTCTGTCGTTCTGTCTTGAATCCATCAAAATTCTGAACCGACTTGTTTAACTTCTCGCACTACCACATGCAATGATTCCCAAAACCAGACTTATTTCATTTCTTATCTGTATGCCATGCTTCACACTACACATCCAACTTGCTCGAGCGGTACATTGATTTGCTTTAAAGTTTCTCTCTCGTTCAGCTATTCTCAAAAGTCCATCCTCCATAATCCTTGTTCTCATTTTATTTCCTTAGCACCGTCTGATTTCTTCGTATTTCGATTCGTCTATACGCTCTCAATAAGTTGCATGCCAATCTCAGATGCACTATTACTTCCACTTTAATCATCTCGTTGCATCACGTCTGTCTCTATACTACAAGTATTAACTTCCAATCTGACTCAATATCCATTAGATTCACATAATGATCGTTCATGTCTTCCGAAGAACCCTTTCACCACCGTTGCACAGTTTTACCAGTTTTGCTTCCGCTAAACTCCGAGTCAAACTTTTTGAGCGCCAAAATCAGAAATTCTTCAAGTTCGTACGACTCCATCGTATTGCTCCTCCAAAACTAAATCGTATTCCACTGCTCGACCAACTGCTCCCTTGCGTTGCCAAAATTCATAGCCTTTGCTCGCTAATCTTCCATACATCCATCGCTCGTGCATGCGTGCCCCCAACCATTTCTTTCTTATACTCAACTCTCTCTTTGCATCAATGAATGCTCCACTGAACTTCTAAATTGCGCAAGCGAAACTCTGGTAGTCACATACCGTTTGATCGATCGCATCTTGTTTCCAACGTGGTCCACATCACTCCTTCGAATTTCCAAATACTCTTTCCATTACTTGTTTCATTCTCGTCCAATAAAACTTTCATTTATGCGAGTCCGTTCCTGATCGCTTAAATCCAACGTATCAAAGAATACCTGAGTCAAACTTCGTTACACTAATTTCTGTCATAATCTCGTACTAGCATCTTTTTTTACGTCTCCTTACATGCTGGAAGAGCATAATCTTCTTCTTTCTCAGTTCAGCCCAATGAATCTCAGCAGTCATCTTTGTGGTGAAGGAAGTATGGAAAACCAAGTTCATTTGCTTGCCCTTATATAGGCAGATTAGAACATACAAGTTCCAACGACTTCTTAAAGATAGCCGAAAACGTAGCCTTGAAGAACGGGTCAAACTTGACCATTTCATGCTTCATTCAAAGTATTTTAAATTATGAGGAATTTGAAAACTTTGAAGGGGTCTTGTAGAAGCATGAAATATGCTGGAGAATTATACGCGTATTATACAGTCAAAACAACCCCAACATACATGAAGTCCGCATAAAATAGAGCTTCAAAGATGTTGGCATAAAATAGGGCTTCAGAGCGGTACGCGTAAAACAGAGCTTCAAGGCTGTGTCACGACCCGCACCCGGTATAGGGGCACGAGTACGTGGGTACGTCCAGCCTACGCCGCAGAATCGACGGTAGAACGCTGTCTTGGTCTTCTACACTATCTAATATCTCATATAATGCATATAAAGTACTGCCATGTCATCTCAATACCAAATAATACTCAATCACATATAAAACTGAAGGAAGATGAACGCACGATATAGAATAGAAAGAATAGGAATTCAAGTCTCAATACATCACATAACCATCTCCAACTAAACACAACTCCAGATCTCAAACAATAATACAACCCAATGTCTAGAATAGAAATAACTAAAACAAGGTATGGAAGTCTAAGAGGCCTCAGTCTCTGGCACTATCCTCGGGTGACACTCCATCTGTCAGTCCATAGTGAGTGGGACACATCCTCTCTAACCATTCATCTGAAAAATGTTTTCCAGTCAGGAATGGAGCGAAGTCCAACCCAATAGCAGTTCCAAATAATTGATAATGACTATAAACAGAAATAGAGAATATAATACAAGACGAGAAACAATGAATAATATCAACTATGGTGGAAGAACAGGTAAACAATAAACAATATGGTAAAGAACTGTAACTATGCTAAGTGATTGAAATACTAGATAGATATGTGATCGGCTTGGGTGAACATTGTCTACTTTAACGTTGGATAAACATTGTCTAAGTTAACATGAAATATTGTCTAGGATTTGATCACATACCTAGCTAACATTTCCCCTTTCCCCCAACTAGTACAATGGATCCAACCATGACACGTTGTGATACAAGATACTCAAGGCCATGTGAACAATAAACCTTGAACACAAAATATTGAACATTGCACATTTAACACGAAACATTGTCTAAGTTAAACATTGAGAACACGAGAAACAATGAACAATATATATGTAACATCCCATGACTGATCCATGTGTATACTAGTCCGTGTACCAATGTGTCTAGAGTCATGTAAAACATTTCTAAATTCTTGTATTATAGTAATTAACAATTAATGGAAACTATCAGAGAATGTACTCGCCTGCTGTCCAAGCAATGAATGTCAAACTGTGTCCCAACTGGTGTCACACAAACCTATATATGGAATGTTGTATTAATACAAGGTGTTGGAAAGAAATTAAGTTAAACTAGTCAACATGTAGGTCACAAGGCCATTTCTAAGTCAAACCGATGAAATCTAGGTTGCAAGCGTCTAACACTAAGTCACTAAGTCAAAACATTATGAAACTAGTCTATACTAGTTAAGCTACGATACAAGAAGTCTCTCAAAAAGCCGTATCTTAAGATACGCAAGTCGCTAATATGAAAATAGGGTTTTAGATATATATGCAAGTCAATAATTATAATAATACAACAAAACAAATGAAAATAGGATACCTTGGCATTGCACCAATGCGTATCGCACCTATCTCGATACCCAAGCTCGATACCTTGGTATCTACCCAATATCTTGGAAATACCTTGGTATCCCGAGGTAATCTAAAACCTATTAACATATAATTAATACAACTAGATAATAGCCCATGCTAATATCCTACTGTCTGATGCCTAAACTACTAACACACTATATATCCTACTACGTAAATACCTATTATAATACCACACAACCACTAATACAAGATATAAGTATAATTATCTAACTATCCACATAAGTACACATATAACTAAATATATGCTAATTACATGAATAGATCACTACAGATATAGAACTATCTATAATACATTACCACAACTACATATGTACCTATACCTATAGCTAACAAGTATACTAATAAAGTATATCATTAACCACCTAGTTATACTAACTATCTACATATAAAGTACATCACTAACTAACAAATAAACAACTAACTAACTACTTACATAACTATTAACTAACTCTTAAATAACTACTAGGCCTCTAAACTAACTGAACCCCTTACCTTACCTTGCCTGCCTTGAACTGATACCTGTCACTGATACAGTGCTGATACTGTACGAGCTCACATTGCTAAAGCCACTTGTTGTGCAGCATACTGAAACTGTGCTGAACTACCTGTGCACAAGTTGTTATGTTCTCCTGAGCAGTTGGTGAGACTGATACTTGCATTGATGGCTGCACACTGCAGCTATTATTAGCTCGAAGCTGCTGGAAATGCTACTGTAGTTGGTTTCACACTGGTGGCTATGCTACAGGTTTGATGCTGGTGATGCACTGCAGGTTGCTCGAGGTTGTTGCTTGTTGTGCACGAGCTCACCCGAGCAATTGACTGCCCCCTTTGCTGATACTGAACCTACCTACTGATATTGCAAACCTCCCCTCTTCTTACTGAACATACTGCCCTGGGCTCGAGCTGCACTCTGAACACAACTAGTTGCTGCTCATTGTTGCTGTGAAGGCTTTGCTCGAGCAGCTCCCTGTGTGCACTTGCCTGAGCTTCCCTCCCCTTCGTGCTGATACTGCATTGGCCACTGCTCTGCATCTACTGATACTTCTACAAACTGCTCTCCTCCTCCTTGCTGTCAATGCAGAAACTCTATTCCTGCTGGATTGATGCTACCTCAGTCGATCTGCTGCACTGCAATTGCTTGCATCCTCTTCAGTGACCGATACCTTTGCTGCTATCCTTCTGTTGATACTTTGTGGTTGAACTTCATACTGGGACTGAATTTGAACTGGTGCTGTACTGCTGCATAACTAAACTGCAGCCATGCCCTCCTAGATGTGCACGAGCCCGCTTTGCACTGCACAGTGGTAATTTCCCTGCTGGAGCTGCTACTTAGCCTTCCCTCTTGAACTGCACAGAACTGGAACTCCTGCACATTGCTGTGCATCTTTGCTACAGGGTGTTGTGCACTAGCTTGGCACTAGCTGCTCCTCATCCTTGCTGATACCTTGATGTGGATGTTGTGCACTGTTCGCATCTCAGTGCATCGATGCACTGCAAGCTGAACGAAATGGCCCCCATTTGCTGATACTCCTTGCTGGATTGACTGATCTCTGTTTGACAGTACTCCATGTTGAACTACACGAGCTGATGGCTGCTGTCTTCCTTTGTACTGGACTGCAGTACTTGGCTGCAGCTGTTGCTTCAGTCCCGGGTCTGCTGTGCTCGAGGTGTGGCACATTACCTTGCCCAGCTCCAGTTGG
Organism: Iris macrosiphon; assembly: GCA_036927795.1. Taxonomy (NCBI): domain Eukaryota; kingdom Viridiplantae; phylum Streptophyta; class Magnoliopsida; order Asparagales; family Iridaceae; genus Iris; species Iris macrosiphon. The sequence goes on from JAYESA010000012.1 coordinate 66,699,373, forward strand.
TGAGCTAACAGATGACTGATACCTTGATGAATTCAACTGATCACAGCACCTCACTGTGCTCATCCCATTACTGAACTGTCAATAGGCCTGAGCACTCACTCACACAATAATTTCCACCACACACATACATATACCTATATAGCCATAGACTTTCACCAATATAGATAGCTAGCTATATATATATATATAGGTACGTATACACATATAGATATATGACCAAAGTATCACAACTATATTCTAACACTACTAGGTACATAAATAATCACACACATAGGTATTCACACACTACACTCAAAACAACACTTACACACCTAAGTATATAAACATATCTACCTGAACATATATACATACACACTCTATTACATATATCAAGGTATATCAACCTTCACTATTAGATATACATATAGGCACACACATAGACATAACTCAACATATACTATATATACTCTATAAAATACATAGATAGCTTATACATATATAAATACACATGCACGCATAGCCAAGAGGGCAAAACAACAAACACATGGAGAGCACCGCACCCGTATCACACTTTTCTATGATACGCTTGCGACACGGCCCCCAACTCACAACCAAACGTATCCCGGAGGACACGTATAAGTCCAATACATAATTTATAATCAATACATATATAAATTAGTGTGTCTACGTGTCCGTGTCACCATATGATATGCACATGGCCCCGTGTCGGAGGAAAACCCCCAAAATCGACCGTTTCGTCAAATTGACGAGATTCGGCCCACACGTATCCAATTGTGGACACGACACAAGCTACAAACAAACAATCAATGGTCAATTAGATCTATTAGATCCATTGACAAGCACTACATGTGCCAATTTCGGAATTCCCCCAAAATTGGCACCAAAATGGACATAACTTCCACCGTAGGTCTCCAAATGATACCAAATCAAATCCTATGGGTGACCTATGCATGTGGGGTGGTTTCTCATGGTAAAATCTCAGATCTATAGTCTATAGGAAGGGGAAAAACTGATTTATACCTATTGGAAGATGGATTCCCAATGAAAAGGTCCCAAATGACAAGTTGCTCCTCTCCTCGTAGACCTTGGCCTCCTCCTCCTTGTTCCTTGCTTGTAGATCCTTGATGTAGAGTCTTCAATGATGAATTTAGGAAGAGATTTGAAGAGAATTGATGGAGAATTGATGGGGGAATGGAGGGAAAATGGAAGAGGGAAAAGTAGATCTAGAAATTTGGGGAAGAAAAGAAATGAGAGCACTCTCTCTCCTCCTAATTATGGCTGGTCATAAACCCCTCTCTAAGCAATGTATAATGTCCCAAATACCCCTTGGGGCCTCTCATGAAAAAATTAATTAAGGGGGAAGGTTCTAGTCTAATGGTTCACTAATTAAATCCAACCTCCTAATCCATGGGCCTAATTAAATGGGCCCAAACTAAACTCATCCAAATGTTGGGTTCATGCATCTAATAAAATAGGTTAGTTCTACTACACAAGTCTAAAATAAATACTACGTCTAATCAAACACTAAATAATACAACAAATAATTAATTACTCATGCACAATATTTAAATACCATCCTCCTAAAAATAAAATTTTCCGTGTCAATTACCAAACTACCTTTAATTGGAAATGTGAGGGTGACAGGCTGTGTGGCGTAAAATATGGCTTCAGAGCTGTCCGCGTAAAATAGAACTTTAAGGCTGTTTGGTGTAAAATAGAGCTTGAAAGTTGTCCGCGTAAAGCAGAGCTTCAGAGCTGTACGCGTAAAGCAGAGCTTCAAGGTTATTCTGCGTAAAAGGTTGTTATACCTTCCTGCATCAAAGTTTAAAATATGTTGCTTTTAATGCAGCGTAAAGTTATACAAGAAACTCTTCGTATTCCTCGGATGAATCTGTCACACAAATCAGTGAACCTGACATCTGACAAAAGTACTGCACGATGATCGATATGGCGGCTATGATGATAATTTTGTACAGAGACCCAGGTTGTCATTTAGTGACATATTCTTGATACAAGTCATTTTTATGCATTCAAAGAATATGCTGCCTATTCTATATAGGCAGAAATGAGTTTTTATGCTCAAGATAAGACGAAATCAGACACCACGTCAAAAGTTGTTTCTCGTACAGAGCTCGAGGCATATCTCTACATTTAATGCACGAGATAGAGGCATATCTCTGTATTTAATGCACGAGATTTTGTTCTATTTTTAAAATTTTGTCATGACTGGGAAAGCTAAAACTGTGACTAATACGCTCACATCACCATCCTTGCATTTTACGCCAACCAGGCTATTTTCAACTATAGGAGTACGCCGTATGCTATCTCCTCGAAATACGCCAACTCGACTATATTTGCAAAGGTACGTGATAAGGCTATTTAGCCCAGAATACGCTCAAGACCTCAGTCGTGAAGGATAATTGGCTATTTTTATGCTGGTTATCTATTATGCATGAATCATCAAGTTTTACGCCAATAAGACAGTCACTTGGCTTTTACGCCAACCATCTTTACGCAGGGGCAGTTACCTATGTGGCTTACATGTTATGATCTTTGAGAAGCGGTTATACGCGTTACCTTATAAAGGGAAACGTGTCATATGCAGATTCAGAAGACTATGGGAACGTGGATAGCATTTATTATAACCGTAGCGTAAAGGAAATCTTCTTCTTCACAGTTTGGTCTTTTACGCCAACAAGACAGTTATTTGGATTTTTATGCCAACCATTTTTACGCAGGGGCAGTTACCTACGTGACTTGCATGCCACGATCTTCGAGAAGAAGTTATATGCATTACCTTATAAAGGGACACGTGTCATACGCATATTCAGAAGACAATTGGAACGTGGGTAGCAGTTGTCATAACCGCAGCATAAAAGATGTAATCTTCTTCACAGTTTGGCCTTTTACGCCAACAAGACAGTTACTTGGCTTTTACGCCAACCTGGCAGTTATTTGATTGATCTCTATAAATAGAGACACCTGATCACAGGGTAAAGATAAGGACAAGGAGATCAGAGAGAAAAAGAGAGCACAGACAGAGAGTTTTGGCTTTGGCAACAGGAATTCGATCCTACTTGCAACTTTCCTTCGACCGGCTTTTGCCTTCAGTTCAGAGAAAGTTTGAAGCTTCTTCTTCTTCTACGGCACTTCTTCATCATCGTGTGGTCCAAGGAACAAAGTGATCGACCGCAGATCAGACTTCTATAGTAATACTTTTCCAGAATTATTTTATTGTACTTAACATCCTCGTATATGATTAATTGTACTCTCTTCTTGTTTGTAAGCAAAAGGTTTCGTATAAACCTTCTCATTTATTTATCATCAAATAGCTAGCTCTAAACTTGGCCTTGTAAAACCAGTGGGGTCAGGCCCCAAATAGCAAGTACCACAAAGGAAGCACAAAATAAATAAACAAAATCAATACTATAGCATGAGATGCATGAGCCATCATTCAATGGCATATGTCCCATCTATGACATGATACGACGTTCCTTCACCAAAAAAGGACAAGAGTGACATATCACATCAAGATAGAATACGTCCATTGATTATAGTCAAGCTAAAATAATTTTGCGTCGTAGTTTTAATCCACAACCTATCGTAACACAACAGCGCAACCTAACAACAAGCAAGGACATGGGTTGAACTATCGTGCCATAATAGTCTATGTCCCTAATTTCACTTAACAGAAGGCGCAATACACAATCAGATAATATAATAAAGGAGAACTAAAATAGCTTCAGTCCATGGATTATCGTAACACGATGCCGCAACTCAACAACCAAACAAGGACATAGGTTGAATCATCATGCCACAATAGCCCACTTTCCTGGCTAGGCACAAATTATAAGCAATTTTAGATGGCCAATCACGTATTATGACTTGATATGTGATCTCTGGGTTATCCTAGTAATGCAATATATGAGTATCCTCATATCGCACCATAATCGAGCAGGGCTGGCCGAACCAATGATATACAAGCTAGAATATAAGTAAATGGTGCACCAGTCTCTCGCAAGGGTCCAGAGCTAATTAACAATGAGTAACAGTTGCAGGCTTTCTATAGAAAAGGTACTGGCTCGGTCTATAACTAGGTCAGATACTGTACTCTACTAGTACAGATGATATACAGTATCCGTAGTGGCCAGCCTTTACTCCCGTCTAATTTAGGTTGGTTTGACATGCACGATCTCGAGATACCGTTCCCTCCCAATGCTCTATAAGTTGAGTTGTCTAGTTAAACCTAGGTTAATTAGAGTCTCATACCATGGTCATATGAACACGCTTTTTTAGATATCGTACTTTAAGTATGGGCACTCTTGATACGAATCCATATTGTTACTCGTAAGTTAAATATGATTTAATCCAAGTGTGAGGCAACAATCAATATTATCTAGCCACGAGTAAATCAGGAAAAAACCCAAGCTCGAAATCAGGAAAGAACATTTTTTGAAAATACTTTGTTTTTGGGGATCATACCCTAGGAAAATATACTCATGAAAAACCCTCATAACAAAATCAAGAATCAAACTATTAACCATATCAAAATTGAAAACTCCAAGAACTAACTATAATCAGAATACTACAAGGAACTAATTACAACAAACAAAACTAAAAACTATAGCTGATTATGTTTATTCATATTTGCAAGATGTACTTGCCTATAAAGAGAACCATGAGCAAAATAAGAAAAAAATGAACAAGTGAGGAGAGAGAGAGAGAGAGAGAAAGAACAAAGATATAAATAAGCAAGGGGGTTGATGGTGAACCGTTGGATCTCCCTAATAAATCCTAGCCACACACCCTACCTACCACCACACACAAGCAAAACTTAGCCAATGTGCGCCGAGCTCCCTGTAACCGTGTACTTGGAAGTACACCCATAGTGTGCCAGGATGAAAACACATCAAAAGTGTGCCAACTTGAGTATATTCCAAGTATACCGGGATAGGGGAGTGACATCTCTACCTACCTTAGAAGAATTCCGTCCTTGGAATTCAAGCTCAAGGCTAGCTAGAGATATCAAAACAAGCAACGAGCTAATCTACACATACAAAATAATATAAAAACACAAATAATGAAATAAAGTAACATCATCTTACATGAGTGCTTGGCGCTTACAAAATGAAAGATGTGAAGGCATACGAAGAAATATACCTTATGAGTCGAATAAGTACGGGTACCGAGACAGAATATCATCATCGCGCTCCCATATTGACCCCCAAGGAGTGATGGCCCCAAGCAACACGAAAAAGACGAATTATTCGATTCTTGAGTACCTTCTCTCTCTGATCCAAAATGGACACAGGTTGTTCCTCATAAGATAAGTCGATACCAACGACTAACTAAAAATGGTCGAGGACATGATTCTGATTCAGGATATACCTACGCAATTGAGACACATGAAATACATTATGCACTTCATGAAGCTAAGGCGGAAGGGCAAGACGATAAGCAACATCTCCTACCCTCTCAAGAATATCGAACGGTCCTATATATCATGGACTAAGGTTCCCGCAAACCCTGAATCTAATGACTCCACGGGTAGGCAAAATCCGCAAAAATACGTGATCGCCGACAGAAAAATCTAACGGCCTACGATGTTGATCTGCCCAATGACGATGATGATCTTGCGCAACCCGAAGTCGCTTCTTAATCTTCTTAACCACTTTAATTGTTTGATTGTTCATTTTAGGCTATAACATATTTCGTTCCCTAATGTCATCTCATGCCAAGGGCGATATGCACTTCCTTCTGTATAATGCCTCGAAAGGATTCATCTGTATGCTAACCTGATAACTGTTGTTGTATAAGAATTTTTCTAAGTGAAGATGGTCTTCCTAAGACCCACTAAAGCTATATATCTTCCAAAGTCTGGTTTGTCCTCTCTGATTACCCATCTGTCTGGGGATGATATTCGGTACTGAATCTCAACTTGGTATCCAAACGCTCATGCAAGCTTTTCCAAAAATGAGATATAAATAGAGTATCACGATCTGACACTATACTTGCTGGAACTCTGTGGTGGCTCACTATCTGTCGCATATACCTCTCTGATATCTGCTCTGTGGACTGTCCTACTCGGAAGAAAAGAAAATGTGCCACTTTCGTGGGTCGATCTACTATCACCCAAACTGCATCACGTCCAGTAGGGGATCAAGGGAAACCGGTCACAAAGTCCATCGTAATATGTTCCTACTTCTACTCTGGGGTAGGCAGCGGTTGTAACAATCATGCTGGTCTTTGATGTTCTGCCTTCACTTGCTGACACACAAGACATTGTGAAACAAACCAAGCTATCTTTTTATCCCGTTCCAGCAGAAGTGCTGCTTGATGTCATGGTACATCTTCGTGCCTCCTGGATGAATAAAATATTGAGAACTGTGTGCCTCGGTCATTACTTCCTGTCTGATATCTCCACTTGGTACACAATAACGGTTTCCAAATCTGAGTGTCCCTTCTTCATGAATCCTTAATTCCTTCCTAAGATCCGACTCATATTTTGTCCTAAGCTTCTGAATCTGGAAATTTTTTGTCTGAGCCGACTTGATCCTCTCCAATACTCCCATCTCTTGAGGTAACACCACCTCGATGTCCATCTCTTGAAGATCTTCTAGAATATGCTTCTGAGTTGTCAAGATAAATGTGTTGCCTCTCCTACTTAGAGCGTCTACTAGCACATTTGCCTTGCCTGGATGGTACTGAAGTGCTACATCATAATCACCAAACATTTCTAGCCACCTCCTCTGCCTCATGTTCAAGTCCTTCTTAATGAATATGTACTTCAAACTCTTGTGATCTATGAATATCTTCACCCGATCACCATATAGGTAATGTCTCCACAACTTGAGAGCAAACACTACTGCCACTAATTCCAAATCATGTGTTGTATAATTCTTCTCATGATCTCGAAGCTGCCGAGATACGTAAGCTAACAATTTTCTGTGCTGTATCAATTGGAGGTTGTGGTCCACCATGCTTCATTAATCGTAGTTGCCGTCAGAGTCAACTAGGGCTCTCATAGGGTCATTGTTTAAGAGAAAATCTTTATTCCTAACCAATAGGCCCATTCGGCCCAATGTCATATTGTCTAGGAAATCTATGATTTTGGAAGGCCTGTCGCTATTTTCAGGTAAGGGCCTGAGGCGGGCCACCAAAATGGTATGCTTGGTGGTAGTAATCAGGGCATTAGCCCTTGTAGCACTTCACGGATCTATTAGTCCTCCTCCTGAAAGTCTAATGCCAACAAGAGCCATAATACCCTCGAACCAACCCAAAAATAGATTTTGATAGTGATTGCATTATTGGAATGGATATTTTATGACACTACAAGCCATACAATACACACACATTTGAACTCGATGGAATTTCAATGCCTAGAATTCATTTTCCTGTTTAGCTTTCTATAGTTAATGACCATACAAGATTTTTCTCTTTTTTATCTCAGCGTGATTTCTGACAAGAAAAGCTGGAGATGAATGCATACTAAAGATTTTTTGAATAAGATTGAGTTTTAAGAGTTCACTAAGTTTGATGGCTACTTCATTCCCACGGCAAAATATCTTATCAAACAAATTCAGGGTGATAAATATTATAGTAAATTCGATGCCAAATTAGGCTTCTAGCAAATTAAGCTTTAAGATAAGAATTCCATTGAGCTGGCTGCTTTTAGTTGTCCGCAAGGACATTTTGAATGGTTAGTACTATAATTTGGTTTGAAAAATGCTTCGCAAAATTTTCAGAAATGGATGAATTCTATTTTTAGACGTCTTCCTTTTATGGTTGTTTAGATTGACAATATTCTAGTATTCTCAAACACGGAAGAAGATCACAAAGAACATCTATTACATGTTAGTAAACTATTACTCGATAATAGTATTATCTTCGGTCCCAAAAAGATAGAATTATTCAAAAAAGAAATTGATTTCCTAAGGAAAACAATAAAAAATGGACAAGTTCTGTTACAAGAACATATATATATTAAGATTAAGGATTTTCCTAATAACTTTAAAACTCTTAAGGAACTTTAGAGTTTTTTAGGATTACTTAATTACGGAAGAAAATTTATCCCCAATCTATCAGCACGGGTAAAGCATTTACAAGATAAACTAACGGTTGAACAAGCCAAATACAAAGAAGCAACTGGTGAACAGCCAAGAATGTGGAATGTAGATAAAATTTCTATCTCCCTAGATAAAGAGAAAATATAAGAGATTGTTAGGATAAAAGAATCAGTAAAAATAAAAAATATTCTTTATTTCCCTCTCGATAATGATATATTGGTGCTACAGACGGATGCCTCGGATAACTTCTGGGCGGGTGTATTAATTGTCAGACAAAAGGAGATTATAGCTTATACATCAGGAAGACCAAAGTACAGATGAAATACACTACGAACAATAAAAAATTATTAGCGGTTAAACTCCCTATCAAAAGCTTAAAAATCTATATCCTATATAGATATTTCCTAATTGAAACCGATAATAAATCAGTAGCACAGTTCCTAAAGAAGAAAACCATTAATAATCCCGAAGAAAATCTCCAAAGAATTAGAATAACAATGTATTTAGAAATATATAATTATAATGTCAATTATATTCTGAGAAATACTAATTTTCTTGCGGATACTCTTACCAGGTTATGATAAATGAAAGATGATGAATTTTATAAAAATTTTAGGGATCTCTTTCAAGAAATGAAGAGACAAGAAGAATTTGAAGAAGTAGCCCCTAAAAAGGCTAAGGACAAAAATACCGCGGAATCATCCAGGGTTGAACAAACCTAAGAGGCGAACAACCAAACTTCTCTAAAGGCGAATAGCCAAAAAAACCAGGCGAACAGCCAACAGATCTAGGCAAACAGCCAAAATATCATCCGGACGAACAACCCAACTAATAAAATAAATAATAAAGGGAAAATATAATTGGGACTATAGTAAGGCCCATGTTTGTACCAGTAAGACCAATAATCTCTCCTACACAGTTTACTGGCCCACCTAGGCCTCCAATGACTCCGATCCAATTTTCAAATATTATAATAAAAAATAGTACAATATCGATATGGAAAATAAAGATAAAGCAGTATGGGAGCGATTCAATGGCTACTTTCGGGCTTTTTAAGCTCGTGACATAAAGGGAGACATCTATTGGCTGACCCAGATTGAAAGAACTCTACTTGCCGAAAGGCAAAAAAAACTTGCTGCTCGAGAAAAAAATGACTGAGACGCATCAACTCATCACTAAAATGGTCACTTTCTCCTCCACATCCAGATCCATAGCACTCTCTACCAGGGAACGGGATCTTTTGTTCGGGACCTCTGCCGAACAGAAGGAGCTCAAGGAGATTTTCTCCCAGATTTGGACCAACAATTTGGTAAACTTCTAGATGGCGGACACTCGAACTACTAAAGACCCTCGAAATTGTTACACCAAAGGTGGAGGAGTTCAACGCCGAGGTGACGGTCCAAGAAATGCTGGCTATGCATCAACAACAATTGGTGGATGACTCTAGACTGATCCTCTTCTTCAAAAAACTAGAGAACACTGAAATTATTAACTTTCTCCAAAACGAGGAACTGATTCTCAATTCAAACAGGCGACCTCGAATTCTTGCCTGTTTTCGGGAAATCCAAAATTTTAAACCCCACATCAGGAAGGGGTTAGTTCATAAAGTATATATGAATACCATATTTGAAGACGACTACAGCTAATGTCTTCCAGACATCTGCATCAAGGCGGCACTTTCACACGCTACCAAATTCCAAACCATCTTTCGATTCAGAATATGGTGTATATGGGAGGAGTGGCAATACATAAAGCTTTTCCCTTCTTACCAACTTTGGAAACTCAACAGGCTCATTGAGGAACCCTTTTTTGAATACATTAAATTCTTAAAATAGGGTTCAACGAAGATCATGATAGGCTGATGGCAGCTACAGAGTTCTTTGAAGCGACGAGAAGTGCTACTAGGGCTAATGCCCAGATTACTACCACCAAGCATACCATTTTGGTGGACCGCCTCAGGCCCTTACCTGAAAATTGCGACGGGCCTTCCAAAATCACAGATTTCCTAGACAATATGTCATTGGGCCGAATGGGCCTATTGGCTAGGAATAAATATTTTCTCTTAAATAATAACCCTATGAGAGCCCTAGTTGACTCTGACGGCAACCCCGATTAATGAAGCATGGTGGACCACCATCTCATGAAGAATCCAAAGAGAATTTGTTATAAAACCATACTCAATAAATATTTATGAAGAATTAGGGAAAGAAGGAGTTGGTGGCCCCCTAGGAAGACCTTACGACAGAAGAAGCAGCAGCAGCTATCCCAACTTAGAGATGTAATAATTGTTAGAAGACAAGAGCTGCAGGGACAGATTGAACAGCTCAGAAGGACTATTGAAGAAAGAGAAATAATGGTAAGCTCTCTAATCGAGGAACGAGAGCAAATTATAGAAATACGCAATAACAAAAGGAATCCACTTTCGATTAATGGAGTCTCAATCTGGCTAGAAGATAATAGTAATAATAGTATCCCTGATAATGACAATGACAGCAATAGTACCATCAATTCTAACAGGAATAACCATGATGAGAAAATCCACTATGATAGCCCAGATGACAGGGACAACTATGAGGAAAGCTACTACAGCTCTGAAGGACGAGACACAGATGACAGAGATTAACCTCCACTCAGAAAAAAGATTCTTAACTGAGAAAAGAAGACATGACGTTTAACCACGACATAGAGGAAAGAGAATAACCTCCACTCAGAAAAAAGATTCTCCACTAAGAAAAGAAGACATGACGTTTAACACCTAACTTCTAGGTGTCGGTTGCCCAACCAGATACTTTGGGTCACCCTGGGCCCTTGTTTTGTATAAATAAGACCTTCGTATGCTTGTTTAGGCATCAAAGTTTGTGAGTGCTTGGTGTGCTTGTAATCTTTGAGTGTTCTTGTGCTCTCTTCCCCCTTCTCATGTGCCTCTCCGTTCTTCTCTTGCAAAAATTCTAGTGTGCTTGCAATTGGTATCAATACACATCCAAGTCCTTTCCCAGATGCGTCACAATAAACTATAAATTCTCCTGATCCTAGATGTATAAGGATCGATGTTGATATCAACTTCTCTTTCAACCTCTCGAATGTTGCTTGGCACTCTGCCGTCCGAACAAACTTTACTTCCTTACGGGTCAGATAAGTCATTGGTGCTAAAATTCGTGCAAATTCTTCCATGAACCTCCGGTAATATTCTGCTAATCCCAAAAAACTTTGCATATCTGCTATTATCTTCGGGACTGGCCAATTCTTTACTGCTTCAACCTTCTTGGGGTCCACTGATACTCCTGCTCCTAAGATGATGTGTCCCAAGAATGACACATGATCTAACCAGAACTCATACTTACTGAGCTTTGCATATAACTGATGCTCCCTCAAAACTTATAACACCTTCTGAAGATACTCTTCATGCTCTTACTTACTATTGGAGTAGACAAGAATGTCGTTTATGAATACCACTACAAATTTATCTAGGTATGGCGTAAAGATACGATTCATCAAGTCCATGAATATTGCTGGTGCATTTGTCAATCCGAATGGCATAACTAAGAATTCGTAATGCCCATATCGAGATCGAAATGCTATCTTCGGTATATCTTGCTCCCGAACTCTTACTTGATGATACCCTGATCGAAGATCTATCTTGGAAAATACTCTTGCTCCACTTAATTGGTCAAATAAGTCATCAATCCTAGGCAATAGATACTTGTTCTTTATTGTTACCGCATTCAACTACCTATAATCGATACACAATTGTATTGACCTATCTTTCTTCTTCACTAGAACCGCTGGTGCTCCCCAAGGTGATCCACTAGCCCAAATAAACTTTTTTGCCTTCAGTTCTTCCATATGTTGATATAGCTGGTTAAGTTCCATTTGTGACATTTGATAGACCTTGTTGGAAATTGGTTCTGCTCCTGGATTCAACTCTATGCAGAACTGTACTTCTCTTACTGGAATATGTTAAGAAACTCTCCAATTACTCTGGGGAACTAATCTTCAACTCTTACTACTATTGCAATTCCACCTTCATACTGGTCCTTCACTGTTCTGTTGAAGATAAACTCTTCATTGCCCGAGATTTTAAAAAATACTCTACCCTTATGGCAATCTAACATCGCATGAATGTCTCTCAACCAGCCCATGCCAAAGATAACGTCGAAGTTATCCATAGGGAATTCGATTAACTTTGCGGGTAATAGATGCCCGTATACTATAATTGGACATGCTAAACATACCCTATTGACTCCAACGAGACCATTACTAATGAGTATATTCAGCCTCTCTGACAATGCCTCAAAATCTAATCCAATATGTGTCACAAATCTTGCACATACAAAAGAATGTGATGCTCCCGAATCAAATAATGTTATGGCAGAAAAATATGTAACGAGAATATTACTTGCCACCATGTCACCTGATGCCGAGGCCTTATCCAAAGAGAGGGTAAAAGCTTGCCCTTAGCCTTACTGTGCTCCTTATTGTTGTTTTCCTTGAAAATGTTGTTTTGGCCTTTGCTAGCCCTGTTGCTAGTTCCTTTGCTGGTTGTACATTTGAGTTTACATCGGCAATGGACGCTGAGCTAATATCCTGATCGCCAATGTTGACCCCCTATACTGAGCTGCCCCTGGTGTTGGCAGTGCTAACCACTGCGTCGGTCCTTCAATCCTCTGCATCATTGGATAATTGGCAATCCGATAATCTGGACTACCACATCGCAGGCATAACCCTTGTTTTTCCCTACACATGTCTCGTATATGGACTCCCTTACCATAATACGTATATTTGACCGGGGCTCCCAATCTCTTTTGTTGCTGCTTCATCTAGTTCGGTCGAACTCGTGCTATTATTGCTGATGTTACTGGCCTTCTCGGTGTTGTGTTATAAATGCGAATGCCAAAAGATGGTGCTGATGTCCGTTGTGCTAGTCCTTCTCCGCTATATGCAGGAGACCTTTTCTGGACTCCCATCCTTGAAGCTAACCTCCACATTGTCAGCTCATGATGCCTGGATGCAATTAATACTAAGTCAAATGTCTGGTAGTTATTGTCACGCCCTGATTCCGAAGAGCCAAAAGTAGCCACAGGCGTGATATCGTACAAGCCTAGATTGCACTTGTATAAGGCAAGAAGATAGACACGACATGGTATATCTCAGAAACAACAACATCATAGAAAAATTAAGCAGATAAATTGAAGTCACAATGAATATAATAAAAAGCTTTTCTTTATTGATAATCATAATTGAGTACATGGATTACAAAAGATTTATAAAACTTTTAAATACAACTGATACTTGGCCCTTCTAGCTTATATTGATATTTGTCGTCTTGGAAGAAAAGCTTTAAAACAGAAGACGCCTCCAATGGAAGATGCCACTATTGATACACCCACCGAGGCACTGAATTACACTATTCCATATATTATGCCCTTTATAACAGAAGATGCCTCCAATAGAAGAAGAGCTTCTGTGTTCCCCAATAATGCTTCGATGCTTCGGAACCGTTCCAGCCACTCCCAAATGCTGAGTACCTAGGATGCCTACAAACGTGGGTCAGTATATATTGCGTACTGGTGTGCAGAAACTAGCCCACTCGCCTAAACTGATACTAAGTATTCATGTAAAAATCATACATATTAACTTAGTAATATTTCTATTAGGAACTAGGTTCATTTCAATGATCAGAGTATTCAGCAACATAATAAAATATACTTTGGAAATAGTAGGATACATTAAATATATGTAAAATATGTACATATCACCTAACGGTGATTCTTACCAATAGCCCACTCATCGTATCCCTGCAAAACAAGGATTAGCCACAGCATAATTAATACGAATCATTCTTATAGAGATAATGTTAAGTCTGCATAAATATTCTTGTTAGTATGCAACCTAACTACATGAGGGTCATTGGTAATATACTTTCATACCACGAGGGACATGTCATATAGGACTTCGAAGAGCGTACGATTTATGATCCCCATTGGAAGTCTTGTTTATACCCAGTGCTACCATTGCACTATATTTTCTCCTAAGCCGAACGATCCCGGTGCCCCGGTGCATCTTGCTCGAGGAAACTTACCAAATCCTGTGCACAAGTTATCCTTGACCAAGCAACGACTATGCAAATAAAATCTAAGCATAAATTTGCATGATAAATAAATTTAAGTAAAGCCTTTTGATCCTTCTTATTTTGTTCATTCTCGTATCATTTGGTGACCAATAGGTCCAAAATTACAGACATTCTCGTGGCCCGGTGGTATTAAACCACAGTTATACTGTGCACTAATGCATTTATACCTGTATCGATGTTCAATGTTCTTTTCTCAGTGTTACCAGCATGTGAAGTAGATTGCATAATATTACTTATTTCTCATGGCAGACTTACTTTATAGCATTCTTATATCAATAGTACTAGCAATTCATTATTCATGTGTTTCATTACTTATATCAGCATTGAACATAAGGCATCATTATCATTGTATGGACTAAAGCAGCATATAGTTATGACATATAGCAAAGCAACACTAGCATTCATTTTATTAGTGCATGACGGAGTAGAGAAGAAGGGACAGATCCATTCACTTATATAAATATTGTTTCCATGCCACGATCCTACATTCTCCTACGATTCTACATTCGCCTACGATCCCTCAAGAATGATCCGACATGATACACGGTCTTTTAACTTGGCATAATTATACATTCGAATTATTTCACATAAGATATCCCATCCGGCCAAGTTAAGCAATACAACATCGTCATACCAAGTATATCAATTTTTTGCCCCACTTGTATATTTTATTGGTCTGATCCATCTATAATTCCTGCGTAATGCCATTTCGCGGAACGAGACATTATATAATATATCACTCAGAAAAAGTTTCATCCTCGAAACTTAAAAAAATAACTCAATTCACCATATCGCTTAAGTCATCCCATGAAAATATTTTATGCCAGCTATAGCTCAATACCCCATTTTTATCTCCTGTCAATATTGCTCATTCATTAATCTCGTAAGCTTATGCATTCCAAGCATCTCTTTTCTTCCCAAATAATTTATTCATGTTCTTCCATTCATCAATACTCTCCTGCAGCTCTATTTGAATTCTGTTCACCACTTTATTTGGATCGTACATACATTTTAGGCATCCCCGAAATATAATGTACTCAACCAATACTAATGGTTAGAGAAACCAAACGTCTTATAGAGATAATTCCATCCCTCATTACTGATCATTTAATACCTTCGGTCAAGTAGTTCTTTAACATCAATTTCCTACAACTCTAATTTCTTGCAACACTTATTCGGTCAATCTTGTAAATATCTTTCTAACACATTGTAATCAATTTTTTGGTCTAAGCACTTCTCAATATTTGCCAACATCCTCTCGGTCCATCATATGCACAATTCTTTTATCACATTTATAGTATTTCTTCATATAACCATTTGCCACAATTGCTATCTTTCAATTCTGCCAATATAAAAATACTTAGGGACTGCCCAGGTTAGGCCATTAAACAAATCACGATACTTTAATCATTTTACACAAACTGACCATAACAAAAATTTTATTGATTCCGAATTACAATATTTCTTATTTCAATGTCAATGTCGTCATTCCCACCTCTTATGAAATAATTTTACCTGTCGTCACATTGTTTTGAACTATTCAACTTTGATTGATTACATTAAGAATATCACCTGTTGTATCTATATTATGACCCAAGTGTATTCATAATCATTCTGACCGTTTCCTCAAATTTGTAATTTCTTTCATTCAAATTTTTAGCAATCTTTTTTCCAACATTAGTAGCATCAAAATTCTCATGAATCTAGAGTTCCTTTTATCATATCGCTATCCAAGCAATAAAATTTTATTATAATTTAATGATCATAATTCATCTCGTACAATAGTCGCATTAGCCACATCATATATCAAGTTTTTCTTCCCAACGTATAAAATTTCCATCAAAGTTTTCAAGCAACATATCATTCTTGATCCAACATATTATTTCATTTCTAATTTTATAGCCATCCTCTAGTTGTACCAATATATCATTCTTGAATTTTCGTGCGTTTGATTTATCTATGAGATAAGACAACTAACCCAAAATCAAATTTCGATCGATCACCTTTACTAGTATATTGTTCCTGATCTTTGCTCTTAATTCCTTTCCATTCATATTACGTATTCGTGTATACAGTATCACCCAAATAATTTATAATCGACAATATCACACAACCAATATATTAAAAATATCTTTCTTCCTCGAACATACTTTTGCCAATTTTATTTTGATTAGGTCAACTTTCATTCACATTAACCATCAACTTAATTGCATCACCTCATTAATGTCTCATAAATTTTTATCTCGCTTAGCCATATTCGATAATTATTCATGTACTCGGTATATTGGTTAACCCACCAAGCTAGGGATTACCTCATATTAATAATTTGATCAATTTTATCTGTCAATCAACTATTACCCAAGCGAGTATGGTTTCTGCCAACCAACTATTATTGATGCGACAAAACTTCTCGTCGACAGTATTTATCCCAACGTGCTATACCTTAAGCTTTATTAGTATTCCATCCATCGAAGCCTCTTGACGAACTTCCATATATTTCCAGACAATAAGGGTCATCGATTAGTTACTTGCAATCCCACAAGTTTATATGTTGATTAAATATTATTCGCCAATCGCAAGTTTCAAATATTCTCATTTCACGGCTGTTACCCTTTTTAAATTAGGCATATAATAAATGATACACTCCTAAGGTCAAAGGAATTAGTTTTTCGTATACTCGGTCCATCTTTAATTGATTTCCAAGAACTTCCAAACTCAAGTAACCAAACATAATATCTCGTTTGTGATTTTCAATCAGTTCCAACCAATCTTACTGGATATACGATCCAACTTGTTTATCGATAGTAACATTCAATCATCGATGCTAAAATTTAAAACTTTCACCCAATATATTTAAGCCACCATCTAACTATATAATCCAACTCGTTGTTCCCAACTAAGGCATCCACCTCATACCTTCTCACTTTTTTGCTATCCCATGTAACATTAATCTATCGAGGGTCTAATATTGACAAATCAAATCTAACTATCAAGGGTCCGATGTTGATACCCAATCCGAAATACCCAAGGGACAATCATACCGTACACAATAAGCCATAATTTTTGACTAAGTCTCGGCACTACCCCATTCTTTCTGATAGGCTCAATACTATCACTTATGGAAGGGTCACTGCACATGCATCACTAAGAGGATAGAGGCATATACTACTCAAAATGAAGCCATTTTCTGACTATCACACCATTCTTATATTGATCCAACATCTATCCCGCACTACCTTCACATGGTAGCATTGCATGTAATAACATGATTCTCATTCTCAGATATAAAATACTATCCCGCCATCGCACATGAATTAACTCAGCTTTACTGTTGATTTTCTTTATTGAAATTACTCATGCACAATTCTCATTGATTACTGCACACATATTGATTTCTTTCATTTTCACATATAAAATATTAATCACAAGTTATTTATCTATGACATTGAATCATTGTTGGGTTTATAATTTACAAATCAAGAATCACAACAACTAGGGCATCATAATATTTAGGCTTATTGTATAGAACATTCAGTGAGTATAACCAAGCGGTCAAATATTTTGGATTGCGAAAACACTTTCGAACAATAGAGGAAGCAACACAGAACGATCATAGATACAAATTCGATAATTGTAGAAGCGACTTTGAATACTCGCAGAAGGCAAATTTGTATACGCACTGAGGCGACTGTGACTAATCGCGAAAGAGACTTTGAATTAGTCACTATCACAACTTTGAGTATCCGCAGAGGCATTATTGGGTAATCTTGGAAGCAACTTTGATTTAGAACTTGCTGAGTCCAATGACACATAAACCGTGCTCTAATACCAATTTGTCATGCCCCGATTCTGAAAGAACCGAAAGTAGCTACGAACGTGATGCCGTACAAGTCTAGATTATACTTGATATGGCAAGAAGATAGACAATGTATGGTTTATCTCAGAAATAATGACATCACAACAAAATTAAGCAGACAAATTGAAGTCATAATGAATATAATGAAAATCTTCTCTTTATTGATAATGATAATTGAGTACATGCCTTATAAAAGATTTACAAAGCTCTTAAATACAACTGATACTTGGCCCATTTAGCTTACAATGATATTTGTCGTCTTGGCTTACACTCCCATTGATATACTGAATTACACTGTTCCATACATTATGCCCCTTATAACAGAAGATGCTTATAATGGAAGAAGAGCTTCTATGCGTCCCAATAATTCTTCGATGTCTCAGAACCGTTTCAGCCACTCCCCAATGCTGAGTACCTAGGGATGCCCAAAAATGTGGGTCAGTACATATTGCGTACTGGTAAGCAGAAACTAGCCCACTCGCCTAAACCGATATTAAGTATTCATGTAAAAATCATACATTTTAACTTAGTGATCTTTCTATTAGGAACTAGGCTTATTTCAATGATCAAAGTATTCAGCAATATAATAAAACATACTTTGGAAATAGTAGGATACATTGAATATATATGAAATATGTACGTATCACCTAACGACGATTCTTACCAACAGCCCACTCGTCGTATCCCTGCAAAACATGGATTAGCCATATTATAATTAATACGAATCTTTCTTATAGAGATAATGTTAAGCCTGCATAAATATTCTCGTTAGTATGCTGCCTAATTACATGAGGGTCATTGGTGATATGCTTTCGCACCACGAGGGACATGCTATATAGGACTTCGAAGGATGTACGAAACGTCATTCACGAAGTTGCGATCCCCAATGAATGTCTCATTTATACCCAATGCTACCAAAGCACTATATTTTCTCCTAGGCCGAATGATCCTGGTGCACCAGTGTATCTCGTTCGAGAAAATTTAGCAAACCTTGTGCACAAGTTGTCCCTGACCTTGCAACAACTATGCAAATAAAATTTAAGCATAAATTTGCATGGTAAATAAATGTAAGTAAATCCTCGCATCATTGATCTTTCTCGTTTAGTACATTCTCGTATTGGTTGGTGACCCATAGGTCCCAACTTATAGACATTCTCGTGGCCCGATGGTACCAAACCACAGTTATAATCCCATATGAAGCATTTCCTTCATAGTTACTGTGCACTGGTGTACTTATACCTGTATCGATGTTCAAAGTTTTATTCTCAATGTTACCAGTATGTGAAGTAGGTTGCATAATATTACTTATTTTTTATGGCAGACTTACTTTATAGCATTCTTGTATCAATAGTACTAACAATTCATTATTTATGTGTTTCATTACTTACAGCAGCATTGAACATAAGGCATCATTATCATTGTGTAGACTAGAGCTGCATATAGTTATGACATACAACAAAGCAACACTAGCAGTCATTTTATTAGGACATGCCTGAGTAGAGGAGAAGGGACAGATCCACTCACTTATATAAATATTGTTTCCATGCCATGATCCCACATTCGCTTACAATCCCTCAAGAATGATCTGACAAGATACACGGTCTTCTAACTTGGCATAATTATACATTCGAATCATATTGCAGAAGATATCCCATCCGACCAAGTTAAGCGATACAACATCGCCACCCCAAGCATCTCAATTTCTTGCACCACTTGTATTTTATTGGTCTGATCCATCCATAATTCCAGCGTAATGCCTTTTCGCGGAACAAGATATTACAGTTATAGCCCTCTACCAGTTGCTGAATCTCTAGATAAAGATCATATTGGAACCTCATCGTCCTCTCTAGTTTTGTTGCTACCATTGTTGGGACAAACCTGCTAAGCCTGCAGAACTTTATCGCATAGCCATCCACTGTCCTCCCAGATTGCTTGAGGTTGATAAACCTTTGTTGTAGCTCATATTGCGCTACCACTCTAAAATACTTAACCTTGAAATGGGTCCTGAAGTTGTCCCATGAGACAGGTTATCTTAAACCAACTTCTTCTACTACCCACCAATCTCTAGCAAGGTCCTAAAGTTGCAATCGGACCTGATCGACTTGTTTCTCAGTTGGAACCTTTGCTACCTTTAGTATCATTTCAATGTTCTGCAGCCAAGCGTCTATAGTATCCCGCTTTGCTTAGGCATTATGTACAAGTGATATCGCTTTGCTTGCTCGGACGAAAGTCTTCTCGAAGAGTTTTTGACCGAACCACAAGACGATTGATCTAGGTGAGTGGTCAGAACTGTATTCTCTGATTCTTGCACACCTTAATAATAAATCTGAGTTTTTGAATGCTTGTTTTAAGAAGATTGTTTTGCAAAAAGAATGATATAACCTGACTCTACTTGCTTAATAAGTGAACTCCTATAGCTTGTCATTAAAATAAACCAGCTTGCTTAACTAGAGAATTTGTATGCTTGTCTGAAAAGAGAGAACCTTGCCATGCTAAGTCAAGAAGTATAAAAAATATTGCATGCTTAGTTTCACTGACACTGCTATCGAACGAACCCTTGCCATACTAAAGAGATAAGTAAAGGAATCGCTTGAAACAAGTCCCTTTGTAATATGCTAAGAAAGAGATAGATATTGCATGCTAGTTGCAATAAAATCGATATCGTGCTTGCTATCATATGTTTCACTTGCCTGTTTTGCTATCAAACTGCTATAAGTCTTTGATTCGTATAAGAAGAGACTAATAGTATGCCTTGATGTTTCGGTCCTACGGGATCTAAGGGGGTGTGTTATTAGATATGTGAAAGATGTATTTTGCTTGAAAGAATAAAAGAGAAGAGTCTATTAGCCTACCCTGATGTTCCGGTCCTACGGGATCTAGGGGGTATGACTATTAGATTGTGATATGCTTGTTCATGTTTAGTGTATCCTGATAGTTTTATCTGATAGATGTTGCTTGTCATGTATTGGTCTCGGACAACTTGTGCACAAGGTAAATAGTCTGTCGACCGATTCCTGGGGTACTGGAAATCGGTTGGTCCGAAGGAGATTGTTATAGCACCCTAATGTTCTGGTCCTACGGGATCTAGGGGGTCTTGTTTTCCATCAATGGGGTAACTCATGGGCTATCATATAGTGAGGGTGTATGCTAGGCTAGCCTTCTTGTATACATAACTATTTGATGCAGAGACAGACATGAAAATAGAGAACCTTATACATATATGTTTATGCAAATTATTGCTAACTTGTATGTTTGCTACAGGATAACCATTCGACAAGGGGTAAGAAATACAAATAGTATATATATAGCTTGTTTGTTCATTTCGTTTGCATCGTAGAGTTTATTTGATAGTGCTTCATGCATTCACCATCGGTTGGGCAATGGCTATTAGTGAAGAGGTGAACCTTGGTCACGGCTGCTATTATGATAGTGAAGAGCAACCATGAGTTACAACTGCTAATAGCATCAGATAAAAGAGTCATTAGTCAGCTGGATTACCACTACTAATCCAGAGTTTCTCGGGGACCAAAATCATATAGCTAGTTCTTCTTGTTTGCTTGAAAGTATGATAGTCCAATTGATGCAATTGTTTTGATTCGAGATAAAAAGTCCACTAAAGATAACTTTTGTTCTTAAGAGTTATAATATGGTGCACGATACATGCTGCGCACTGCACGATAGAACACTGTCTTAATTGTATGCTTATCGTTTGAATATGCAAAACTATTTTCAAAGCTATATTTACGAAAAGATGTAAAATAACTATAATCATGAGCTGCATGATATGAACATAGGTAAAAGTAGCAAGATCACTAGTAATATAATATTTTGCCACATGATTACTTAGTGTGGGTTTCAGGGAGTGTTGCTTCGGTTCGTTGATTTTATACTCACCAGTACTTTTTCCAAAGTGCTGACCCACCAACAGTTTGCTTGTTCTGAGGTGTTGGATTGTCCGAGGAAGCGATAGCCGTGTCTCATCCCAAGGAACCAAAAATCTGGAGTCGATGCCTTCAGCCGTATCGAGATTACTTTGAGCTACTTTTGTATAGAGGCACAAAATGTATGTAACGGTGTTATTGTAGTCAAGAAAAAAGAGTGCTTAAGCGATTTGTAACCTCGGCCAATCGTCACTTGTAACACTTTTGAATATCAACAAAGATCTTATTTTTATATGCCATTGTATTCTTTACTTCTCTGTAATACATGTGCCGCTGCTCCTGTCTTGAATAACTTACTTGCCCTTATTCAAAGCTTTGGTCTTGTGCAAGTACACTTTAGGCTTGTACGGCATCACGCTCGTGCGAGGACGATCAGTTCTGTAGGGACCAATCGAGGATGAACTGCCCCTGCGGGATCGGGGTGTGACATAATGGTATCAGAGCGACTTGATTCTTTGCCCATTCTGTTGCCTTCGACTCTGAGATGTGCCCGATGCTGTGCTGCAATAAGCGTTCCATACAATAAGTCCGTAAATATTCACAAAGTTGGTGGCAAAAGTTTTCTGAATTTATTTTATTGTTGAGAGGTGATATACGGTTTCTGATGGCTAGATTTTTATTGAGTTCTGGATTGCTAGAGTTTTCCATTGAGGATGGTGAGGGATGAGGACTATCGCTGCTCTGGATATCAAAAGTTTATCCTTGAGTTTCGAGGATGAAACTCTTTATTGGTGGGTAAGTATATAGTGCCCCGCTTCGCGTAGGCATTATGTACAAGTGATATCGCTTTGCTTGCTCAAGCGGAAGTCTTCTTGGAGAGTTTTCGACCGAACTACAAGACGATTGATCTAGGTGAGTGGGCAGAACTACATTCTATGATTCTTGCATGCCTTAATAATAAATTTGAGTTTTTGAATACTTTTTCTAAGAAGATTGTTTCACAAAAAGAATGATAGAACCTAACTCTGCTTGCTTAATAAGTAAACTCGTATAGCTTGTTATTAAAATGAACCTGCTTGCTTAACTAGAGAATTTATATGCTTATCTGAAAAGAGAGAACCTTGCCATGCTAAGTCAAGAAGTATAAGAAATATTGCATGCTTAGTTTTACTGACA
Organism: Iris macrosiphon; assembly: GCA_036927795.1. NCBI lineage: Eukaryota > Viridiplantae > Streptophyta > Magnoliopsida > Asparagales > Iridaceae > Iris > Iris macrosiphon. Next base: position 66,722,482 of record JAYESA010000012.1, read on the forward strand.
CTGCTATCAAACGAACCCTTGCCATGCTAAAGAGATAAGTAAAGGAATCACTTGAAACAAGTCCATTTGTAATATGCTAAGAAAGAGATAGATATTGCATGTTAGTTGCTATGAAATCGATATCGTGCATGCTATCGTATGTTTCGTTTGCCTGTTTTGCTATCGAACTACTATAAGTCTTTGATTCATATAAGAAGAGACTAATAGTGCGCCTTGATGTTCTGGTCTTACGGGATCTAGGGGGTGTGCTATTAGATATGTGAAAGATGTGATTTGCTTGAAAGAATAAAAGAGAAGAGTCTAGTAGCCCACCCTGATGTTCCTGTCCTACGGGATCTAGGGGACGTGACTATTAGATTATGATATGCTTGTTCATGTTTAGTGTATCCTGATAGTTTTATCTCATAGATGGTGCTTGTCATGCATTAGTCCTGGACAACTTATGCACAAGGTAAATAGTATCTTGATCGATTCCTGGGGCACAGGAAATCGGTCAATCCGGAGGAGATTGTTATAGCACCCTAATGTTCCGGTCCTACGGGATCTAGGGGGTTTTGTTTTCCATTAGTGGGGTAACTCATGGGCCATAATATAATTAGGGCGCATGCTAGGCTAGCCTTCTTGCATACCTAACTGTTTGATGGAGAGCTGGACAGGAAAATAGAGAACCTTATACATATATGTTTATGCAAATTGTTGCTAACTTGTATGTCTACTATAGGATAACCGTTCAAAAAGGGGTAAGAAATACAAAGAGTATATATATAGCTTGCTTGTTCATTTTGTTTGCATCGTAGAGTTTATTTGATAGTACTTCATGCATTCACCATCGGTTGGACAATGGCTATTAGTGAAGAGGTGAACCTTGGTCACGACTGCTATTAAGATAGTGAAGAGCAACCATGAGTCACAGCTGCTAATAGCATCAGATAAAAGAGTCATTAGTTAGCTAGATTACCGCTACTAATCCTGAGTTTCTCGGGGACCAAAATCATATAGCTAGTTCTTCTTGTTTGCTTGAAAGAATGATAGTCCACTTGATACACTTGTTTTGATTCGAGATAAATAGTCCACTAAAGATAACTTTTGTTCTTAAGAGTTAGAATATGGTGCACGATACATGTTGCGCACTACACGATAGAACACTGTCCCGATTGTATGCTTATCGTTTGAATATGCAAAACTGTTTTCAAAGCTATGTTTTTGAAAAGACGTAAACTGAATATAATCTTGAGCTGCATGAAATGAACATAGGTAAAAGTAGCAAGATCACTAGTAATATAATATTTTGCCACATGCTTACTTAGTGTGGGTTTCAGGGAGTGTTGCTTTTGTTCATTGATTTTATACTCACCAGTACTTTCTCCAAAGTGCTAACCCACCAACAGTTTGCTTGTTCTCAGGTGTTGGATCGTCTGAGGAAGCGATAGCCGTATCTCATCCCAAGAAACCAAAAATCTGGAGTCGATGCCTTGAGCCGTATCGAGATTGCTTTGAGCTGCTTTTGTATAGAGGGACATACTGTATGGAACGATGTCATTATAATCGAGATAAAAATAGTGCTTAAGCGATTTTTAACCTCAGGCAAGCGCCGCTTGTAACACTTTTGAATATTAATAAAGAGCTTATTTTTATATGCCATTGTGTTCTTTACTTTTTTGTAATGCATGTGCCGCTGCTCTTATCTTGAATAGCTTACTTGCCCTTATTCAAAGCTTTGGCCTTGTGCAAGTGCACTTTAGGCTTGCACGACATCACGCCCGTACGAGGACGATTGGTTCCGTAGGGACCAATCGAGGACGAACGGCCCCTACGGGATCGGGGCATAACATAATGGTATCAGAGGGACTCGATTCTTTTCCCATTCCGTTGCCTTCGACTCTGAGATGTGCCTGATGCTGTGCTACAATGAGCATTCCATACAATAAGTCCGTAGATATTCAAAAATTTGCCGATAAAAGTTTTCTGGATTTATTTTATTGCTTGAGAGGTGATTTGTGATTTCTGATGGCTAGAGTTTTGTTGAGTTCTGGATTGCTAGAGTTTTCGATTGAGGATGGTGAGGGATAAGGACTATCGCTGCTCTGGATATCGAAAGTTTTTTCTTGAGTTTCGAGGACGAAACTCTTTATTGGTGGGTAAGTATGTAGTGCCCTACTTCGCGTATGTATAAGTGATATCGCTTTGCTTGCTCGAGCGAAAGTCTTCTCGGAGAGTTCCCGACCGAACCATAAGACGATTGATCTAGGTGAGTGGGCAATACTGCATTATCTGATTCTTGCACGCCTTAATAATAAATTTGAGTTTTTGAATGCTTGTTCTAAGAAGATTATTTTATAAAAAGAGTGATAGAACCTAACTCTGCTTGCTTAATAAGTGAACTCGTATAGCTTGTCATTAAAATAAACTTGCTTGCTTAACTAGAGAATTTGTATGCTTGTTTGAAAAGAGAGAACCTTGCCATGCTAAGTCAAGAAGTATAAGAAATATTGATATTCTTAGTTTCTCTGACACTGCTATCGAACGAACCCTTGCCATGCTAAAGAGATAAGTAAAGGAATCGCTTGAAACAAGTCCCTTTGTAATATGCTAAGAAAGAGATAGATATTGTATGCTAGTTGCTCGATATCGTACTTTCTATCATATGTTTCGCTTGCCTATTTTGCTATCGAACTACTATAAGTCTTTGATTCGTATAAGAAGAGACTAATAGTGCGCCTTGATGTTCTGGTCCTACAGGATCTAGGGGGGTGTGCTATTAGATATGTGAAAGATGTGTTTTGCTTGAAAGAATGAAAGAGAAGAGTCTAGTAGCCCACCCTGATGTTCCAGTCCTACGGGATCTAGGGGGTGTGACTATTAGATTGTGATATGCTTGTTCATGTTTAGTGTATCCTAATAGTTTTATCTGATAGATGTTGCTTGTCATGCATTGATCTCGGACAACTTATCCACAAGGTAAATAGTCTCTAGAACGATTCCTAGGGCACTGGGAATCGATCGGTCTGGAGTAAATTGTTATAGCACCATGATGTTTCGGTCCTACGAGATCTAGGGGGTGTTGTTATCAATCAGTGGGGTTACTCGTGGGCCATCATATAGTTAAGGCGCATGCTAGACAAGCCTTCTTGCATACCTAACTGTTTGATGCAGAGACAGACAGAAAAATAGAGAACCTTATACATATATGTTTATGCAAATTATTGCTAACTTGTATGTCTGCTGCAGGATAACTATTCGACAAGGGTAAGAAATACAAAGAGTGTATATATAGCTTGCTTGTTTATTTCATTTGCATCATAGAGTTTATTTGATAGTTCTTTATACATTCGCATCGGTTGGACAATGGCTATTAGTGAAGAGCTGAACCTTTGTCACGGCTGTAATTATGATAGTGAAGAGCAACCATTAGTCACAGCTGCTTATAGCATCAGATAAAAGAGTCATTAGTTAGCTGGATTAAAGCTACTAATCCTGAGTTTCTCGGGGATCAAAATCATATAGCTATTTTTTCTTGTTTGCTTGAAAGAATGATAGTTCACTTGATGCACTTATTTTGATTCGAGATAAACATTCCACTAAAGATAACTTTTGTTCTTAAGAGTTAGAATATGGTGCACGATACATGCTGCGCACTGCACGATAGAACATTGTCCCGATTGTATGCTTATCGTTTGAATATGCAAAATTATTTTCAAAGCTATATTTTTTAAAATATGTAAACTGACTATAATCCTGAGCTACATGAAATGAACATAGGTAAAAGTTGAAAGATCACTAGTAATATAATGGTTTGCTACATGCTTACTTTGTGTGAATTTCAGGGAGTGTTGCTTCTGTTCTTTGATTTTATACTCACCAGTACTTTCTCCAAAGTGCTGATCCACCAACAGTTTGCTTGTTCTCAGGTGTTGGATCATCCGAGGAAGCGATAGGCGTGCCTCATCCTAAGGAACCAAAAATATGGAGTCGATGCCTTAAGCCGTATCGAGGTTGCTTTGAGCTGATTTTGTATAGAGGGAGATAATGTATGGAATGGTGTCATTGTAATCGAGAGAAAAAGAGTGCTTAAGTGATTTGTAACCTCGGCTAAGCGCCGCTTGTAACACTTTTGAATATCAATAAAGAGCTTATTTTCATATGCAATTATGTTCTTTACTTTTCTGCAAAAAATGTGCCACTGCTCCTGTCTTGAATAACTTACTTGACCTTGTTCAAAGCTTTGGCCTTATGCAAGCGCACTTTAGGCTTGCACGGCATCACACGCGTGCGAGGATGATCGGTTCCGTAGGGACCAAATGAGGACGAACGGCCCCTACGGGATATGGGCGTGACAGCGTCTGTGGTAATGGCGTCCTCCGTGCCATTAAAGTACTTGGGGTTGAGTTGGCAAAATCTTACCGATGCCCCTGAATCCGTTCTAACACTCCTCTCCAAGGCCGTTTGTAATCCTTGGTTCAGCAGGACTTTCTGCTCTTGCTACTGAACTTGCTGGTGTTGTGTCGCCATTATTCCTCATATAATCTCTAGCAATGCAGAGTGTATCAAGTGATATTGTCACCACTGGTACGACCGGGGGTAATGGAGCTTCTGGTACATGTTGTTCCCCGTGCTATACTACTGGTTCTACCCTAATTCCTCCAGGAACATGTGTTATCTCTCGCCGTGGGCCAACGAATCCTTGCCCTGTTGAAATCACTGGTGCTCCAACCATCAAAGCTGGAGAAGCCCTAAGAAAGGACACAAGATAATTCAAGAACATAACGAGAAAGGATCGAGGAATCAATGATATAGAAGTCAAACTGAGTTTCGATGAGATAGATTCAGGATTTCAAGGAGGAACATGTTTGATTGAGACATCCTATGATCAAGCCACCCCATAAGTCTGAAAAAAAGACAGACCTGCATGGGCCATCACTAAAACCTTGTCATGCCCCAGATCCAGAATACTGGAGAGTGAGGGAATGACTCGGCCAACCATACCTTACTGAGTACCGAAGCAACCCATAATGTGTTAAGGTTGTCTAGAAACAAGGGGTGCATATTACAATCAAGTCTCCTAAGGTAACTTCTATATCTCAATCATTCAAGCAAGTAGCAATAACATATAATACCGCATAATAAGCAATAAGGCATCCCAAATAATGTATTAGGATATTCTTAGAGATCTAACAGTACAAAATAATTTGCCAGATACAATATCAAAAGTATAAATGACAGTGAGTCAGCTATAGTCTGAATATATTATAATCATGTAGGGATCTAGTATCCAGATTTGTCAGCTAATAGGTACCAGTTGGCTAAACTCCCAAAAGAATATAGTTTTACAAAAGACAAACAATGAATAAAGGAACCTACTCGTATCCCTCAGCAACCATCCGTCTGGTTTGTGCCATCAGTGAGGGTGAGATACGCTTGATCCTCAGGTGTTGGCTCTAAACCTAGCCATGCAAAACCAGTAGGATCCGGCCCTAAATAAAAAGTACCACAAATGAAGCACGAAATAAAGAAACAAACAGTACTATAGCAATAGATGCATGAGCCATCAATCAATGGCATATGTCCCATCCATGACATGATACAACATCCCTTCACTAAATAAGGACAGAAGTGCCATATCACATCAAGATAGAATACGTCCCTTGATTATTGTCAAGATAAAATAATTCTGCGTCGTAGTTTCAGTCCGCAACATATCGTAACACAATAATGCAACCAAACAAGGGCATGGGTTGAACTATCATGCCATAATAGTGTATGTCCCTAATTCCACTCAACAGAAAGCACAATACACAATCTGAGAATACAATAAAGGAGAACTAAAATAGCTTCAGTCCATGGATTATCGTAACACGACGACGCGATCCAACAACCAAACAAGGACATGAGTTGGATCATCATGCCATAATAGTCCACTTTCTTGGCTAGGTACAAATTATAAGCAATTTTGGATGGCCAATCATGTATTACGGCTTGATATGTGATCTCTTGGTTACCCCAGTAATACAATATATGAGTATCCTCAGATCATGACATAATCGAGCAGGGCTAGCCGAACCAATGATATACAAGCAAGAAATTAATTAAATGGTGCACCGGTCCCTCGTAAGAGCCCTGAGCTAATTAACAATCAGTAACATTTTCAGGCTTTCTATAGCAAAGGTACTGACTCTTCTATAAGTAGGTCAGATACTGCACTCCACTAGTGCGGATGATATACAATATCCGTGGTGGCCATCCTTTACTCCTATATAATTTATGGTGGTTCGACATCCATGATCTCGAGATACCATTTTTTCCCAATGCTCTACAAGTTGAGTTGCCTAGTTAACCCTAGGTTAATTAGAGTCTCATGCCGTGGTCACATGAACACTCCTTTTTAGATATCGTACTTTAAGTATGGACACTCTTGATATGAATCCATATTGTTACTCATAAGTTAAATATGGATTCACCCAAGTGTGAGGCAACAATCAATATTATCTAGCCACGACTAAAGTTACTGTCCAACTACCAGATCCGTGCATAGAAATAATTACATATATCACATAGCAAGAGTATGTGGCATGACGGCTCACTATATATATATATATATATATATATATATATATATATCAGGTAGCACTCTTGTAGCAATTTAAGTGTATCAGCACTGATACAATAGTTGGGACAAAAATAAGTTCTAGCAAATTATTCAGGGCATGTTAGTTTAGCACTGGTCACATGAATTATACCTAAATCAAGTCAGGGAATAGTGGCACGCAAAACCCCTAATTACACAAACAGGCGCATTCTACACATGCAAACAAACATGCGCAAAAATGATCAAACTAAGCAATGGCGTACAAATGCATTAAAAATACATCCAAGAGTTTTGGTGCACAACTGTAAGGAAACAAGGGTAGTGTACAAACGGATGTACGCGAGCTACACAGGGGTGACACAGACAGAAGTGTGCGAGCAACAAAGGGTGGCTCACCAACATAAGTGTGCGAGCTAAACTACAAAACACAAACCGAGGTCAATCTCGACAGTCGAGGAGCACACAAAATAAGAACACAAAAATTAAGAAACCAACCAAAGCTTCGGGAATCGATGCTTGCCAAAGTCAAGGCTCGCTTATCGAGGCTGAACCAATCAAGAATCCGCCAAGAGATAATAAGTGCGCTGGATTACTATCCTACAAAAAGTGCGCCAACCTTTGAGTGTCCAAAAAAGTGCGCCAAGGTTATGCATATAAGAGAGACGCACTTTTGATAATTTAATGCTCAACGCGCCAATTGTGCACAGAATTGCCAATTGGCTAAAAGTGCTCTGAAAGGCAAGCTGGCATATTTTTGCTTGGTTCACTCGTGTACATAAATTTTGCGCCAAGGGATGAAGTCTGCCAAAAGTGTGCCAATTGTTAAAGTCTTCCAAAAGTGTGCCAAGAAGTATTTTTCCAAGAATTCTCTCCTTGACATACTTTTGCAAGGGAAGTTGCGCACTTTTGAAGTACGCACGAGTTATTGGATGCGGGTCATATTCAAAATGCGCCAAAAAATGTAAATTCTCCTGTGTACTTCTTGTTACTATTCTTATTCTCCAACCAGCCCACCATGGATGTACTCAGAGACTATGACAGTTCATTATTCCTCAAACAACAAGAACCAAAAATTAGGGAAAAACCAAAGCTCAAAATAGGAAAGGACTTATTTCGAAAATACTTAGTTTTTTGGAATCATCCCCTCGAAAAATATACTCATGAAAAACCCTCATAATAAAATCAAGAATCGAACTATTAACCATCTCAAAACTGAAAACCCAAGACTAACTATAATCAGAAAACTACTATGAACTAATTACAACAAATAAAACTAAAAACTATAGTCGATCATGTTTATTCATATTTGTAAGATGTATTTGCCTATGAAGAGAACCAGGAGCAAAATAAGAAAAAAATGAACAAGAGAGGAGAGAGAGAAAGAAAAAAAGATATAAATAGGCAAGGGGGTTGATGTGAACCATTGGATCTCCCCAATAAATCCTAGCCACACACCCTACCTACCACCACCCACAAGCAAAACTTAGCCAATGTGCGCCAGCTCCTTGCAACCATGTACTTGGAAGTACACCCGAAGTGCAACAAGATAAAAATACATCAAAAATGCGCCAACTTGAGTATATTCCAAGTATACCGGGATAGGGGAGTGAATGATTATCCTGCGGGAGCGCTGACGTAGTAATTTCACGTTCAGCAAGGACGATCGAACTTGCGAGAGATTGGGGTATGACATGCACAAACCATTCTTGGATACTTGTGCCGGAGGTGCCTCCAACATCAATTTGGTAGACCAAGCTAACACAGCTAACACTTGTTACTTAATCCCTTGTATGCACGTGCCCGAGCCCTTGGCACCGGTGCTCCTTCTCTTGGTGTTGTGTTGCCGAGCGGATGCGCCACTTTGACCGACTCATCCATCTTCAACCGCGTACATCTCTACCTCGATGCCCAGGCTGGGCCAGTATTATACCATTCTCGATCGACGTCTTCGCGCTCCCTCTCTCTGGCACTTTCTAGTGAGTAGGAGAGAAGGAACGTAAACACCAGCAACCCTATATATCTTTTAGGTGAATTACACATATACCCTTTATCTTATATATATATATATATATATATATATATATATATATATATATATATATATATATATATATATATAACCACCCGGGTGGTTTCATATTATATGGAACCACCCGGGTGGTTTCATATTATAGAGCCACCCTATGTTACATCATTTGGATTTAAATTGGATGGATGGGATTAAAAGATGGTGGGGCCTACATATTTTAATCTTACACATTCAATTCAAATCCAAGTAATTTTAATCTCACACATTCATAGTGTGGTTCTGTCACGACCCACACCCTGATATTCGGGCACGAGTACATGGTTACGCCCAGCCTAAGCCGCAGAATCGGCTGTAGGATGCTGTCTGGGTCACTTCTAACTATATAGCATCTCACAATATATTATGGTAACTGTCAATCATCTCAACTCCAATCGGAGGAGCAATATGGTATCTCATAAATATATCAAATCTTAATCACAAAACAAACTAAGGAGGAAAATAATGCACGAATGGAATAGCGAAGGAAAGAAAGATACAAGCCACAAGTCTGAAATAATAATACATTTGTGAATCTCCTCAAAAATAATAGTATAAAACAAGAGTCACTAAACAAAACTAGACCTCCTCGGTCACTGGTACTATGTCCTCCTGCTCTAGGGGAGTGTCCTCTAAAGTCTCACCCTCTTGAGGGCCGTAATGTGTGGGACACAGCTTCTCTAGCCAATCATCTAGAAAAATATATCCAGTCAGGATTGGAGCGAAGTACATACCTCTGAAAGTAATTCCAATAACATAATTGAGCATATATAACAAGCAATAGAAAAAGGGTACAAGATGCACAAGTAGAAATAATATACAATACAAGTGAACAGGCAATAGGCACAATAAGAACTGGAAGTAAATACAAGAATAACTGCAAGTAGAGAATAAGAAATACTAACTTTGTATTTTAGAGTGCGAGTTCGTTATGTGATCGGCTTAGGTTTCACATGAGGTATAAAGGTAACTCCATTATACGTGAGGTGTATAATCGACATGCACATGAGATCAAGAGGGCTTTGATCACATAACCAACTACTACTCCCCCGCCCCAACCAATACTCATGGATCCAATCACGACACGTTACGTACATGATCACGATAGTCACACTAGCACACGAAATAGTGGATGCACAAGAAGCACATGAAAGTCAATACCCGATGCACACGATAAAATACATGTGACTGGGTACCCGTTGCACATGGTAGGGGATAACACCTCCTGACGGGATCCATATAGCACCAGTTCATAAAATCGCTGTGTCGGGAATCAATGTATACTATTATAGAACATGTATATATACAATATTATGAATTAAAAACAAACAGAGAAATATACTCGCCTGAAGTCCTGAGCAAAGTGTGTCTCTCGATGCCCAAGCTGGTGTCTCACAACCTATATATAGTATGTTGCATCAATACAAGGTTCAATAATGAAAATAAATAAAGTTGATATAATTCTAGGTTGATATGCCATTTCTAAGTCAAACCAATGAATTCTAGGTTGCAAGAGTCTAATGCTAAGTCACTAAGTCGATATACTATGAAACTATGCTAAACTAGCTAAGCTAACACACAACAGAGCATTCAAGAAGCCGTATCCTAAGATATGCAAGTTTTCTAATATGAAAATAGTTTTTATATATATAAATATATAAGTCAAATATATTAATAATATCTCAAAACAATATAATTTGGATACCTTGGCCTTGCACCAATGCGTATCACAACTACCCTGATACCCAATTTAATACCTTGGGTATCGACCCATACCTTGGTGATACCTTGGTATCTCAAGGCAGCCCAATACTAACATAACTAATACAATATATACATATATAGGTAGCTAACCAGCTACTAGCTAACCACTCAACTAACATACATACATAATACACATATTCACATAACTAATCTACTAAGTAAATACATACTTATCTAACTACTAAAACCAACTCTTGCTAAAACAACCTAAGTACCCAAACACTTACTTGAATACTAAAAACTGAATCTGTTCACTGAAACCAACATATATCAACTGTCTAAACTCAACTACAAAACTAATACTATACTGAAAATGGCCTGGATAGAAACTAAACACACTGATACTAAACTAGCTTAATACCTTGCACAGTGGTTCCTGCCACTGAACTGCTATTGTCCCATCTTTGAATTTCTGTACTCTCAAGAATTTGCATAGTCCTGATACTGAGCTGATACGATTACCTCCTTCATTCCTGTGAGTACTACACAGTACAGATCCGTCAGTCCTTGATACCTTGTGTTGCTTGCTGAGAACACAGCAACTCCAGTCTGGGGTATAGCTTTCCCTGCTGATCGAGGTTGCACAGCCTGCACAGGCTGAATACCCCTGCTGCTCCCTGCTGTACAGACATTCTGAACTGGAAATCTGTGAACCAAAGTTTGTGCACGAAGTGCACAGTGCAGTACTGCAGTTTTTGCAGTACAACTTGTTGCACGGTTCCTGCCAAGGGTTTCTGCCACTGTTCGGTTGCACAGCAGGAAATTGCTGGTGTTACTGCTAGCTTCGGGACAGTTGCTGCCTTCAGGTGAATTCCTGCAGCAGCGGCTCTCCCTTCAGTCTCTGTATAGCTCTCTGCATCAGTCCTTGCATAGCTCCCCATCAATCCTTGCATAGCTCTTTGCATCAGCCAGCTGTCCCCTTCAGTCCCTGCCTCTAGCACAACAGTGGTTCTAAATCACTGTGCAGTAAGATACTGCACAGTATCTTCCATGAGGTCTCCCCAAACGATACCGTTCCCTCCAAGAGTTGTATATTGTTGTACAGCAGCTATACTAATTGTCTATAATTGTGTGCATCAAGTCCTTCACCACACACGAAAATGTAACAAGCCAAAACTATACTCCCCTTACTGCAGGTATCAATATCTACCCCCAAATATGAACATAACCATATATATATATATAGTTATCCCCATATAGATACATATATATCACCTGAAATCATGTAAGCCCATATGTGTATATATATATATATATATATATATATATATATATATATATATATATATATATATATATATATATATATATATATTAAAATATACATAACCATATACACTAATATATATATATATATATATATATATATACACACACATATAGATTTATCTAGATACTCTATTATATATATATGTATATATATATATATATACACACATAAACACATAAACTCAAACTATACTATTTCATACTCTATATAATGTATAGATAGTATATACATATATAATTACATATACATGTATAGGAAATTGAGCCAAACAACAAACACATGGAGCGCATCGCTCCCGTATCATACTTTCTCTATGATACGCTTGCGATACGGCCCCAACACACAACTAAACGCATCCCAGAGGACACGTACAAGTCTAGTACATAATTTATGAATAATACGTATAGTAATTAGAGTGTCTATATGTCTGTGTCATAAAGCGATATGCACAAGGCTCCGTGTCAGGAAAAACCCCTCAAATTAACCCGTTTCGTCAAATTGACGAGATACGGCCTACACGTATCCAATTATGGACATGACACAAGCTACAAACAAACAATCAAGTGTCAATTTGATCTATTAGATCTAATGACAAGCACTACATGTGTCAATCTCGAAATTCCCCCTAAATTGGCACCAATTTGGTCATAACTTCCACCGTAGGTCTCCAAATGACTCCAAACCAAATCCTATGGGTAGCTTATGCATGTAGAGTGGTTTCTAATGGTAAAATCTCAGATCTATAGTCTATTATAAGGGGAGAAACTGAATTATATCTATTGGGAGATAGATTCCCAATGAAAAGGTCCCAAATGACAAGTAGCTCATCTCCTTGTATATCTTGGCCTTCTCCTCCTTGCTCCTTGATCCTTGCTCCTTGCTTATAGATCCTTAATATAGAGGCTTCAATGATAAATTTAGAATGAGTTTGGTGAAGATTTAGTGGAGAAATTATGAGGGAATGGAGGGAAATTGGAAGAGGAAAAATATAGATATAGAAATTTAGGGAAAAAATAAAATGAGAGCACTCTCTCTCCTCCTAATTATGGCTGGTCATAAACCCCTCTCCAAGCAATGTATAAAGTCACAAATACCCCTTGGGGCCTCTCATGAAGAAATAATTAGGGAGAAAAGGTTCTAGTCTAATGGTTTCACTAATTAATCAAGTTACTTAATCCATGGGCCTAATTCATGGGCTCAACTTAGACTAGTCCAAAAGTTTGTTTCATGCTCTCTAATTAAATGGTTAGATCCACTACACAAGTCCAAAATAAGTCTACACTATCAAAAAATAATAATATAATAAATAAATAAATAAATTATGTCATGCACAAATATTAGTTATAATAATCCTAAAATAATTTATACCCATTGAAAATTACCAAACTACCCTTGGATGAAAATGTGAGGGTGAAAGGTTCTATAATATGAAACCACCTAGTGATTTTAGAGAATATATATATATATATATATATATATATATATATATATATATATATATATATATATATATATATATATATATATATATATATATATATATATATATATATATATATATATATATATAGGGCGGATCGGGAGCCCCGCCAAGCCCCGCCCCCCTGCACCACCGGATTGGGGGGCCTGCACAGGGCTCGCGTAGGCCCTGTGCCGATCCAATGGCTAAGGATCGCGGTAATCATACTTAACATTTATACCTTTATATAAGATGTATGTATGTATGATTTCATATATGTTATATAAAGGTATAGATGTTACGTATGATATTTACAACTATATGTTTATCATATATTAGTTTACTTATATCATTTTAATAATAAATATGTTCATTTATATATGTTTATTTGCATGTAATTATATATATATATATATATATATATATATATATATATATATATATATATATATATATATATATATATATATATATATATAGCATATTTGACCTACTAATCTAAGTGTTTTCAAATTTATTTATACATATATGTATATATGTGCCGATACATCTTTATAGTATATTTATAAATATATTTTATATATGAGCAGGGTTATATAGTATATGTGTATATGCGAGTAAGGATGCATATTCATATTTTATGTATGATCAAAATATATATGAATTTTCATATACATATGTATATATAAAATTATTTTTATATAGATAGTTGTATATGCATGTATATAAGGATTATACACCTATGCAAATATATGAGAATATTTTAATACAAGGAACTATATGTATATATTTATAGAAGATAAGATATCTATATTTTTAGTGTTATCTAGTATATATAAATTTATTAGTATAACCGTATTATGTTATTTTTAAAATATAAGTATTATATAAAAAGAATTACTTTCATAAATAACCATATCAAGGATTGTGTCAATAAATAGGTGTTTATATACTGTGTGATGATTCTTGGTTGTTTATTTGGGTTTGGTAGATTTTTTTTTTAGGAAATACACCTTTAACATAGTTAGACTTAATCGGACCATGGTTCCGCAATTTCAACACAACATTAAATGAACCATATGTATTTATATCTTGCCTAATCTGATTTACAGTATTTATATGCTTGTATTTTTTATCAGTCGTATACTTTGGATTTACTGTTACATATTTCTCCTGCTCATTACTAGTATACTTACATGGTCATTTATGTTGACACTTTAGGCGTGATACACAAACTTACATTATATTGCATGCTAGGTGATATATATATGATCTATCAGGGCCGACTCCTGTGGGAGGTGAGCTAGACAATCGCTTAGGGCCTCCTCCCCCAAGGGGTCGCAATTTTTTTGAGTTTTTAATTATTGGAAAAAAAACTCAGCCTCTATTAAGACTTTAGATCCATAAAAGGACCATTATTACGTTGGCTTTCCATACTGCACTTGATGCTTCGCTTACTATAAGTGATCACAACCGATATTTCATTGTCCTTTGCCATGTAGATCTGTTGTCCGACGCCATCCACCTAAAACAATGAGAAGCTCTCAACTACTAATCAATGAACTATCTTGGAAATTTTTAATTAATATTTTGCACATCAAAAAGCGAGATGAGTGAACTCTTTCTTCTTAGATTTAGTTTAGTGATATTTGGTTTCATTTAATATAATAAATTTAGAAGTTAGAGTTGCTTAATTTACTGAATCTTTGTGATAATTTATATGTATTTAAAATAATTATATTGTATTTTGGATTTATTAGATTTTCTGGAATTTAAGTTTATAAAAAAATATAGCGAAATGTGTCACTACCACATCCTAAAAATAGGGGTATTTTTGTTATTTTATATATTATTGGTATTGTGTGTATTTATTTTAAATAATTGCATGATATGTGTATATATATGTGTATTATATATAGTGTTCATTAATGCATGAGTTAGTAGACTAGACCTAGATGTCCACTAGATGGAGCCCTGACCGAATTATAGTGTTATGGATTTAATTTATAATTATTGGGATTAATTATTTAGGATTATAATTAATTATAGTGATTTTATTTAATTGTTGCGCCCAACCGTTGCACAATGCGATTTTAGGTATATGCAATAATTTTCAAACGAATTTGAATTCGGACGAGCCATAAATTTCAGCATATTTTTGATGCTAAAATCTATAGGAAACCATGCATGAAAGTCGAGTTTGCATCGATTGACTTTTTGGTCAACAGATTGCCTTGATTTGCGTGCCATGAGTCTCGAATTGGTAAAATTCAGTTTTTTTGGACAAAATTTAGGAATTAACCTAAAATTCAGAATAATAAGATTAAAATAGAATTTTAGAGTAATTATTCAGAATTAAATAAATTAAAATAAATTATCTTTTGACATGATAAATTTATAATACATAGGCTATTTGGACCGTAACTTGGAAACTGATTCATACCAGCTAAGGACCACAGGTGAGTACATTCTCTGATAGTTTTTTATTTATGATATCCTCTATGTTCATTGTATTTAGTGTGGATATCCATGTTTCTTGACACGATGGTTACACGGATTGGTATATTCGGATCACGTCCTGAGATGTTATTCCTTGTTCAAGGTGTATCTTGTGCAAGTCTTGTTCCATTGATTATCTTGTACATGTACATACACTGATTCTCGAGAAGAGTCGCTATCTTCTTGGGGAATCCCGTCCCATAGCGTACCATGGTTGGATCTACTATACCAGTTGGGGGTGGGGAGTATTTTAGTGTAGATATGTGATCATACCCTTCATATACAAGTCTTGTTCTCATGTTAGTATTGGTCATACACCGCACGTATGACTAACTAGGCTATTATTCGTGTACAAGTTCCCAAGCCGATCATATGTTAAAGCTAGTACTCACACACTTAGTCATTAGTATTCTTGTTTATTATCATATTGTTCATTCTCATATTTATTTCCAGAATTTTCTTTATTGTGTATCTCTTGTACATATATATTCATCTTGTATATTTACATCTATTTACTGCTATATAGTTTATATCATTAATTTAGAACTGTTATTAGAGATGTACTTCGTTCCATCCTGACTGAAAATATTTTTCCAGACTGCGACTTAGAGGAGTGGTGTCCGATATTTTATGGACTAGAGTAACTGCAGGCTTGGATCTTGTAGTTTAGTTGTGATTCCGGAAGGTCTAGTCGAGATTACTAGTTATTCAGTTAGTTTCTTTTAGTAGTTTATGGTACCAGATTTGTTTCCGGCATACTTTGAGACTTGGATGTTATTGTTTGAGTTAGACTATTTTTGTTTAGACTTGTGTTACATTACATTTATTTTCTTTGATATCTCATCGTGCTTTAGTTATGTGATTGAGTATTTTTATATTATATTATGATATCTGTGTCTCCTTATGGAGTTGGATACTCGTGTGAGTTTGTTTAGATAGTGTATTGACCTAGACAGCGTTCTACCGCCGATGCTGCGGCGTAGGCTGGACGTACCCACGTACTCGTACCCCAAATTCCGGGTGCTGGTCATGACACATTTTTAGTGGTGGCCCATGCAGGTCAGGCTTCACAAGTTGTGCGATGTCGTGGTAGTGCGATGTCTTAGTTATACTACTGAGTACCTGTGATAGAATATAGGACATAGGATACTAGGATGAGAGAGGATACTCAATCACAAATTTCTTGAGAGATTCCTGGGACGACCCTTGAGAATCTCATTATAATTTTTAATTTAAATCTTTTTCCTTATTTTCGTCCATTCTCACTTGTTGAATTTGATTATTATTGATCAATTGTTAAATTTAATTTTTGGTGTCATTGTTGAGTTGATTTTATATCGAGATGAATTTTACAAACAAATTTACGGTATCATCTGATAGCATATGTTGATGAGGACAGTGAGAAAGATTAACATTAGCGTTATTGGACTACAAGATGTGGATTTAAATTTATAATTTGAAGATTGGAAATAAATTTTAATTTTTAAGAATTTTTGAGAAGTTGAGATTTTATGTTATTAAATTTTGAGGATTCAAATTCAATTCAATAAACATAGTCAAAGCTATAAAGTTTTTTGGAAGCGATTAAAATTTTATTTCAATAATTAAATATTTGACTTTTGAGGAAAGTATATACATTTTATTTTAAATTGTTCGAGAAGTTAAATTTTAAAGATTTTATTTTGAGGATAAAATTTTATGGTGGGTAAGAAATATATATTTGTATATGAGTAGATGATGTACATGTGTAAGGATCTATTGGCTTGAGAATGTTTGAGATGGCACTACAAACTGACTTGGGTGTCCATCTAGAGTTGTAATAGAGGGAGCAGTACTTAGTATGGTGTGTTGCACTTGGTGTACACTTGAGTGATAAGAACAACTAGTATAAATAATTTCAGTAGATAAGAGAGCTAGCAGTAGGTGTACTTGTAGTAGAAACTGTACTACCTAAAGAGATAGAGGTATCAAACTTTGGATGCATCATTTGACCTATGGTTGTGTTAGAGGTTCTTGGTATCAGATTTTGGTATTAATAGATATGTGTGTGCAATGTGGATGTATCCATAGATATCTTATGGACTAGTGATTAGTTGACATGGGTAACAGTGTATAGGGATAGGAATTAGTGAGTGAATATGCCAGAGTTAAGTGTATGATAGAGGTTGAAGATCTCCAGGTGATGTGTTAGCAGGTTCTGTTCTTTTCCTTCCTTTTGTTCCTTTTTCGCCTATTTGATTGATTGATTGATTCTTTAGTACTGTAGCTTATATCAATGATCTTCTTGCTAGAATGTAGTTAGTAGTACACCCGACAGAGACTGCAATACTATGACAAAACAGACCATACATTTTTCTAGATTGCATGTTGTATGACTGTAGGTAGGATTTTTTTGGACCTTGATTGTTGGGGGTTTGACCATAGTGAAGATTAATGAAGAGGTTATGACTGAACAGAGAGAGACAATATGCCTTAAATTTTGAGGATAAACATTAATTTAAATAAAGAGTTGAGAACTTAATATGGCACAATTAACGATTTGTTAAAATTATTGATTTTTATGAAGATTACGATATGATTGAAATTGTCATTAAATTTTGAGGAATTAAGAAGATTGTCAGTATATCTATTGACTAGAAGATATAATTTAAAAAAAAACTTATGGTTTAATGTTGCATTTGAAGACTTCGTAACTATTACATTGTTTGAGTATTGTGTGGAAAAAAATCGAAGAATAAGATCAGTAATGGATTAGAGTTTGAAATTAAAATTTTGGATGAGATTTTTAAAATTTTCTAAATATACCTTGATTGGATTTAAATTAAAGGATTGGATATTAAATTTTTGAGTATTTAGATACAAACTTAAAACTTTGGAGGAGATTGTGATAAAAATGAAATATGATTTTAAACTTGAAGATTTTCAGGAATATGATA
Source organism: Iris macrosiphon (assembly GCA_036927795.1). Classification (NCBI taxonomy): domain Eukaryota; kingdom Viridiplantae; phylum Streptophyta; class Magnoliopsida; order Asparagales; family Iridaceae; genus Iris; species Iris macrosiphon. Next base: position 66,741,058 of record JAYESA010000012.1, read on the forward strand.
TCTATAGAATTATGAAAGTTTTGTGAAATGACAATATGGATTTACTTTATGATTATAGATCTCATGAATCTAAATTTGATGGAAAATAATATATATAATGAGTAAATACAACTATTGAGGATTTTAAATTTTGAGGACAAAATTCTTTTAAGGAGGGTAGACATGTCACTACCACATCCTAAAAATAGGGATATTTTTGTCATTTTATATATTATAGGTATTGTGTGTATTTATTTTAAATAATTGCATGATAAGTGTATATATATATGTGTATTATATATAGTGTTCATTAATGCATGAGTTAATAGACTAGACCTAGAGGCCCATTAGTTGGAGCCCTGACCGAATTATAGTGTTATGGATTTAATTTGTAATTTTTGGGATTAATTATTTAGGATTATAATTAATTATTGTAATTTTATTTAATTGTTACGTCCTACCGTTGCACAATGCAATTTTAGGTATGTGTAATAATTTCCAAACGAATTTGAATTCGGATGAGCCATAAATTCCAACATATTTTTGATGCTAAAATCTACAGGAAACCATGCATGAAAGTCGAGTTTACATCGGTTGACTTTTGGTCAACTGATCGCCTCGATTTGCGTGCCATGAGTCTCAAATTGGTAAAATTTAGTTTCTTTGGACAAAATTTAGGAATTAACCTAAAAATCAGAATAATAAGATTAAAATAGAATTTTAGAGTAATTATTCCAGAATTAAATAAATTAAAATAAATTTTCTTTTAATATGGTAAATTTGTAATACATAGGCTATTTGGACTATGACTTAGACTCTGATTCATACCAGCTAAGGACCACAGGCGAGTACATTCTCTGATAGTTTTTTATTTATGATATCCTCTATGTTCATTATATTTAGTATGGATATCTATGTTTCTTGACACGATACTTACACGGATTGGTATATTCGGATCTCGTCCTGAGATGTTATTCCTTATTCATGGTGTATCTTGTACAAGTCTTGTTCCATTGATTATCTTGTACATGTACAGATTGATTCTCGGGAAGAGTCGCTATCTTCTTGGGGAATTCCGTCCCATAGCATACCATGGTTGGATCTACTATACCAGTTGGGGGTGTGGAGTATTTTAGTGTAGATATATGATCATACCCTTCATGTACAAGTCTTTTTCTCATGTTAGTGTTGGTCATACACCGCACGTCTGACTAACTAGGCTATTATTCGTGTACAAGTTCCCAAGCCGATCACATGTTAAAGCTAGTACTCACACACTTAGTCATTAGTATTCTTGTTCATTGTCATATTGTTCATTCTCATATTTATTTCCAGAATTTTCTTTATTGTGTATCTTCTGTACATATATATGCATCTTGTATATTTACATCTATTTACTGCTACATAGTTTATATTATTGATTTAGAACTGCTATTAGAGATGTACTTCGTTCCATCCTGACTGAAAATATTTTTCCAGACTACGACTTAGAGGAGTGGTGTCCGATATTTTATGGACTAGAGTAACTATAGCCTTGGATCTTGTATTTTTATATTATATTATGATATCTGTGTCTCCTTATGGAGTTGGATACTCGTGTGAGTTTGTTTAGATAGTGTATTGACCTAGACAACGTTCTACCGCCGATGCTGCGGCGTAGGCTGGACGTACCCACGTAATCATGCCACAAATTTCGGGTGCGGGTCGTGACACATTTTTAGTGGTGGCCTATGCAGGTCAGGCTTCGCAAGTTATGCGATATCATGGTAGTGCGACGTCTTAGTTGTACTACTGCGTGCCTGCGATAGAATATATGACATAGGATACTAGGATGAGAGAGGATACTCAATCACAAATTTTTTGAGAGATTCCTGGGACGACCCTTAAGAATCTCATTATAATTTTCAATTTAATCTTTTTTCTTGTTTCCGTCCGTTCTCACTTGTTGAATTTGATTCTTGTTGATCAGTTATTAAATTTAATTCTTGTTGTCGTTGTTGAGTTGATTTCATATCGAGATAAATTTTACGGACAAATTTACGGTATCATCTGATAGCATATGTTGATGAGGACAGTGAGAAAAATTAACATTAGAGCTATTGGACTACAAGATGTTGATTTTAAATTTATAATGTGAAGATTGGAAATAAATTTTAATTTTTAAGAATTTTTGAGGAGTTGAGATTTTATGTTATTAAATTTTGAGGATTCAAATTCAATTCAATAAACATAGTCAAAGCTATAAAGATTTTTGGAATTGATTAAAATTTTATTTCAATAATTGAATATTTGACTTTTGAGGAAAGTATATAAGTTTTATTTTAAATTGTTCGAGAAGTTAAATTTTAAAGATTTTATTTTGAGGATAAAATTTTATGGTGGGTAAGAAATGTATATTTGTATATGAGTAGATGATGTGCATATGTAAAGATCTATTGGCTTGAGAACGCTTGAGATGGTACTACAAACTGACTTGGGTGTCCATCTAGAGTTTTATAGTATTATATATATAGTTGTTGATGTTTATTCTGGATATATAGATATTTGACTTGATTTGGACAGTGTATACATATTGGAGTTGGCTGGATTCCATTTGAATGCGTAGCTGGCCATTGCCACATAGCCTGGTACCGTATATTTTGGCATTGGAGCATGACATGATTTTTGTGGTGGCCCATGCAGGTTAGTCTATGCTAAGAATGTGAATTCGTAGTAGTACCTAGGATTAGTCATATGCCTGCGAGCCTGCGAGCCTGCGAGTAATTAAATATTTAATATACATCCACAACTATGATTTTTAGGCTTATCTAGGACCTTCCATCATGATTTCCTAGGTATCATTCATTCTTAAAACTTGACTAAACTTTTTTCTATTACTTTTCCTGCTTGATTCTTCTCGTTTATCTGATTTTTTTTGGAAAATATTTAATAGATTTAGCCAAGAGCAGGTTCAAGAATCTATATTATTTGGCAACGCAAACATGCCCTACAATCATATGTGTATTACCGAATCAAAAGTTCCTACAAGCAGAGTCATGTTGGTGAGGCAAAACTTCATGTAATGGGCACAGATATATATGGTTTCGAATTTTACATAGATTATGTCCTATGCATCTCGGTTGATTTTATACCGTCATTGAAAAACTTTTGATATTTCCTTTCTGCTTTGCTTGACCCTAATATTATTTTGGCATTGGTATGGATTGCTTGACCTAGCCTTAGGACCTTGTTACCATTCTATTTAAAAATGCCAAAATTAGACAAGCCTTTTAGTTATATTATAGGGTATAACTAATATATGTTATTGGTGTGATTATGATGTTTGGGTAGACAAGAGTGGGTAAATCTTCTTAGAGTCTAATCGGGTTTAAGATGCTAGCCTAGGTATAAGTGACTAGTGATATGGGACTTAGAGTCTATTAATAGTTCCTAGAGTCTATTAATAGTGATTGCAAGAAGTGAGTTAAAGGATTTCATTGCTGATAATATAGATTATGATAGAATAATGAGGCAATGACTGCGAATAGAGAATTTGAATGATACACTTATGATCTTGAGGATTGAGCACATATAGGTTTTTGATGACTAGGCTGGCTAAGCCCAATTGATAAACACTAGATATGGTTGATTTTGTGGGCAAGTTGGAATAAAAAATAGATAGTTGACAATTATGACAGTGAGAAATAATTGATGACGAGTAAACTAGACCAGGATATGAGAAAACTCATTGGTGAACTAGGTTTGAGATTTAAATCTTTACGTAATTTGAGCGCTTGTATAGTGGGAATAAAGGACAAGGCATTAAGATCGTGTAATTTTTCGAAGGGTAGAAAAATTTAGAAATGGAGGCTAGGGTGATTTCAGGTTCTAAACCTCCCTTTTGAATTTTTAGGATTGATCATGAATAGGGTTTGATGGCTAAGTAATAAGGAGATATGCACATAGTAAAATAAGGATTTAAACTATAAGGTTGATTCACCCTTGGGATTGATAAAAATAAGTCCGTAGAAAAACCTAATATATATGTATTATCTTGTGTTTGGTGAGGCAAGAATTGAGGAAGTTATGGATATTGTGGATCTATTATCCTAAAAATAAGGAAGGGGGCAGTCAGATATGGATATCTAGTCACAAGACAATGTATTAATAATCATAAGGCATGCAAGGTATTAAAAATCTTAAGGAATGGTAGATAGAAGGTTGAATAAGGAATGATCAAATAGTAGTAATAAAAGAAATGGAGGTCGACCATAAATTTCGAGGACGAAATTATTCTAAGGTGGGTAGGATGTAAACCCCCTCCCAATTTTTTTATTTCCTAAACAGATTCCCTTAAGAATTTAATTGCTAAATCTAATTATACTAATATAGTGAATAGATAATAATAATTTATTTATTTAGTTATAAAATAAATATATTTCCATGTGTCAGACTATATATATGACATATATTTGTAATGGGTCGAAGCCCATATATATGTCTAGTATAAAATTGTATTAAGCCAAAGCCTATCCCTATTTTAAACGGAACCAATTCCAGCCCAACCCATATATTTTTTCTCCTACTCAAGAATATAGAGAAACAACCCTACTATTTATTAATTTTCCCAACCTAATGTCTGTTGCTCATTAGTTCAGCCCGCCCAAAGGAAGGATCATCTTTTGTCGGCCTAGGGTCCAGTCTGCTATAATAGCTTTCTAAGAATAAACCCAAGCAACTTCTTTTTTCTCTTTATATTTTCCAATCCTTTCTTATCTCAGGCCCAGACCCAAAACCCATTATTAATGCACATAAATATAAGACAGTAACAACAACCTATAACCCTATCCGCAAACAGTCACCTACACACCTTCTTCCCCTATACTCATACTTCCCCCTCTTTTAATCCCCATCACATCACATAACTGCCCTCACCCCGACGTCACTCCTTCCTCCGCAATACCACAACTACTTCTCAGAGCTCCGCCCATCCCGACCCTAGAAACTACCACACCCCTACTGCTTTTGAGATCAACCACAACCAACCAAACACTGCACCTTGCCTCCTTTCTTAATAACTAGTGCAACTTCTCCCCGATATTCATTGAACACAAAATTTGTTATTCCCGAAGTTAGATCAAAGTAGAGAAGGTCCACAAAAGTTGGTGTACTGAGATCCACTCGCAAGCATCTTTACAGTGACACACAACTCTACAGCAACACTAAACCACGAACATGTTACAAACTGACAAAAGAGAAAAAAAATACAGCAGCAATTAGGAAACCGTTCTTTTCTTTACGTTCGCAGACACTATAATGAGAAAGAACAGAAAAATAAGAAGAACACCATCCGAGAAAGGAACTCCTTGTTGGGGTGATCAAAACCACCAGTACTCAAGGCAAGATTCACCCTACACGACGATCTGCCCCCAGGATTCAACAAGTTCGCAAATGAACTTTTGGAATGCTCTTGGTCATCTTCGGATCACTCAAAAATTACTATGTGGGAGGGGCGCTGGCTAGGCTGCATACGAACTAAGGTGCTCTCGGTTTTTTTGGTGAGGTCTAAAATTCTCTCAAATGGAAGTGGAGCCCCTATATAAATAGAGGAAATCACCACATATGCGGCCTGAGAAAGCTCATGCCGCATATGCGCCATCCGACACTAGGCCGCATACAATGTCGAAGCCGCATGCGTCGCTGCCGCCGATCACGCTACGCAGAGTAGCGCCGTCAAACGCCGCCAAGACCGAAATATTGTGAACGGACACCCCCGAGCTACATACGCCGCATAATTCGGATGGCACGGATAACCATGCACTACATACGCTGCCAACAGCTAAACATGTCCCCTACACATGCGACTCGCTCATTCAAATTCATAGGCCACATGGTCCCTGGCAGTATAGTCCCTCTGGCCGCATAGCTCCAGGCCGCATATCTCCTTGGATGCATAGCGCCTTGGCCGCATAGCTCTTTGTCCGCATAGCTCTAGGCTGCATAGCTCCTTGGCCGCATAGCGACACAATGCATGCGACCAAGCTAGCAATCGTGCATTAAATGAGCACATGTGCGCCATGCGACGATTCTGACGTGCTAAGGCAAAGTGCGTCCATAAAGCACCACTTTGCGCCCTTGAGCCTGAGTCCGAGTCCGAGTTGCTAAGCCCCTTCGGGGCTTAGCTCCTAAGGGAAGCATCCCAAAGGTGGTAAAAAAATAAAGATTGCCATAAAGGTGTTTACACTTAATTCCTCTAGGAAATTCAACCCACATGGGCCACCACTCCATGTCTATATACCAATACTTAGCAAAGATATATATTGAGATATACACATTGGTGGTTTTCCAATGTGGGACTAAAATTCCAAAAGCAAAGTAAAAAAACACCAATAATCTCCCACATATATCATAATATATGGTCGAGCGTTCCTCACAGTGACTGCCCATTGTAAGGCCCTGTTCCGCTCAAGCGGAATGCCGATTCAAACGACAAAAGTGCAATATCCCGACCCACTTTGCTAAGGCGAGAATACTCGTTTGAGGCAAAGGATATCTAGACTTGTCCCTATAGGAGTTCGGCTTAGGCTTTCAGAGGCTCGCTTGGCGTATCGCTCAACCGAGGCGAATCATCGCTAAGGTTTGTGGCTACGGTGAACTTGTCTTTGCTTAGCCATCACACTTAAAATATGGAACGATACATGCTAGTCGCTAGGTGAATCACCCCCGGCATGCTAATAAGAATACAACGTACCTAGCTAAGGGAATAATCCCAACTTGTATTGCTTGTTTAGAATATAGAATTAAAACATTGCTTATATTTAGACCCTCGCATGCTAAGTTCCCTTACAGGTTTCATTACTCGGCTTACCTTCGGGCCCGAGCTAATGTGAATGATTATGTTTATACAAATGCATGCTTGCCTGCTTGTATATTGCCTCGTTCAATGCTTGTCGCATAAACTATGCCTCAAATTGTTTATCACTGTGTATACCATGCATTCATCTAGTTCTCCTCGGAAGACTATCTAATAGTCATTCCGTGCAAGTATGTACCTGAAAGTATCCGGGACCGTAAGGTCTCCAAGGCAGTTCCCAAATCAGGGGATTTCACCATGTCGAGTAAAGAATAGCTCATGAAGCAAGACTCATTCAGGTATTCGGACCTCTGCAAGTCTCTCTCTCGCGGGCTAGAGGGGTATGCGCTCTTATTGCTACATCCATCTCAGCCTAAGAGACTATGCACATCCAATGGCTAAGTAAATCAAGAATCAATATGTTATTCACAAATCCAGTGAATTTGAAACCTAAGATTTGCATGTCGCGGACAACTTGGAAACATGGTACAGTTTTGCGGACGGTCACCGGGGTACTTGGACCGATCTGATCCGGACGGAACTTCATGATAGTCTCTCGAGCGGGCGGGTTGGTATGCTTCGACTCGAGAACCTAGCGTTGCATACCACTCTCGCCCAATACTAGATTGGTCCTTTATGGCTATGCCAGCGACTCTTGTTCATATATATAAGTCATCCTTGCTTAGCAGCTATCCGTGTGCGAGTCATTGTATTGTGCCTTTAAATAACTGTAACTCGTGCATCAGAAATGTAGTCTTGCTCACGACTCTCGTGTTGCACATGTTATTGCCTCTTGATTCATCATATATTTTGATCGTGCTTGAATTAACAATGTTTGTCTTGGACAGGGAAGGTCAAATGGTAAGTTGGTAAGTCTCGCCGTGTTTCTTCTTATATCGCACGACGTACTGCCATACGAGTTAGGCTATTCAATCTTTGCCATGAAACTGATCCTAAGGCAAATAGAAAGACAACATATTAGTTGCTGCACGGAACCTATATTACATGTTTGGTTTTGTCGAGCGGGCGAGTAGCTTTTCCACCAGTGCATACAATGTACTGATAATCCACCAGATCGTTTGCAGGGTGCGGGAGAACCTCATTCGGTGCAGATACCTCCTTCATGCGTGCTAAGACGTAGAGTCAAATCCGAAGCCTTGGGGCGCTGCATCCGGGACTGAAGCACATATACAATACATAATATTGGAACATCGCCTGAACATCGCCTGTACAATCATTCCACAAATATAGCCACTTGGCAGGCTTCTACTATTTCAGAGAGAGAGAGAGAGAGAGAGAGAGAGAGAGAGAGAGATCTGAGCGAATTGTAATCTCGGCCAAGCGCCGCTTGTAACACTTGTTTATATCAATAAAGAGCTTATTTTACTTTAACTTGTGTTATTCAATGCTTCCGCTATTGTCGACTTAGTGAACTTGTTACCGATTGCCTATGCGTTCATAATTCTGATGCACTTGGACAATCTATGTGACTTTGTGGCTTAGAACTCTTATCGTTAGCCAATAAACCACAGCCCTGCACGGGCGTGGCTCACGCTCGTGCGGCATCACGCCCGGATGGGTCAAAGTGATCGTTCCGCGGGAGTGCTAGCGTGATTATTCTCGCCTAGCGGGGACGGTCAATTTTAGCCTGCGGGAGATCGGGGCGTGACAGATTGGTATCAGAGCTTGGCTTATACGCCTTTGGACTTCGTTCGATTATCTCAGTTTTGAAAGATCGTTCGTGGGTTATGTGCACGCTCTCTATCAATGTCCCAAATGGAATATTCCAACAATGAGTCTAAATACTTTGAAAAAGTGTATTAGAATGAAGTGATTGCTTGTATGAAATCGTGATGCTAAGGCCTTTGTGCCGACCTGTACAAAACCCTTGAGATTTTTGCAAGTAACTTATCCGATTTTACTACTTGGTTAAATGCATATGTTTGAGGGATGCCTTGAACGTGTGCACGATCCAAGACTTAAGAAAATGTGAAACTCGAGTGCTAAGATTTCGCTATCGCTAAGTTGGTTGGCGTGCTCATGCTAAAGGTGCACTTCGAATATGCGCACGATCCAGACTTGCGATATGCCGATCTCGATGCTAAGTGCAAGTGAATATCCAAATGAACAAGTATAATGACTTGTGTAAGTTTGACTCAGTCTTAGATCATTAATCAAGATTGATTAAAACGTACTCTGTGTTAAGCAATATGTCCCACGCTAATGCGCAAATGAGACTGACTCAACATACACGCGAAATGACGTAAGAACCTAGTAGGAGTTTATGTTCAATTGGATTTAGTGGTACCGATTGCTACGCATGGGATATATTCTATAATACGATAGTACGGCTTTCCCTCAGTAAGTCTCAAGGATGAGACTTTTTCTGAGTTGGGTATGATGTAAGGCCACGTTCCGCTAAGCGGACTGTCGATTCAAACGGCAAAAGTGCAATGTCCCGACCAGCTTTGCTTAGGCGAGAATACTCGTTTGAGGCAAAGGATATCTAGACTTGTCCCTACAGGAGTTCGGCTTAGGCTTTCAGAGGCTCGCTTGGCGTATCGCTCAAACGAGGCAAATCATCACTAAGGTGGGTGGCTACGGTGAACTTGTCTTTGCTTAGCCAGCACACTTAAAATATGGAACGATACATGCTAGTCGCTAGGTGAATCACCCCGTGTATGCTAATAAGAATACAACGCACCTATCTAAGAAAATAATCCCAACTTGTATTGCTTGTTTAGAACATGGAATTAAAACATTGCTTATATTCAGACCCTCGCATGCTAAGTTCCCTTACAGGTTTCATTATTCGGCTTACCTTCGGGCCTGAGCTAATGTGAATGATTATGTTTATACAAATGCATGCTTGCCTGCTTGTATATTGCCTCGTTCAATGCTTGTCGCATAAACTATGTCTCAAATTGTGTATCACTGTATATATCATGCATTCATCTAGTTCTCCTCGGAAGACTATCTAATAGTCGTTCCGTGCAAGTATGTACCTGAAAGTATCCGGGACAGTAAGGTCACCAAGGCAGTTCCCAAATTAGGGGATTTCATCATGTAAAGTAAAGAATATCTCATGAAGCAAGACTCATTCAGGTATTCGGACCTCTGCAAGTCTCCCTCGAGCGGGCTAGAGGGGTATGCGCTCTTATTGCTACATCCATCTCAGCCCAAGAGACTATGCTCATCCAATGGCTAAGTAAATCAAGAATCAAAATGTTATTCACGAATCCAGTGAATCTGAAACCCAAGATTTGTATCTCGTGGACAACTTGGAAACAGGGTACAGTTTCATGGACGGTCACTGGGGCACTGGGACCAATCCGATCTGACGGAACTTCATGATAGTTTCTCGAGCGGGCGGGTTGGTATGCTTAGCCGCGAGAACCTAACGTTGCAAACCACTCTCGCCCAAGACTAGATTGGTCCTTTATGGCTATGCCAGCGACTCCTGTTCATATATATAAGTCATCCTCGCTTAGCGGCTATCCGCGTGCGAGTTATTGCATTGTGCCTTGAAATAACTGTAACTCGTGCATCAGAAATATAGTTTCGCTCACGAAGCTCGTGTTGCATATGTTATTGCCTCTTGATTCAACATATATGTTGCTCGTGCTTGAATTAACAATGTTTGCCTTGGACAGGGAAGGTCAAATGGTAAGTTGGTAAGTCTCGCCGTGTTTCCACTTATATCGTATGGCTCACTGCCACACGAGTTAGGCTATTTAATCTTTGCCATAAAACTGATCCTAAGGCAACTAGAAAGACAACATAATATTTGGTGCACGAAACTTATATTACGTGTTTGGTTTTATCGAGCAGGCGAGTAGCCTCCCCACTAGTGCATACAATGTACTGATAATCCACCAGATCGTTTGTAGGGTACATGAGAACCTCGTTCGGTGTGGATGCCTCCTTCGTGCGTGCTAAGACGTGGAGTCAAATCCGAAGCTATGGGGCACTGCGTCCGGGACTGAAGCACGTATACAATACATAATATTAGAACCTCGACTGAACATCGCCTGTACAATTATTCTATAAGTGTAGCCACTTGGTATGCTTTTACTATTTTAGAGAGAGATATCTAAGCGAATTATAATCTCGGCCAAGCGCCGCTTGTAACACTTCTTTATATCAATAAAGAGCTTGTTTTACTTTAACTTGTGTTATTCAATGCTTCCGCTATTGTCGACTCAGTGAACTTGTTACCGATCGCCTATGCGTTCATAATTCTGTTGCCCTTGGACAATCTGTACAACTCTGTGGCTTAGAACTCTTACCGCCAGCCAATAAACCACAGCCTTGCATGAGCGTGGCTCACGCTCGTGCGACATCACGCCCGGATGGGTCAAAGTGATCGTTCTGCAGGAGCTCTACCGTGGTCATTCTCGCCTAGCGAGGACGGCCGATTTTAACCTGCGGAAGATCGTGGCGTGACAGATTAGTATCAGAGCTTGGATTATACGCCTTTGGACTTCGTTTTGATTATCTCAGTTTTGAAAGCTCGTTCGTGGATTATGTGCACGCTCTCTCTCAATGTCCCAAATAGAATATTCCAACAATGAGTCTAAATACTTTCAAAAAGCATATTAGAATAATATAATTGCTTGTATGAAATCGTGATGCTAAGGCCTTTGTGCCGACCTGTACAAAATCCTTGAGATTTTTGCAAGTAACTTGTCCAATTTTACTACCTCTAAGTTTGGTTGAATGCATATGTTTGTGGGATGCCTTGAACTTGTGCACGATCCAAGACTTAAGAAAATATGAAACTCGAGTGCTAAGATTTTGCTACCGCTAAGTTGGTTGGCGCGCTCATGCTAGAGGTGCACTTCGAATATGCGCACGATCCAGACTTTCGATATGCCGATCTTGATGCTAAGTGAAAGTGAATATCCAAATGAACAAGTATAATGACTTGTGTAAGTTTGACTCAGCCTTAGATCGTTAATCAAGATTGATTAAAACGTACTCCGTGTTAAGCAATATGTCCCGCACTAAGGCACAAATGGGACTGACTCAACACACACGCGAAACGACGTAAGAACCTAGTAGGAGTTTATGTTCAATTAGATTTAGTGGTACCGATTGCTACGCTTGGGATAGATTCCATAATACGATAGTACGGCTTGCCCTCAGTAAGTCTCAAGGACGAGACTTTTTCTGAGTTGGGTATGATCTAAGGCCTCGTTCCGCTCAAGCGGACTGCCGATTCAAACGGTAAAAGTGCAATATCCCGACCCGCTTTGCTCATGCGAGAATACTCGTTTGAGGCAAAGGATATCTAGACTTGTCCCAACAGGAGTTCGGCTTAGGCTTTTAGAGGCTCGCTTGGCGTATCGCTCAACCGAGATGAATCATCGCTAAGGTGGGTGGCTACGGTAAACTTGTCTTTGCTTAGCCAGCACACTTAAAATGTAGAACGATACATGCTAGTCGCTAGGTGAATCACCCCCTGTATGCTAATAAGAATATAACGCACCTAGCTATGAAAATAATCCCAACTTGTATTGCTTGTTTAGAACATGGAATTGAAACATTGCTTATATTCAGACCCTCGCATGCTAAGTTCCCTTACAAGTTTCATTACTCGGCTTACCTTCGGGACCGAGCTAATGTGAATGATTATGTTTATACAAATGCATGCTTGCCTGTTTGTATATTGCCTCGTTCAATACTTGTCGCATAAACTATGCCTCAAATTGTGTATCACTGTGCATATCATGCATTCATCTAGTTCTCCTTGGAAGACTATCTAATAGTTGTTCCATGCAAGTATGTACCTGAAAGTATCCGAGATCGTAAGGACGCCAAGGCAGTTCCCGAATCAGGGGATTTCATCATGTCAAGTAAAGAATCGCTCATGAAGCAAGACTCATTCAGGTGTTCGGACCTTTGCAAGTCTCTCTCTCACGGGCTAGAGGGGTATGCGCTCTTATTGCTACATCCATATCATCCCAAGAGACTATGCACATCCAATGGCTAAGTAAATCAAGAATTAATATGTTATTCACGAATCCATTGAATCTGAAACCCAATATTTGCATGTCGCGGACAACTTAGAAAAAAGGTACAGTTTTGCCGACGGTCACCGGGGCACTGGGACCGATCCGATCCGGACGGAACTTCATAATAGTCTCTCGAGCGGGCGGGTTGGTATGCTTTGCCTCGAGAACCTAGCGTTGCATACCACTCTCGCCCAAGACTAGATTGGTCCTTTATGTATATGCCAGCGACTCCTGTTCATATAGATAAGTCATCCTCTCTTAGCGGCTATCCGCGTGCGAGTCATTGCATTGTGCCTTGAAATAACTGTAACTCATGCATCAGAAATGTAGTCCCGCTCACGACGCTTGTGTTGCACATGTTATTGCCTCTTGGTTCATTATATATATTGCTCGTGCTTGAATTAACAATGTTTGCCTGGGACAGGAAAGGTCAAATGGTAAGTTGGTAAGTCTCGTCGTGTTTTCTCTTATATCGCACGGTGCACTGCCACACGAGTTAGGATATTCAATCTTTGCCATGAAAAAGATCCAAAGGCAACTAGAAAGACAACATAAAAGTTGGTGCACGGAACCTATATTATGTGTTTGGTTTTGTCGAGCGGGCGAGTAGCCTCCCCACCAGTGCATACAATGTACTGATAATCCACCAGATCGTTTGCAGGGTGCAGAAAAACCTCGTTTGGTGCGGATGTCTCCTTCATGCGTGCTAAGGCGTGGAGTCAAATCCGAAGCCTTGGGGCGCTACGTCCGGGGCTGAAGCACATATACAAGACATAATATTGGAACATTGCCTGAACATCGCATGTACAATCATTCCACAAATGTTGCCACTTGGCACGCTTTTACTGTTTCAGAGAGAGATCTGAGCGAATTGTAATATCGGCCAAGCACGGCCTGTAACACTTGTTTATATCAATAAAGAGCTTGTTTTACTTCAACTTGTGTTATTCAATGCTTCCGCTATTGTCGACTCAGTGAACTTGTTACCGATCACCTATGCGTTCATAATTCCGCTGCACTTGGACAATCTGTGCGACTCTATGGCTTAGAACTCTTACTGTGTAAACCCCCTCATTTTATTCTGTAGATAGTTATAGTGAGCCAGGAAAATTTTTGATAGAAGATATTGAGGTTTAGAGTTGAGGATATTTACCTGGAATTTTAAATCCAATTAATTTAAATTGTTGGCACACCCTATCTTTGTCTATTTATTCGGAGCCCATTATCAGCCCATAAATTCTGTACAAATATTGTACACTCGACTCAACTCGCCAAATTAGGCACTGTACTTTTCTGACTATTAAAAACAACTTTTGTGTGTTCTAAATTAATTGACAACATTTCCAAAAATCGTAAACCGTATTTAATTCCGTGTCGGACACCTGTGTCGTTACCCTCGATTTTGGGGTACCAACTTAACCCGTTGAGCCGGACCAACTAAAGGGTCCAAGACTGACTCCAAGCCCCCACCATTTTTGGCCTTGCGTCATTTCCAGATTTTGACCCCGTGGGCCCCAATTAAATGAAATTCGCGGGACGCGTTATCTTTAATTAAATAAAGATTTACCAACTTTGTAAATTTTATTTTAATATTAAAATAATCCCAATGCCCTTCAAATTAGACCCGCGCCTAACGCGCAACACCCCCTCACCATGACAATTTTAAATATATTTTTCTCCGCAATTTTTGCGTTATTTCATGTGTTTATACAAATTCCCGAATTTACGGGGGCTAATTTGCAATTAACAAATTGTTGGCAACACCTCATTGGTAATGATTATTTGTTGGGTCCCAAAATGGGGTCCCAAACCCAATTCCCTCATGAAGAATCCCACCCCTATCCATATTGCATCACAACCATTCATTTTACCTAGGAGGATCCCAACCGCTCATTCAAACCCACACATCCCCCTATAAAGTAACATATTCCCCCCACCCTCAACACATCACCGGCCCTAATCCCAAGGGAACCCACTCTCTCTCCTCCTTCATTAATTTCTTCCCATGCAAACTTCTTCTTCCTCCTCCTCCATTATTTTTCTTCATGAAGAAACTCCACCATTCCTCACTCCACCATTCCTCCTCTCACTTGAAGCTCCACCACTCCGGCCATCCTCCCCCTGACCTTCGGCCACCCCCAGGCCGTCGGCCGGTGGAGCAGCCGCCAGCCGCCCCTCCGGCCAACAGCGGCCAGCCGGCCCTCCGGCCAGCAGCGGCCGTCCGGCCACGACAGCCCCCCTTCCAGCACCTTCCTCCATCCTCCTCCTTCTCCACTCTTCCATCCTCCTCCGGCCGTCACCCCCTCCGGCCGACAAACGCCTCGTCGAGGTCGACTCTCCCCCTCTCTTGTATTAAATTCCATATTTTATTACTGTTTTAAATAGGATGTTATTTATATATATAGGTTATATTTTGATGATTAAATATTAACATGGATGAGGATTATGTTAATGAAGATTAAAGAGGATGATTATGGTTGTGTATATATTAACTAGGGGTTATTTTTAGCATGTTGATATAAATAGTTGGAGTAGCATAAATATTCATATGTTAACTTTGTGATTAAGTTTTATATTGGTTTAAGTCTAATGATGAATGATGCGAATATGGATTTTAATGATTCGAGTTTGTGTTAATGATGTGTAGTATATTCTAGGGTTTTT
The DNA here is from genome assembly GCA_036927795.1 of Iris macrosiphon. Taxonomy (NCBI): domain Eukaryota; kingdom Viridiplantae; phylum Streptophyta; class Magnoliopsida; order Asparagales; family Iridaceae; genus Iris; species Iris macrosiphon. The sequence continues at coordinate 66,756,550 of JAYESA010000012.1, forward strand.
GGTTGCATAGATTAAAATAGATTTCAATGATTCGCATGAAGGTCGGGGATTTGAATTTTAATAAGATATTATGAATATTATGGAAGAGTATGAATTTAGATTTGGTTTAAGGTTTAAATATGGTTTGTTGAGTTTGAGGGTGAATGCATCAAGATCTAGAGTATATTACGTTGTTTTTACATGGAAGTTAATTATCCTTGAAGAACAGGAAATTTTTGGTAAAGGGGAGGTGATGTCATTAAGATGCTCATTATTTTAAGGACTTGATAACTAGTGACGAAAATCGATTGAGGAATACGAATATGTAATTGTGTACCATACACAGTGAGAAGGGATAGAATACTTGAGTAATGTTCACGAGGGTTGATAGACAATGATTATTAGAGGAGACCTGGCTTGTTTCAAAGAGTTGATTGAAGAGTAGTTCATATGGTGATTGGTAACAACGACATTAAACGGGAAACTTAAAATCACGAACTGTGTTTTGAGGATGGTTTGATGATGTATTATGAATGACTAGGTGATTTGATATATCGTACCGATAGTCAACTGTGGTCAACCCCTAGTAACTTGTCCCTGTGAGTCGTAGCTGAGACTGAGTTTAAGTTTAGATGTGGTCGCATCCCTGCTTGACGTAGAATAGATTATTGATTTTGGTTTGTATCTATCTCTAGGTACTGTGGGACCTGAGGACTTGGACATGGTACCGGATCCCCGTCATCAGCAGCCGCACGCAGGCAAGTGTACCTTGCCACCCTGTATTCCAGTTTACAGATATTTGTTGTTTCGTATGTACATCGTGCACGTAGTTATGTTGACGTTCGGTACTTCGCGTCCGGTTCACAACCGGGTGAAGACGTACGTCGTAGCGTCATAGGAAGATTGTTGGATGATTCGTAGTATCTCGATATGCGTACCTGAGTTTATCGACACCCCAGGACACACTCGTACACTGTGATCGTGCCAGATTCCTGTATCCTGATACTGACATCATGACCAGAGACTGGGACGACCTTAGGGTCGCGTCTGTTGAGTTATCTTCCGTGTGTCAAGACTGTTAGAGGTTCAGGTTCAGCTTACAATCGTTGACTGCTTGGGATGGGGAAGACAGTTACTAGACGTTTGGGCTACTCTGCACGCGCTTATATATGTATATGTAGTGATCCTGTTTCATAGTGTAGTGATCCTGTTTCATAGTGTAGTGGTAACACCCGTGTGTCTCTGTGCTCAGAGCTACGGTACGACCCGTGTGTCTCTGTGTTCGTAGCTGCGGTTTTATTTTGGACAGCCCACGCGTCGAATATTGTCTTTAAACTGTGTCACACTAGTTGGTTATGATAGAGTACCCTGTCGTGCACTTGTACTTTCTGTTTACTTGGCATGCTATATTTCTGTACCTTGTTACGTCCCTCTGAGGACCTGGTTCCCTGCCAGTTTTGCAACATAGACGATTACGAAGTATTTGGAGATACCGATGGAGTGGCATATCTTGCGAGCATGGTACCAGATACTCACATTATATCTACCGGCATTATGGTTATTTTATATTGATTATCCATCTGCTGTTGTAGCCTAGTTTTGTAGACTCATACTTCTTCTCGAGTCTATTCGAGTTAGTGTGTTATTGGGCGGCCGACCTTAGCACATTTAGCTCTTTCTTGTATACTGATGTACATTATGGATTGAGACATAGAGGTTTACATTTATGGTAAATTCTAGATAGTGCCATTTATATTACAGCTTATACGTATTCGAGTCAGACTAGAGTCTGGTCGAATGCGTAGCTGGCGTGTCACGTATTCCTGGTCCTACGTATTTTGGGACTGGGGCGTGACATGTTTTTGTGGTGGCCCATGCAGGTCCGATTTAAATCGTCTTGGTCACCTGACTGTGCCAAGCGAGCCTGCAAATTAGGAATAGATGCTGTGATTGTTGAATAGGATCTCAATCCATAATCGATTTTAAAACTCTTTGTATGTGATTATCGCCCTTGGACTTCCACTTTGTATTCGATCAATCTTCGTCTATATCTCTATCCTTGTTCCTCGTCCCCTATTGTTCGGGGAGACGAATGCTCGTGACTGATGACTTCCCTCCAGAAGAAGATCGAAGACCAGACGACAGGAGACAGAATTCGTATACCTTTCTCGGAGAAGATTCTTACCTTATCAGGATAGATTGATGGGTTCTTTGGATTCTAGAACTAGTGTAGAAGGATTGGCAAGAGAGTTGGACCCATTAGTACCCTACCCGTGCTTGAGGTAGCAGTGATCTTGGAAGTACTAAGAGCCAGAAGGACTGTTGATCATGACCTAGAATAATTTATAGGAATCCAAAGCCTGATGATGGAAACTAGTGGTTGTATACGATAACAATACCAGGAACGATGATTATGAGCTAGAGGAGATGGAAATTTTAGGATCTCACTTAGGAGATAATAATCGGATTCCAAAAAATTCCAATATGTGCTTGAGTGATACCATTATTGTACTAAGTGACTTGGAGAGATAAATAACGAAAAGAAGAAATTCGAGGAATAGAATTTTAGGGAAAACTTTGAGGAGAGAATTATACATTAGGCGAGGAATTTTTTTTGAGGATTAATGTTGGAAACAGAACGGAAGAAATTATTGTGAGGTTTAGTCTAGACTAAGACCTTATCCTAGACATGGACTGGTTGAGCCAAGACCACGCGACGCGAGATTGTCGACGTGATTACATTATTTATGACCACCAGATTACCTTGAGTATGAGTTACTTCAGGGAGCCCGGGAGCATAGTGCCCATCTACCTTAGAGGCACACGTTGCAGAAGGTGAACCAGTGTACCCCCGTATTATATCAGAGTTTGAGGATATAATTCTAGATAATCTTCCAGGCCTGCCACCTGACGGGGAGATAGAGTTGTTATAGAGTTGACTCCAAGAGCCGAGCCAGTAAATGTTTCGTCTTCAGACTAGCACCGATAGAGTTGGTTAAGTTGTAGGTCCGTCGTGGAGGATCTCTTAGACAAGGGTTTCAGTCGGGCTAGTATTTTTCATGGGGAGTACCCATCGTATGGTGCCGAAGAAGGACGAGACGGTATGCTTGCGTATTGATTTCAGGGACGGTATGTCTGTGTATCGATTACAGGGTTTAATGCAGTAACGATAAAGAACAAGTATCCACTGTCGCACATCGATGATTTGTTTGATCAACTTAGCGGTGCATGTGTATTCTCGAAGATCGACCTCGGATCCGGATATCAACAGATCAAGGTACGGAAAGAGGACATCCAGAAGACGGCCTTTCGGACGAAGTATGGCCATTATGAGTTTTTAGTCATGCCGTTTGGTTTAACCAACGCGCTGGCAGTATTCATGTGTTTGATGAACAATGTTTTCCACCAGTACTTAGATAAGTTTGTGGTGGTATTTATAGACGATATCCTGATATATTCCAAGAGCCAGGAGGAGCATGAGAGACATCTCAGGATTGTGTTGGAGACGCTGAGACATGAGAGGCTGTACGCCAAACTCAGCAAATATAAGTTTTGCTTGGATAGAGTACCATTTCTGGGACACATAATCACCGGAGATGGACTATCAGTTGATCCGGAGAAGATAGCTGCAGTAGAGACCTGGCCTACCCCTATATCAGTTACGGAGGTTAGGAGTTTCCTCGGACTTGCCGGATATTACCGGAGGTTCGTGGAAAACTTTTCGAGGATAGCTGCGCCTATGACGCGACTGACGCGTAAGGGCGAAGAGTTTATCTGGACTGACGAGTGTCAGGCGGCTTTCGATGAGCTGAAGAAGCGTCTGACATCGGCACCGATTTTGACACTACCTTCCGGATCAGGAGAATTTGTAGTGTACAGTGATGCGTCAGGGAGCGGATTGGGATGTGTACTGATGCAACACGGCAAGGTGATAGCCTACGCATCGAGACAGCTGAGAGTTCATGAGAAGAACTATCCGACGCTCGACTTGGAGCTAGCTGTGGTGATATTTGCACTAAAGCTATGGAGACATTACCTTTATGGTGAGCGTGTTAAGATTTATACAGATCATAAAAGCCTGAAGTACGTCTACACGCAGAAGGAGCTCAATATGAGGCAAAGACGTTGGCTAGAGCCGATGACAAATTATGATATTGAGCTACAGTACCACCCTGGCAAGGCGAACGTCGTAGCAGATGCCTTAAGCAGGAAGCCCATGGCATACTTTCTGACGACGCAGCGATAGTTACTAAAGGATCTCCAGGAGCTTGGGATAGAGATCGTATTACCAGGCATGGATGGACAGATGGCCAGTCTTGAGGTTCAGTCTACTTTGATCGAGAGGATCAAGGCAGCATTGCCTACAAATGCGAGATTCCGACGTCTGCGAGAGAGAACAGAAGCCGGCATGCAGACGGGACTAAGGATTCATGAAGACGGAATGCTGAGGTACGGAGATCGCCTATATGTTCCGAGTGGCGAGCTACGCCAAGAGTTGATGACCGAGGCTCATAGCTCGATTTATTCCATTCATCCCGGGGGTACGAAGATGTACCGAGACTTGAGACAGCATTTTTGGTGGCATAGGATGAAGAGGGAAATTGCAAGATTTGTGGCGAAGTATTTAGTTTGTCAGCAAGTCAAGGCTGAACATCAGAGGACTGCAGGATTATTGTAGCTACTCCCCATTCCCGAGTGGAAGTGGGAACACATTACCATGGACTTCGTCACAGGATTCCCGCGAAGCCCTAGCGGGAAGGATGCAGTTTGGGTTGTCGTAGACCGACTCACCAAGTCTGCATATTTCTTGCCCTTCAGAGTTGGGCAATCCACAGAGATACTAGCTGACATGTATATGAGGCAGATAGTACGATTACATGGAGTGCCTGTCAGCATCGTATCAGATCGTGATTCCAGATTCACGTCACATTTTTGGCGGAGTATGCAGGAGAGCTTAGGAACTCGTCTCAGGTTTAGCACTGCGTATTATCCACAGACTGATGGACAGTCAGAGCGCACGATACAGATATTAGAGGATATGTTGAGAGCGTGCATGATTGATTTTGGAGAATCTTGGGAGGACTATCTACACTTGGTGGAATTCTCCTACAATAACAGTTACCAGGCCAGCATACAGATGGCACCCTATGAGGCACTATACGGCAGGAAATATAGGTCACCAGTTTGTTGGAGTGACGTAGGAGAGCATCGGATACTTGGTCCAGAATTGGTGACACAGACAGTAGAGAAGGTCAAGCAGATTCAGAGCCACCTGCGCGCAGCACAGGACAGACAGAAATACTGGGCAGATGCGCACCGCAGGCCATTGGTGTTCAAGGAGGGTGAGCACGTATTTTTAAGGATATCGCCCACTTGTGGTACCATCAGATTCAGAGGCAGAGGCAAGCTGAGTCCGAGGTATATCGGGCCTTTTGACATTCTGGAACGAGTTGGCGAAGTGGCTTACCGTCTTGCATTACCTCCATCATTAGAGGGAGTACATGACGTATTTCATGTATCGCAGCTGAGGAGATATATCGCAGACCCTAGCCATGTACTTGATCATTCGGATATTACAGTTGGGCCTAGTCTGTCTTACGTAGAGCAGCCAGTCGAGATCCTCGATCGCAGCGAGAAGACTTTGAGAGGACAGACGATTCGACTGGTCAGAGTGGCATGGAAGCACCATTCACCAGGCGAGTCTACTTGGGAGCGCGAGGATTCTATTCGGCAGCGATTTCCGTACTTATTTGAGGAGCAAGGTACGAATTTACGTACGACAATTTAATTACTGGTTATTTTAAATTCTGTTAGATATTATCGTGCTTTACTTTTAATTTCAGGGACGAAATTTTTCTAAGTTGGGAAGAATGTAAACCCCCTCATTTTATTCTGTAGATAGTTATAGTGAGCCAGGAAATTTTTTGATAGAAGATATTGAGGTTTAGAGTTGAGGATATTTACCTGGAATTTTAAATCCAATTAATTTAAATTGTTGGCACACCCTATCTTTGTCTATTTATTCGGAGCCCATTATCAGCCCATAAATTCCGTACAAATATTGTACACTCGACTCAACTCGCCAAATTAGGCACTGGACTTTTCTGACTGTTAAAAATAACTTTTGTGTGTTCTAAATTAATTGCACAACATTTCCGAAAATCGTAAACCGTATTTAATTCCGTGTCGGACACCTGTGTCGTTACCCTCGATTTTGGGGTACCAACTTAACCCGTTGAGCTGGACCAACTAAAGGGTCCAAGACTGACTCCAAGCCCCCACCATTTTTGGCCTTTGCATCATTTCCAGATTTTGACCCCGCGGGCCCTAATTAAATGAAATTCGCAGGACGCGTTATCTTTAATTAAATCAGGATTTACCAACTTTGTAAATTTTATTTTAATATTAAAATAATCTCAATGCCCTTCAAATTAGACCCGCGCCAAACGCGCAACACCCCCTCACCATGACAATTTTAAATATATTTTTCTCCGTAATTTTTGTGTCATTTTATGTGTTTATGCAAATTCCCAAATTTATGGGGGCTAATTTGCAATTAACAAATTGTTGGCAACACCTCATTGGTAATGATTATTTGTTGGGTCCCAAAATGGGGTCCCAAACCCAATTCCCTCATGAAGAATCCCACCCCTATCCATATTGCATCACAACCATTCATTCTACCTAGGAGGATCCCAACCACTCATTCAAACCCACACATCCCCCTATAAAGTAACATATTCCCCCCACCCTCAACACATCACCGGCCCTAATCCCAAGGGAACCCACTCTTTCTCCTCCTTCATTAATTTCTTCCCATGCAAACTTCTTCTTCCTCCTCCTCCATTATTTTTCTTCATGAAGAAACTCCACCATTCCTCACTCCACCATTCCTCCTCTCACTTGAAGCTCCACCACTCCGGCCATCCTCCCCCCTGACCTCCGGCCACCCCCAGGCCGTCGGCCGGCGGAGCAGCCGCCAGCCGCCCCTCCGGCCAACAGCGGCCAGCCGGCCCTCCGGCTAGCAGCGGCCGTCCGGCCACGGCAGCCCCCCTTCCAGCACCTTCCTCCATCCTCCTCCTTCTCCACTCTTCCATCCTCCTCCGGCCGTCACCCCCTCCGGCCGACGAACGCCTCGTCGAGGTCGACTCTCCCCCTCTCTTGTATTAAATTCCAGATTTTATTACTGTTTTAAATAGGATGTTATTTATATATATATAGGTTATGTTTTGATGATTAAATATTAACATGGATGAGCATTATGTTAATGAAGATTAAAGAGGATGATTATGGTTGTGTATATATTAACTAGGGGGTATTTTTAGCATGGTGATATAAATAGTTAGAGTAGCATAAATATTCATATGTTAACTTTGTGATTAAGGTTTATATTGGTTTAAGTCTAATGATGAATGATGCGAATATGGATTTTAATGATTCGAGTTTGTGTTAATGATGTGTAGTATATTCTAGGGTTTTTGGTTGCATAAATTAAAATAGATTTCAATAATTTGCATGAAGGTCGGGGATTTGAATTTTAATAAGATATTATGAATATTATGGAAGAGTATGAATTTAGATTTGGTTTAAGGTTTAAATATGGTTTGTTGAGTTTGAGGGTGAATGCATCAAGATCTAGAGTATATTACGTTGTTTTTACATGGAAGTTAATTATCCTTGAAGAGCAGGAAATTTTTGGTAAAGGGGAGGTGATGTCATTAAGATGCTCATTATTTTGAGGACTTGATAACTAGTGACGAAAATCGATTGAGGAATACGAATATGTAATTGTGTACCATACACAGTGAGAAGGGATAGAATACTTGAGTAATGTTCACGAGGGTTGATAGACAATGATTATTAGAGGAGACCTGGCTTGTTTCAAAGAGTTGATTGAAGAGTAGTTCATATGGTGATTGGTAACAACGACATTAAACGGAAAAATTAAAATCACGAACTGTGTTTTGAGCCTCCACTCATCATCAACCTATATCGCAGTAAACAGTCTACTCCGATAAGTCAACCACTTATGATTAATCTTTCTAAGTCTATTGCCAAAATCGAGCCTGCAGTTGAATATATAGAGGATAAAGAGATCTTGTACGTTATGAATAAAGAAGATACTCCTTCGCACTATGTCGATATTGACCCTTTTGCTAGAGAATTATTAGAAGCCTTGTATGCTTATGAACCTTTGTCTATCCTGGTGCAATCACCATTCCAGACAAACACCTTATACAGTTCATCAGACGCTGCTTGCTTTGTGGTTCTAACAAGGAAAATAATGATCAACAAATAATCTTTGGCAAACCCAGAATTTAGATAGTGATGCAAACCAATGACTCTGATGAAGACACTAGGAGAATACAACTTCACCGCTATAGTCGGTATACCAAGAACATTATTTCAATGGTGGGCTATAATTTGAAGTTCAATAAAGGGCTCAATTTTGGAAGAGGTTGACACACCTATATACATCACTTCTCTCCAAAAGGCAAGCCAGAGACCTACTATTAGCGAACACATAGAGGTTTGGGCTACATCACCCCTCCAACTCCTGAAAGCTCAGAACCAGATGAGGAGACACCTACACACTCTTTTGACTCATCATATTGGGATTATGATGAGATCCTAGGTGATTTGCTCAAAGAAGTTTTCTCAGTCAATATGGTGTCAGCTGATTCAGATGATGATCAAGAAGATCAAACACTAGAACCATTAAAGAATGATCTGTGGGTCCAACGGATGGATTCATAATAGGAGCTACGATTTGAGCACTGTGAACCGCTTACAAAGATTAAAATTGTTTAAGACGATGTAGGAGAAGAGCCTTCCCCAAAAACCAATCTTCATTAGTAAAAGCCTCTCTAATAAAGATAAGCAAGCCTTGGTATAGCTTATAAGAGAATACATTGATGTCTTCGCTTGGAGTTATGAGGATATGCTTGGCCTAGATCCTCAGATAGCCGCACATAAGCTAAACATCCTTCATAATGCAAAGCCAGTAAAGTAACAATAGTGGAGGTTTCGTCCAGATATGATGGATGAAATAGAAGTTGAAGTCAAGAAGCTGATAGCATGCGGCTTTGTTCGAGAAGAAGAACATCCTGACTGGGTGGCCAATGTAGTTTCAGTCATAAAAAAGAATGGAAAGATCCGGGTCTGTATAGATTATCGAAATTTAATTTTGGTTTGCCCTAAAGACGAATTCCGTCTACCCAATACAGATGTCATGATTGATAACACTTGCGGTTTCAAGCAAATTTTATTCATGGATGGTTTCTAGGAATATAATCAAATCAAGATGTTCCTGATGATAAAAAGCATACATTATTCTGAACACAGTTGGGAGTGTACTGCTATACAGTAATGCCGTTCGGCTTGAAGAATACAGAGACAACATTCCAACGGGCCATGAGTATAATATTCTATGAATATCTGCGAACGATAGTGGAATATTACGTATATGACATTACATTAAAAAGTCGTTACAAAGATGATCACTTATAAGATCTCAGGATGGTGTTTGACCTGATGCGCCAGCGCCAACTTAAGATGAATCCAACTAAGTCCTTCCTGGAAGTCTCCAGCGGCAAGTTCCTCAGGTTCGTGATAACCTCTAAGGGTATCCACCTTAACCCAGATAAAGTCAAAGCTATCCTCGAGATGCGTCCTCCTCGTAACCTCAAGGATCTTCATAGATTATAAGGTCGGTTGGCATACATCAGGAGGTACATATCAAATATTTTTGGAAGATGCCGACCATTCACCCAACTAATAAAGAAGGGGATGACATTTGTGTGGAATGAATCATGTCAATAAGTATTCGATGATATCAAGCGATATTTAACAAATTTGCCCATTTTGGTAGCTCCGGTAGTTGGAAAACCTTTCTTGTTGTATGTTCGAGCAATAGATCATTCTTTAGGTGTTTTACTAGCCCAAAAGATTGGTGAAGGTCATGAACAAGCCATCTATTACCTCATTCACATGATGGTAGGTAGAGAACATAGATATAATCCGGTAGAAAAAGAATGCCTCGCTTTGGTATTCGCTATTCAGAAAATACATCACTATGTGACAGGTCAAAAATTCATGTTATATCCAAGGTGAATCTACTTCGGGTGCTAATGACTAAACCAAGTAACCTTAATTCTCGTATGGCTACATGGACAATATTGTTGTCACCTTATGACATGGTGTACGTCCTGCAAAGGCAATAAAGGGCTAAATACTAGATGATTTCCTAGAAGCTCATCTTGTACCGGAGACTTCTAAACTATATGGCGATATTCCGACAATGGAAGATGACATCTGATAACTATTCTTTGACGGTGCATAAAGAATAGGACTAAAAGCAATATCGTTGCTGGAGTGGGAATAGTTCTTATTTCTCCGGACAAGCTGCTCATTCATCGTGAATATTTTCTTAGAGAACCATACTCCAACAATGTGATAGAATACAATATTTTGCCCATTGGTCTTCAGTTAGCCAAGCAGTTGGAGGTCCAATATCTTGAAGCCTATAGCGACTCTAAGCTGATAGTCAATCAGGTTAGAGGGAGTATAAAGTTCCTCATGAAGACCTTATTCCATACTATGAAGCTACGATTAACTTAACTTTCACCGGCTTCTACATTGACTATTGGTCCCGACTTCAGAATACGGAGGCAGATGCACTTGCTGGACTGGCGGCTTATCTGGCCATCCCACTAAGAAGACAACATTCAATCACTATAAGCGATCGAGAGTTATTATGTGCCAAGAATAATTTGTACTTCAAAAGCAGCTTCGAGGTAAATTCTACCCCTGGTTCTAAGGATTGGAGGCTTCCTTTTATAGACTACGTAGCTTATAAAATTCTTCCAAATAACATGAAAGAAGCTACCTCTATCAGAAGACGTTTACTTTAATTTTCTAATGAAGCAGCATCCAAGACGTTATATTGTCGATCATATGATGGAGTCTTATTATGATATATTTTAGACCTTAAAGCAAGACGGGCACTTCGTGAAGCTCACGATGGTATTTTTGGAGCGTACCAACCAGGCCCTAAACTACAAGATAGGCTCAAAAGTCTAGGTTATTACTGGCCCACCATAGTAGTCGATGTTGTAGACTATGCTCGTATTACGTAGCATGTCAAATCTATATTGATTTCATCCACCAACTATCAGAATTCTTACACTTGACGGCTGCATCCTGGCCTTTTGAAGCTTTGGGCCTATTAGCCCTCCATTATCCAGGGGTTATCGATTTATCCTAGCTATAATCGATTATTTCTCCAAATGTATCGAAGTAGTACCATTGATTTGTCACGCCCCAGTCCCAAAATACACGAAACTAGCCACGTGGCAATAGCCAGCTGACACATCTCCAAGGATATCCCAATTTAATGGATCCATACGAAGAGTGCTACGCTGTCCTAAAATACTAACATGTCCAATATCAGTCAATCAACTGGTAAACTATCTCATCCATAATACAAACAGCAAGAAGTACTAAATAAACTACTGGAAGATAAACACCAGTCTCAAGATATCAAAGTACAACCAATAATGTCTGGTGGGGACAAACCCACTACTATGACAAAATAAAGTACTAAAATGATAGATAAAAGATAATGCCTAGGGCATCGGCTGACTAGATAATGATGCACCCAATCCTAGGCAGAAGGCCTACCAAGTGCTCACGAAAACTCTAACGGCTGCACCTCTAACTCCTCAGCTGTAGCGAACCTCGTCTCCTGTCCTGGCCCGTATACTGTGGGGTAGTAAGCCTCGTCCAAATCTGGAAAGGTACCAGGTCCTCAGAGGGACGTAACAAGATATATAGAAATATGCCATATATAAATACTGAATAAAGTAAATGCAATAAAGGGTGTGCTAACCATCTAAGTGAATGCAATGTGAGGACAACTTTGGTACGTATGAGTAGGTGTAGGTATAACGTCCATACCGCTCCGAAGAACGGGGAATCTGCAAGTATATATACGTCCATACCACTACGAAGAACAGGGAATCTGAATAGTATAACGTCCATACCGCTCCGAAGAACGGGGAATCTGCAAGTATATATACGTCCATACCACTCCGAAGAACGGGGAATCTGAATAAAGGGAGTCATTGGATCCGTGGCTCCTTCGGATACTATGGATTCCAATGGGTGTATCCCATACGCCTACTAGTGGTCCTCCCTCCCAATGTCAATACGCAAATCGAATACTCGACGTACATACCACGTATCTATATCCCAGTCTCTACTAACATAAAATATAAACCTGAATTACGTACTACCCGTGATGCATGTCACATGCACCGATAGCTAGTCGAATACGCAGACCCGCATCCCAAAATGAATGTCACTGTGAAACGTATAAGAGTGTCAGGTCTCGGAAGATATCAGAGTATCCTCCAATGGGGTAAGTCTGCTAGTGACTAGGTCAAGTATACTAAATCATCGACGCATTCGTCGATGGCACCCGAATCAATATCGAACGCACACAGTCATATGAAATAGAACAATAATATATCATACAATATATGCAGCATTAATTTAAACAGTAAATATGGCAAGGTATCTTGTCTGAGTCCTCAAGCTGCGAATGCCAAAAGCCGGTTCCTGCAGTGTCTCCTGGCTGATCCAATAACTCTAAACACAATATAATATAGCAATCCAGCATCAGACATTAAACAATACATACACGACTATGACGTTGCTCTTAGGTATTGATGCAAGTTCACGGTATATCGACTACAGGGTCGCGCGTGCACGTAGCTAAGTTGCAAGCTTGCCCTGTCCTCTGTCACTGTGCACCTCATGTCAATAAATTGCTAAATTATGGTTTACGAAACTATACTACGTCTTGTTAGATTATACTTCCTTATTCCCCATGCATAAATGTACTAAGTCTATGACTACGCTTTTAGGTGGAATACAAGTTTTATGCACATGTCATATGGTCGAAATAATTATTAACCATAAACTCCATTTAATCTAATTAAACATTCATACTTATACACATTGTTTACTGCGACTTAGTCGTGTCGTCATCCGACACGACGACACAGTTGTTACGATTTATCAATCATACAACGAAGGAGGGGGTGTTTACCAATCGTAGTCGAGGGGGTGCAGTCCAGTCGACGTCAGCCTCCGGTGCGGCGGCTCCGGCGTCATGCGGCAACTCCGACAGCAGCAGCAACAGAACAGCAGGGGTCGCAGCAGCGGCTGCAGCTGTTTGGTCGACGGGAAAGCGGCGCCTGGGTGGAGGTCAGGCCGTAGGGTGGTCGAGGTTGGTCTGCCGCTGGTGTGGGGCGGTGTTGATGGCGGTTGGGCCGGTCGGGATCAGTCGGTTCGAGTTAGCCGGGTTGGATGCCGGCAATGGGGGCGGTGATGGTTTGCTGACGATGGTGGTGGAGTGCAGGTGGCGGTCGTGGTAGTGGGGGTGGCAATTTGCGGTGGTTGTGAGGGTGTTTGTTTAGTCGGAGGCGGTGATACCCGGTCGGGAAGGAGGGGCTTGTTTTGTGTGTTCGGCTAGGGTTTGGGGAAGAGTAATGAATAGTTGGTTTTAGGGTTTCCAATGGTAGAAGATGTGTATTTATATGTGGTAAAGTTTGTGGGCTGGTCTCGAGGCTTAGGCCAGCCAGGACTCATGGAAGTGGGGGCTGGTCTACATGAAAGGGAGTACTTGGGCTGGGTTAGGTCCTGCTTGAGGTAGAATTGGCCTTTAATTTAATTAAATTAAATAATTTCATATGGTGATTCCTAATGCATTAAAGACATATAGAACTAGATTTGGGGTGGTACACAAGAGTCGTGGGTGTAGCAGGCTTAGTGTAGGCTAATACCCTAATTTGGGTACTTAAGAATTGGATTGTGGTCGTTCCTCAATTTAAATAAATCCTACATTTGTCGAGGGGGTTTACAATCTACCCTCCTTAGAGCATTTCGTCCTCGAAATTAAAATATACGTATGGTAAGAACTAAAAACTGAATATAAAATGCTACCACATCCCTAGGCCTTCGAAGAGGTGGGGGTAACGCTGGCGAATATCCTCCTCGCGTTCCCAGGTCGACTCGCCTGGTGCATGATGCCTCTATGCAACACAAACTAGAGGAATAGTCTGTCCTCGCAATACCTTCGCACTTCTGTCTAGAATCTCCACAGGCTCCTCTTCGTATGATAGGCTCAGGCCGACTGTGATTTCAGAATGATCAAGCACATGACTCGGATCTGGTATGTACCTCCTCAGCTGAGATACATGGAAGACGTCATGGACTCCTTCCAAAGTCTGCGGCAAGGCTAATCTGTAAGCAACCTCTCCGACGTATTCTAACATATCAAAGGGTCCAATATACCTCAAACTCAACTTTCCTCGGCCTTCGAATCTGATAGTCCCTCGAGTAGGCGAGATCTTTAGAAATACGTAATCTCCAACCTGAAACTCTAAGGGTCGTCGATGCGCATTCGCCCAGTGTTTCTGCCTGTCCTGTGCTGCTCGTAGATGTCCTTGGATCTTCTTCACCTTCTCCACTGTACGAACAACCAACTCTGGTCTGAGAATCTGTCGCTCGCCTATATTACTCCAGCATACTGGGGAGCGACACTTCCTTCCATACAACGCTTCGTAGGGAGCCATTTGGATGCTCGCTTGATAGCTGTTATTATAGGAAAACTTGACCAAATACAAATGGTCCTCCTATGATCCTCCGAAATCTAGCATACATGCTCTTAACATGTCTTCCAACGTCTGAATGTTGCGCTCCGACTAGCCATCTGTTTGTGGGTGATAAACTATGCTAAACTTTAGGCGGGTACCGAGACTCTCTTGCATACTCCGCCAAAAGTAAGATATGAATCTCGTATCCCTGTCAGACACGATACTCACTGGCACTCCGTGCAGGCGCATAATGTCTCTTATGTACATGTCTGCTAAGACCTCTATAGATTGCCCAACTCTGAAAGGTAAAAAGTGTGCGGACTTGGTGAGTCTATCCACGATTACCCATACTGTATTACGACCACTAGGACTCCTCGGAAAGCCCGTAACAAAGTCCATAGTGATGTGCTCCCATTTCTACTCCGGTATAGGTAGTGGTTGAAGTAATCCTGCAGATCTCTGATGCTCAGCCTTGACTTGCTGACACACCAGGCACTTGGCCACAAAGCGTGCTATTTCTCTCTTTATTCCATGCCACCAGTAGTACTGCCTCAGGTCCCTGTACATCTTCGTGCCTCTTGGATGAATAGAGTATATTGAACTGTGTGCCTCTGTCATCAGCTCTGACGAAGCTTTCCATTCGGAACATAGAGACGGTCTCCACATCTCAAGGTTCTGTCTTCATGTATCCGCAGTCCTATCTGTAATCCAGCCTCTGTCCTCTGTCTAAGCCTCTAAAATCTGGCATCTGTCGGCAAAGCAGCCTTGATTCTCTCCACCAATGTCGATTGCAACTGAAAACTTGACAACTGTCCATCTACTCCGGACATAACGACCTCTATACCCATCTATTCTAGATCCCTCAACAGATGTTATTGGGTAGTCAGGAAGAATATCGTAGGTCTTTTGTTCAATGCGTCAGCTACTACATTGGCCTTTCCCGGATGGTACTATAGCTCGATCTCGACGTTTGTCATCACCTCGAGCCAACATCTCTGTCTCTGAGTCAGATCCTTCTGGGTGTAGATGTACTTCAGGCTCTTATGATCAGTAAATATCTTCACTCTTTCTCCATATAGGTAGTGCTTCCAAAGCTTCATGGCAAAGATCACTGCTGCAAGCTCCAAGTCGTGGGTGGGGTAGTTCTTCTCATGTATCCTCAACTATCTAAAAGCATAAGCTACAACCTTTCTATGCTGCATCAAGACGCATCCTAATCCTTTCCCGGATGCATCGTTGTAGATCATGAATCCTCCGGGTCTAGAAGGTATGGTCAAGATGGGTGTTGTAGTCAGGCGCTTCTTCAGCTCATCGAATGCCTTTTGACACTCCTCTGTCCAAGTGAACTCCTGCTCCTTACTGGACAAGCGGGTCAGTGGCTCTGCAATCTTCACGAAGTTCTCCATGAACCTCCGGTAATATCCGGCAAGTCCTAAGAAATTTCTCACCTCCGAGACATTGGTAGGGGTTGGCCATGTCTCTACTGATAAAATCTTCGCCGGATCTACTGAAATACCTTCTTCCGAGATAACGTATCTAAGAAAAGCGACACGATCTAGGAGAAACTCGTACTTGCTCAGCTTGGCATAAATTCTCTCTCCTCAGCATCTCTAACACTAGTCTCAGATGCTCTTCGTGCTCCTCGTGGCTCTTTGAATACACCAAGATGTCGTCGATGAAGACTACCACGAACTGGTCTAAGTATTGGTGGAATACTCTGTTCATCAAGTTCATAAATATAGCAGGCGTATTCGTCAATCCAAAAGACATCACTAAGAACTCGTAGTGACCATAACGAGTCCTGAATGCTGTCTTTTGAATGTCTTTTCTTCGCACCTTCATCTGATGATAACCCGATCTCAAGTCGATCTTTGTGAACACTACTGCTCCTGTCAACTGGTCGAATAAATCGTCAATCCGTGGCAGGGGGTACTTGTTCTTGATAGTTAAAGCATTAAGGGCTCTGTAATCAATGCACATACGTACTGTTCCATCCTTTTTGGGTACAAACAACACTGGTGCTCCCCAGGGTGATGCACTAGGATGGATAAATTCCTTGCTCTGTAACTCCTCCAATTGTAGCTTCAGCTTATTTAACTCCTTCTTTGCCAATCGGTACACATTAGAAGATACCGGTGCTGCTCCGAGTACTAGCTCAATGGTGAACTCTACGTTTCTATCTGGCGGTAAGCCTGGTAATTCTTCAGGAAAAATATCCTCAAATTATGCAACTATTGGTGGGGGTGCAATCTCCATAGCCATGCAAGTTTCAGCTATCTGTCCTACTCCTTGCTCGACGGTCCCTCGCATGTACTCGAACTCCGATTGATCTGGCAGTCTAAAAGTGACGGTACCCTTTAGGCAGTTTAGTACAGCATTATACTGGCTTAACCAGTCCATGCCTAGAACAACATCAAAGTACGGCATGGGTAATACCAAGAATCGTGCTCTCATCTCTCTACCACATATGACTACCGAGCATGTTCTGATAGTGCTGGTAACCGGCACGATACCTCCTCCGGAAAGAATTTTCCAACTCTTAGGTAAGGGGAAAGTAGCTACTCTATGCATTGCTACGAATCTACTAGATATAAATGATAATGTAGCTCCAGAATCAAACAATACAGTTGCAGGTAATGATGTAACTAAAATGGTATCTGTGATAGCTTTCCCTTCTGTTTCCTCCTCAGTAGATGCTAATACAAAGGCCTGTCCCTATCTCTGTTCTCCGGTCTGCTATCAGGCTCGATCGAACTGTGCTTGCTTTGGGGCCAAGGGTGGTCCCCTCTGGAATCCTCCAGGTGCTGGTGGATGCTGTCCTCCTGGCGGGGGCAGTATCCTCGAAACTGGTGCTGCTGGCCTCTGTACTCTTTGTGGTGCTATGTCTCTGCGTTGTGGGCAGTCTCGGGCATAGTGCTGGCTCGCTCCACAAATCATGCATATTCCTAATCTCTTTCGGCAGTCCTTCTGGTAATGTCCTCCCTTACCGCAGTAGTTGCAAGACGGAAGCTCATTTTTTTGGTATGGTGCTATCTTATGCTGTGTCTGCACTCCGGGACGGTGGATCGGTCCTCCTGCTCCGGGCTGGGCTCTGGCTGGCGGGGTCGTGTTGGGATGTCTAGCTCCTCTGGCAATGGCCTCCTGGATCCTCGCTTCCGCCAGAACCTGCTCGTAAGAAATCCTCGCCTGTATGGTAGTATACCTCTATAGCTCAAAATTGAGGCCGTGATGGAATCTCTGGGCTTTCTCTAGATCATTGGGTATCAGGACGATACCAAATCTACTAAGACGGCTGAACTCTACGTCATATGCGTCTATTGTCATATTCCCTTGTTCTAGATGTAGAAACTAGGAGTACAGGGCATTCCTAACTGTGGCTGGAAAATACTTCACATTGAAGTATTCTAAGAACTGTTCCCAGGTCTGGTTCTTGCCTATACTGCGCTCAATGGAATCCCACCAGGGATGGGCGTTGCCTTTTAGTTGGGCCCTCACTGCAGTCATCCAAAGGTATGGGTGCAGTTGTAACGCCTCTAGTAGCATCTCCATGTTGGCGACCCAATCGGAGATCTGTTCTGCAGTCTCATTGCCTGAGAAGGTATCGGGTCCCATCTGTTGGAACCATCTAACAGTGCCACCTGTCTAGGCTGGTAGAGGTGCTGGTACGGGTGCTGGAAAAGGTGTCCTCTCTAGTACTACCATCAAACTCTATCTCAACGTCTCTGTCTGGTGCCACTATGCCTGCATCATAGTCTAAAAGAACTATAGCATCTATGGCTGTCCATCTAGTTGTGGCATCTGGGGTGTGTAGGGTGGAGATAGTGGTAATGGAATATCTGGCTGTGTAGTAGGCGTCTCCTCAGAGGTCGGCCTCTCGGTCTACGGTATCGGTGTAGCTCCTGAAGTCTGGCCCTCACAATGCTACATGGGGATCGTCTGGGAAGTCTGTCCCTCGTACTGTGGTGTAGGATCGCCTTGAGAAGCCTCGTGCCAATGTATCGGCGGGGTCTGTAGCGGGGGTTGCCCTTGGGGTACCTCCTCTCTTTGGGTGGTGTTGTCTGGCACCACGGCACTGGGTGCTCCTCGTCCACTGCAAAAATTCATCTTGCTGCAAGAGATAGGATTTTATCAAAAGAGTACGGAATCAAACAAATAGGATACAGATATTTAGAAGCAGTATGAAGGAAGTTCGAAGATGAATCAAAAGTGGATGAGACCTAGTAATTTCTATCCTATTGCAGGCTCGCTGGGCACATTACCATACCACAAGCGAATAAGTCGACCTACATGGGCCACCACTAAAACCATGTCACACCCCAGTCCTAAAATACACGGAACTAGGCCACGTTGTAATAGCCAGCTGACACATTTCCAAGGATATCCCAATTTAATGGATCCTCACAAAGAGTGCTACGCTGTCCTAAAATACTAACATGTCCAATATCAGTCAATCAACTGGTAAACTATCTCATCCATAATACAAACAGCAAGAAGTACGAAATAAATTACTGGAAGATAAATACCAGTCTCAAGATATCAAAGTACAACCAATAATGTCTGGTGGAGACAAACCCACTACTATGACGAAATAAAGTACTAAAATGATAGATAAAAGATAATGCCTAGGGCATCGGCTGACTAGATAATGATGCACCCAATCCTAGGCAGAAGGCCTACCAAGTGCTCACGAAAACTCTAACGGCTGTACCTCTAACTCCTCAGCTGTAGCGAACCTCGTCTCCTGTCCTGGCCCGTATACTGTGGGGTAGTAAGCCTCGTCCAAATCTGGAAAGGTACCAGGTCCTCAGAGAGACGTAACAAGATATATAAAAATATGCCATATATAAATACTGAATAAAGTAAATACAATAAAGGGTGTGCTAACCATCTAAGTGAATGCAATATGAGAACAACTTTGGTACGTATGAGTAGGGGTTGGTATAACGTCCATACCGCTCCGAAGAACGAGGAATCTGTAAGTATATATACGTCCATACCGCTCCGAAGAACGGAGGATCTGAATAGTATAACGTCCATACCGCTCCGAAGAACGGGGAATCTATAAGTATATATACGTCCATACCGCTCCGAAGAACGGGGAATCTGAATAAAGGGAGTCATTGGATCCGTGGCTCCTTCGGATACTATGGATTCCAATGGGTGTATCCCATACGCCTACTAGTGGTCCTCCCTCCCAATGTTAATACGCAAATCGAATACTCGACGTACATACCACGTATCTATATGCCAGTCTCGACTAATATAAAATATAAACCTGAATTACGTACTAACCGTGATGCATGTCACACGCATCGATAACTAGTTGAATATGCGGACCCGCATCCCAATATGAATGTCACTGTGAAACGTATAAGAGTGTCAGGTCTCAGAAGATGTTAGAGTATCCTCTAATGGGGTGAGTCTGCTAGTGACTAGGTCAAGTATACTAAATCATCGACGCATCCGTCGATGGCACCCGAATCAATATCGAACGCACACAGTCATATGAAATAGAACAACAATATATCATACAACATATGCAAGATTAATTTAAACAGTAAATATGGCAAGGTATCTTGTCTGAGTCCTCAAGCTGCGAATGCCAAAAGCTGGTTCCTGCAGTGTCTCCTGGCTGATCCAATGATCCTAAACACAATATAATATAGCAATCCAACATCAGACATTAAACTATACATACACGACTATGACGTTGCTCTTAGGTATTGACGCAAGTTCACGGTGGATCGACTACAGGGTCGCGCGTGCACGTAGCTAAGATGCAAGCGTGCCCTATCCTCTGTCACTGTGCACCTCATGTCAATAAATCGCTAAATTATGGTTTACGAAACTATACTACGTCTTGTTAGATTACTCTTCCTTATTCCCCATGCATAAATATACTAAGTTTATGACTACGCTTTTAGGTGGAATACATTTTTTTGCACAAGTCATATGGTCGAAATAATTATTAACCATAAACTCCATTTAATCTAATTAAACATTCATACTTATACATATGGTTTACTGCAACTTAGTCGTGTCGTCATCCGATACGACGACACGGTTGTTACGATTTATCAATCATACAACGAAGGAGGGAGTGTTTACCAATCGTAGTCGAGGGGGTGCTGTCCAGTCGACGTCAGCCTCCTGTACGGTGGCTCCGGCGTCGTGCGGCAACTCCGGCAACAGCAGCAACAGAACAGCAGGGGTCGCAGCAGCGGCTACAGCTGTTTGGTCAGCGAGGGAGCGACGCCTGGGTGGAGGTCAGGCCGTGGGGGGCTCGGGGTTGGTCTGCCGCTGGTGTGGGGTGGTGCTGATGGCGGTTGGGCCGGTCGGGATCAGTCGGTTCGAGTTAGCCGGGTTGGATGCCGGCAATGGGGGCGGTGATGGTATGCTGACGGTGGTGGTGCTGGGGTAGTGGAGTGCAAGCGGCGGTCGTGGTAGTGGGGGTAGCAAGGGTGTTTGTGTAGTCGGAGGCGGTGGTGCCCGGTCGGAAAGGAGGGGCTTGGTTTGGGTGTTCGGCTACGGTTTGGGGAAGAGTAATGAATAGTTAGTTTTAGGGTTTCTAATGGTAGAAGATGTGTATTTATATATGGGGAAGTTTGTGGGCTGGCCTCGAGGCTTGGGCCGGCCAGGACTCATGGAAGTTGGTGCTGGTCCACATGAAAGGGAGCATGTGGACTGGGTTAGGTTCTGCTTGAGGTGGAATTGGCCTTTAATTTAATTAAATTAAATAATTGCACATGGTGATTCCTAATGCATTGAAGACATATAGAACTAGATTTGGGGTGGTACACAAGAGTCGTGGGCGTAGCAGGCTTGGTGTAGGCTAATACCCTAATTTGGGTACTTGGGAATTAGATTGTGGTCGTTCCTCAATTTAAATAAATCCTACATTTGTCGAGGGGGTTTACAGATTGAAGTAAAAAACATCCAATGTGATTAGCTTGATCAAGCATCATGTCATCTATCATTATGGTGTTCCCCGAAGGATAATACATAACAACGGGCTATAACTTGCTAGTCAGGCATTCTATCAATTTTGCGACAAGAATCGAGTACAAAATATGGCGTCCAGTACATATAATCTTGCAGCTAACGGCCTAGCTGAAGCATTCAATAAAACCATAATTAAGCTCCTCAAGAAGTTTGTTTTGTCCAAGAAGCGTGATTGGAATGAGAAACTTGGAGAATGCTTTTGGGCTTACCACACAATATTATAAACTCCAACCGGTTGCACGCCACTCTATCGTTTACGGATGTGAAGTGGCCCTTCCTCTCAAAATTCATATCCCCTCTCTTATAATAGTTATTGCTAATGAGCTAACATTTAAGAACAATGATCGACTGCGACTACAAGAATTAGAATCATTGGATGAGAAGTGCTTATATGCTCAATAACATATTGAGTTATATCAAGCACGTATCTCCAGGGCTTTCAACAGAAAAGTCAAAGAAAGAATATTCTAAGTCGGTGATCTTGTCCTTACGGTGCGAATACCAATGGTCAAGACTCATAAAAGTAAAGGCAAATTCCAGGCTAAATGGGAGGGCCATTTCGTGGTAGAATCAGTATATTCCAATGATGCTTATAGGCTCGCAAAGCTGAACAGAGATTTGCTTATGATGCCTATGAATGAAAAAGTCCTCAAAAGGTACTATGTCTGAGTCGAAGTGGTTCTCTTTTCCCCTAGATGGTCATGTATAAATGTATAGCGTGATATTTGTATCTCCAGTAGTGTATATTATAATCATAATCAGCAAACTTCTTTCTCATCTCAAACTATTACCTGTGTCGAAGAGACTTGAATATGTTATAGGTAATGGGTCCTCAAAATTTTCCAGTAGAGTCAGGTCTACTAAAGAAAATGATCATGTCCATATTACCTCTGCATTATTTTCTTACACAAATATATAATATCACATCCATATTACCTCTGATAGTATTTTTATTTTTAAACTTGTTACACTTACTTGGTATAAGTACGCCATGGATATCGAGTCCACTAAATTATCCCCACTAAAATATTCTGGCATGTCCACATCACCTCTGAGCAGATATATATATAATGGAATTTTATCTGGAAAACCTATCATGTCCATATTACCTCTGATAGTATTATTTTGCTCTAACTTATTACTTGTTCTTAATTTAAGTACACAAAAGGTAATAGGTCTACAATATACTTTCATCGATAAAAGTTGAGAATTTTATTCATTACAAACACAAATCGGCTCACAAAAAGGCCGATCAAAAAGCAAATTTAGAAAATAAAAAAGTTTCTTTATATCATCTTTGCATTGCCGAAAGGTCACTGATAATCTTTCGTAACCGAGTAAGTTATTACCCCTGTTGGTCCTCAGCTACTTCTTTAGCTTCATAAAACCCTCACTTTTCCAAATGAGAGTATTTTGGTCATTTTGAATATCTATTTATTTCTAGTGATTAATAATTATTATAGTGCTATTTAATTTAATTATATTTTGTATTATTTATATATAGATAGTGGACTAGCCTATTATTTAGACTTGATACTAGTTAACCCAATTAGACTTGTCATGACAATAATTGAACCCAACATGGACTAGGCCCAATATACCCATTTCCTCTAGTTAATTAGGAGAATTAGCTTAATTGGCATTAGTTTAGAGACTTCCCAAAAAAGCCTTCCTTAATATTCTTTATATTAACTAAGTAGGGGCACCTTGGTCATTGGTTGTTGCTTGGAGGAGGGAAAAGGAGGGGGACGACCATATATAGTGCTCTCATTCTCTCTCCTCTTCATTTGTTCATGCAATTTAGATCCCCAATTTTCTAGATCCCCAATTCACTTTATCCCTCCATCATTTCAACCAAATTTTGTCTATTTTCTGTTAATTTTTTCAAGCAAGGAGTATTGGAGCTTAGATTTGTAAGGAGCACTTGGAGGAGGAGCATTTGACGAGGAGCTTGTGTCTGGATCGGGTCTATTTGAGCAATTTATTAGGAATCCATCTCCCAATAGGTATAATTCTAAAACTCTCTATCATTCTAGACTCTAATTTATGTATTTGACCATTAGGAACCATCTCATGGCTTAGGACTACCCATAGGAAGAAGTTCTAGGCTAAATTAATCCTATGGTGATTTCTACATAGATTTTTGTGTCCAATTTGGAAGAAATCCGAGATTGATGCACCAAGTGTTTGTCATTTGGCCAAAT
This sequence comes from Iris macrosiphon, assembly GCA_036927795.1. Classification (NCBI taxonomy): domain Eukaryota; kingdom Viridiplantae; phylum Streptophyta; class Magnoliopsida; order Asparagales; family Iridaceae; genus Iris; species Iris macrosiphon. The sequence continues at coordinate 66,780,398 of JAYESA010000012.1, forward strand.
TGGTCTAATTAGACTTAGATTAATGGTGTGAGACTAGATACATGTCCATAAATGGATACGAATAGGCCGTATTATAGTATTTTGGGATACGTTATGATTCGTGGCTCATTTTGGGTGATTTGTGTGAATTTCCTTCAACCCCTATTGTAACTATTTGTATTGGTTATTTATAAGTGTATTTGGTTTTTAGGAATAATTATTGTGGTGTATTGTGAGTTTTAACACTTTCTTAGAGAGAGTATCATTGATTATTATATATAGCATGCCAAGTATTTAGTTAAATGTCTCTAGTGTGTGTGTGAGTGTTGCATTGGTGTGAATGCCATGTGTATGTGGTTGTGTATCAAGTGTGTAGGATTTGTGACTGATGTGGTATAATGGTTACATGAGGAACAGAAAGGGAGGATGTGTGTATATTGAGTACACATGAGGTTTCTTCTCCAGGAGTAAGTCTATGTGGGGAGCAGTGCTACTGTTGTTGTGGTTTTGGTTGTAAGTTTAGTGTAATAGATGGAGGCTTTAGCACATGCATGTAGGTTAAGTGCTCAAGTTCTCCTACTGAAATGAATCAGTTTAGTTGCACTTAGAAGCAAGGGGTATTTAGTTGAGAATTTGAGGCTTGTGGTGTATCAATAAAGGAGTAGTTAGCAGTGAGCATGAGAGGTTAGTTTTAATGCAGGCATCCAGTTAGAGTAAGAAGACTGATACAGGTAAGGGGGTGTTAGTGCACAGGAAGTAGGATAAGGAGTTGTATCGATTGTGTGACAGTATGTGTGTGATTATATGGGGTCGGGTTAAGGCATGTTACTGCAGCAACTTAGTTGCATTATACCAATAACAACAACAGTGAAAGCAAGTTGCAAAAACAACTTGCTGACATGATGAGCAACATGTAACAACAAGTGAAGGGCATTCATCTGATGTAGGTTCTGGAGAATATGATACATCATGTATCACTGCAAGTGGCTTTTAAGTTCAGGCATCTAAAAATCTGGAGCTTGTGCTAAGGTAAACTATAGTAACATTTAAGTACGGAGTTGAGGGGGTAGCAACTACATCTGTAGTGCATAACCAGTGGAAACTTCTATATGATCAGCAAATTGGGAATAATAGGTGTTGATTTTTAGTGTTGGTGTGACTATGTCTGGATACAATATTGCAGTTAAGGGGAAGTTAAGATATAAGTTGTGAGTTATGATTAGATGTCAGTTGTTAGGTGTAGTAGTTAGTTAGTTATTTATAAATGAATGTTAGTTAGCATTAATAAAGTTAAGTAGTTATGTATTAGTTAGCTTATTACTTAGTAGTATATATAGGTAAGATAGTATATATAGATATGTAGAGTATATTATTATATAGTTATTAGTGTTATTAACTAATATAGCTAGTATTGACTTGTAATAGCTGGTTAATAGCTATTATAGACTAAATAACTTAGTATGGATCTTGTACGACTTAGTTAAGCTAGAATGACTAAGAAATTGGCCTACAAGCATATTAGTATATTATTTAACTAAATTATCATTCATTACTCTATCAGACATGGTATTTCCTAAATAGGATTTTATGACACCAGCTTGGGCATCGAGATACACCCTTTGCTCAGGAACAAAGGTGAGTACATCTCTGTTAGTTTTTATTTCATGATTATGTATATATCATATTCTAGAACTAGTTACTTGATTCTGACATAGCGGTTACACGGATTGGTACTATATAGATCCTGTTAGGAGATGTTATCCCCTTACCGTGTTCAGCGGGTACTCCTTCACATATATTTCATCATGTGTATCGGGTATTGATTATCATGCACTTCATGTTCACACATTATCTCGTGTACAGTGTGCCTATATTACTCGTGTTCGTAACGTGTCATGATCGGATCCATAAATATTGGTTGGGGACGGAAGAGTAGAAGTTGGTTATGTGATCAAAGCCCAGTGTATTCATGTATATGTAGATTAAACATCACACGTGTAATCGAGTTACCTAATTCCATTCGTGTTCAACCTAAACCGATTACATAACGAACTTGTACTCTAAGGCACATTATCTAAGTATTACCTATTTTTATTACTTGCAGTTATTTCTTATTGCCTGTTCTTTCCTTCCAGTACTTTATATGTTTATTCTAGTTCATTTCTATTTTCTAGTTGCTAGTATATCTTATATTCTTTTCTATTACCTGTCATATATGCTCTACCGTGTATTTAGAACTGCTTTTAGAGTTTTATACTTCGCTCCAATCCTGATTGGATATATTTTTCAGATGACTGGCTAGAAGGAATGTGTCCTACATATTACGGGAAATAATATGGTGAGCCAACATGAGAGATAGCACCTCTAATACAGAAGGACGTAGCACTAGCCATAAAGAAGACTTAGCTTTTATTATTACTTTGTATTTAGCTCTTTAGAGCCTTAGAATTTATTATTATGTTGGGGACTATTGTGTTGTGACTAAATATTATACTTGGACTTGTATTTGTGACTCTTGTACTTCTTTTCCTTTACTCTATATCGTGCCATTTCTTCCTCTAGTTTGATATTATGATTGAGTATTGTCTTCCATTATTATATCATCATATTTTTTCCTCTATTTGGAGTTGAGTTGGCATGACAGGTACTACATATATATTGTGTGTATGATGTTAGATAGTATTGTTGACCTAAACAACGTTATACCACCGATTCTGTGGCATAGGCTGGGCATTGTTCATGTACTCGTACCCTCATTCTGGGTGCGAATCGTGACATATTTTTAGTGGTAGCCCATGCAAGTCCTCGAGGTCGCAATTAGTGCGATATCATAGTAGTTCTCAAATTTAGAGTACTTCTACAAGCCTGCTTTAGGATATAGGACGTAGGATGAGAGTATATTCAATCACAGCTACGAATACTTTCAACTTATTGCTTTTGCTATCCTTATCAACCTGAATGGTTATTTACTTTGAATAATTATGTTCTTCTTTGATGATACCGTATCATACTCAATATTGATTTCTTTATTTTAATCTATCTTCAGGATATCACCGAAGACGCGATCCCAGCGCTCAGGCGCAGTGTCAGCGAGGTTGGTCACTTCATCGCCTCCGTGAAAGGCAGCAGCAACCACTGGTCCATCAGCTCCAGCTCAGAGGGCCGCTTCCCCGATCCAGTGGGCGTTACTGCAGCAGCTTTTGGGGGTGCTCCACCTCCAGTACAGAGGACCGTGCCTATAGTATCATAGGAGCTTCCATCACCCCCACCAGCAGTTGATCCGATGTAAATATTTGTATTATTCCAACAGATGATGGAGGCTCAACAGCGTCAGTCTGAGGAGATGCAATAGGGCATTGAGAATGCCCACCAGCTAGCACTTGTCACAGTAGAGAGGGTTGCCTCAGTCCAGCCACAGGAGCCACCACCTCAGCCCACCTCGCAGCAGCCGAGGCCGGGGACTATCATTGACTTTAAAAGGATGGGGCCCAAGGACTTTAAGGATATCGAGGAGATTTTGTATGCGGATGATTGGGTCAAGGATATTGAGCGGAACCTACGGCTAGCACAAATTCCAAAGAGCCTACAGGTAGAGGCAGCGGGGAGCATGATGTTTGATATTGCTTTGACATTGTTCAAGACAGACCCGAAGATCACAGCACCAGGACTGACTTGGAAGGCTTTTAAGAAGCTTTTCAAGGGTAAGTTCTTTCCGGACGTGGCTATGAGTTCCCTAGAGAGTCAGTTCCAGGACCTTGTCCAGGAGAGCATATTAGTGGATGAGTACGAGGCAGAGTTCTGTAGATTAGATCACTTTATGGAGGGGCAAAATCCTTGGGGAAGGCCAAAAAGTTCAAAAAGGGTCTGAACAGGGAGATCAAATCTCATACTAGTGGATACCGTATCGCTATATTTGAGAAGATTCTAGCGGAGGTACAGCAGGTAGAGGATGATTTGGAGCTCGGCTTCAAGAGGATGAGGGATACTCCAGGAGCTAGTAGTAGTGCGGTCCCAGCAAAATGGTCTCACTTTCAGCAGCAACAGAGGCACTTCCAGCCTCAAAGGCAGCAGTTACCAGCACCGTTTAGAGCGCCAGTATAGCAGACGAACCAGATTCAGAGGCCAGCTTAGCTAACTATTCCTTGAGCATTCTGCAAGAAGCTGGGTCATGGATGCAATGTGTGTAGAATAAGATTGGGCAACTGCTTGTTCTGCTGATCAAGAGACCACCTGTTGAGAGATTTTTGGCAGGCTCTAGCTCGTCCAGTTCAGGGCATAGCAAAGGCACAGAGAGCACCTGCGAGGCTACCGACGAGACAACAAAGAGGACCTTTATTGCCGATACAACAACATAGGTTCATATAGCACCAACAACAACAGAGAGGTGCGCAGCAGAGGCAAACTTTCGCCATGGCAGTTGAGAAGGAGAAGCCAGTCGGAGATGTCATTTCAGGTTTAGTCTATCTTAATTTTTTTCCAACTCATACTTTATTTGATTCTGGTGCTTCATATAGTTTTGTATCTGTATCTTTTGCTTTGAAGAATCATCTTAAGACTGAACCGTTGGTGAGGAATTGCATGGAGGTAGAGTTTTTTTAGACCACAAGGAAAGCCAAAGTTTGAGTTCGCCGAAATTGCAATGGAGTAGAGCGAGGGAGTCTTCTGTGGAGCTTTGGTGGAAGAGAAAGAGCTACCACATCCTTTGATAGAAGAGTTTATGGATGTTTTTCCAAAGGAATTATTGGGTTTGTCGCCAGACTGAGATATTGAGTTCTCTATAAAATTGGTGCCAGGCGCAAAGTCGATATCATAACACATCTATAGGGTTAACAACAACGAACTAGCAGAACTGAAGAAGTAGGTGGATGAGTTGCAGAAAAAAGACTTTATCAGATCCAGTTCATCACCGTGGGTGCTCCGGTATTATTTGTACCGAAGAAGGATAGGTCGGTACGCATGTGTATCGACTACAAAGCTTTGAATAACCTCACTATCAAGAACAAATACCCGCTTCCAAGGATAGATAATCTCTTTAATCAGTTGAGCGGAGCGAACATATTTTCGAAGATAGACTTGAGGTCAAGTTACCACCAGGTGAAAGTGAAGAAGGAAGATATTTCGAAGACAGCTTTCAGGACTCAGTATGGGCAGTTTGAGTTCTTGGTAATGTCGTCTGGGTTGACCAATGCCCCAGCGGTATTTATGAACCTGATGAATAATGTGTTCCACTAGTATCTTGATAAGTTTGTGGTGGTACTCATTGATGATATTCTGGTGTATTCGAAGACCCCGGAGGAGAATGAGAGCACCTGTGGATTGTTCTAGAGACTCTCTGGAAGGGGAAGCTTTACGGTAAGCTTTTGAAATGTGACTTCTTCCTTGACTAGGTTGAATTTTTTAGATATGTGGTTATAGAAGACGGGATCTCAGTGGACCTGAAGAAGATATTAGAAGTTTAGTCATGGTGTACCCCAAGTTCAGTGGTAGAGATCAGGAGCTTTCTTGGATTGACAGGCTATTATCAAAGATTTGTTCAGGACTTCTCCAGGATTGCAGAGTCGATGACTAGGTTTACCAGGAAGGGCGTATAGTTTGTCTGGACAGAGGAGTGTAAGGACACTTTTGAGGAGCTGAAGAAGAGGTTGACTACAGCTCCAGTTTTGACGTTGCCATTGGGGACAGGAGTATTTGACTTTAAATTTGAAGGTTCTAGAAGAGCTTAATTTAATTAACAAATGAAAAAAGTACGAAGAGGTTCTGGACGGACAATCTAAGTATATTTTTATTTGATCTGGGGTGTGGCGATGAACAAGGAGTACTATGGCATCTTTTTTACTCTGTGGATAATCCGATACAGGGTGAGAAAACTTACGTTCTCTCTTCGCTCGTCTCGGTATGCTCTTTCTCTGTATTGGCCTGGGTGGTATAATTTCTCGCTGAAGCAGAAGAAAAAGACAAACTTTAGAATGTTCAAGTTGCTCATATTTATAGTCATCGTGTTGATGGGATATGGGTGCCTTATATGCCTCTGTTTGGTGGCCGCTTAAGGATCCTTCAATATAATACTGTTGTAATTATCGCTGCATACCATGGGCCGATTGCCACGTGGTGTTGGTTGAGATATGTTGTTGAAGTGATCTCAGGGTTATTTTTAACCCGTTGTGTGCGTAACTTGGTCAGCTAGACACGTAGTCAGAACCAACTATACGAAGATCTCTATAGTTGTCATAGGAAGATCTTATAAGTTGGAGACTGCATAGCAACTTGGCCGCATATTGTCGCGGTCGTATACGAACTCTCGTTTGGCCTTTGGTCGTTTGGATGCTCTAGCCACATGTTGGCGAGGCCATATGCAAACTCTCGTTTGGCCTTGGTTGATGGATACTTTGGCCGTATTTTGGCAATTTCGTATGGCGTTGTGGCCGCATACAAACTCTCGTCTGGCCTTGGTCGATGGACACTTTGGTCGCATTTTGGCGAGGCCGTATAGTATTGTGGCCACATAAAAATACTCGTCTGGACTTTGGTCGATGGATACTTTGGTCGCATGGCATTGTGGCCGCATGGGGCAAAGCCGTATATATGGGAACACGTGACATGGCACGTTTGTCGAAGCAATTAATGCACTGATGTGACTTGTTATCTTTCCCTGAGCTATCGTCTTTACGAGTCTCGAAGCATCTCAGATTGATGAGTGACATGTCAGAGCTTCTGATAGACATCATAATCTGTGTCAGGGTATTTTATGTGGCCTCCCTACTATGTGGTCGTTTAGGCCGCATAGAGTATACTATTCGACTCTCCTACGATTTGGTTGATCAGGCCGCGTGTGGCTCTTCTACGGTTTCATTATTCAGGCCTCATGTAGCTCTTCTGCGGCTTGACTGTTCAGGCCACAAGTGGCTTCTTTGCGGCTTTGTTGAGGGGACATAACCTTTATGCGACATGCATAATTTTTTTATGCTTTTATAAGACCCCCTTTAAAGTTTCCAAAATGCTAAGTTTGGAATACTTTAAAAGAAGCATGGACGAGTGCTATTGGCCTCATATGTAGGTCATGCAGCATAGCCTCATTGTCGCATAGTTGTCTCTTAGGATTCTGTGGCATCATTAAATAAGGATATTTGCTTTGATCCTTGTACGGATCTCTTAGGATTCTGTACCGTCATTGGATAATGTGGTTCAACTAACGAGGAGTCACCGCCAACCGTTGTCATTTTGTGGATCGAGGCGGATCGCAGATCAGGATTCGAATAGCTGCCATCGTCATCCGTTGACGTATAGTCCCCCCCATATATAGGGGGAAGTGAGAGGGATCCTTTCCAAACCCTCAAGTTTTCCAATATTCTTCTCTTCTTCCTCCTTGTTGCCATGGCTCCCAAAGGGTCCTCCTCCGTCGCTGCTCCCAAAAAGGCCCCCAAGGGCACAACCTAGGGGAAGGGTCGTGCTATTGAGGCTGCCCCCTCCCTGTTTCTCAATGATGTTCAAACGTCGATTAAGGGTAAGTTCATCGGGGAAGAGAAAGTAGAAGAGTTGAATACAGAGACATATATGCACACTTGGACGCATAAATTCGTCTATGGATAGCAGCATGGGTAGCCCAGACGCATGGGCAACCCAGCCGCATGAATATCCCTGTCGCATGGGTGACCAAGCCATATGACCCATCATGCTGCATAGCCTCCTTGGGCGCTCGGATGAATTTAGCTGCATAGGAGATCTATGCTACATGCCGCATGTCTTTCTCGGTCGCATAGAGGTTCTATGCCGCATGTGTATGTTTATTTATTTATTTTTGATGATTCTGACCCTGTTCGTTTAACTTGCAGTGATATTGCCTACCATACCCTCTGGTGAATTGGTGCTTGGGTAAAACCTGCTGCCCTTGAACATGAACCTTGTATATCTTGTTGGATCCATCAGGAAGCAGTTTAAAAAAGATCTTCCGCCTGAACGCCAACAAATGATCGCCGAGCAGACGTCTGCTTCTTTTTGATTCAGATGAACGCGAGGGAGATCCCCACTAAGTATGGGAAGTATTTCTTTAAGAAACCATACTTCATGTTCGGAGACGCGCTTGAGTCTTCTCAGGTGGGGCAGATTAGGGAGAACTGGTCTTTCACCTTTCGTGGAACGGAGATAACATTTTCTTCCTTCGGCCGTCACTTGGCTTTATCGGACCTGAAGGTGATGATGGGTCTGCGGTATATAGTGTGGGACTTGACCCCCGAGCCGAGGGGGGCTCCTCTAGGTAACGTCCGATGTGGTATCGGACAGAGCAAGGGGAAATTTTATAACGCAAAGGAGTAACCCTTACACTTCTTTCTTGGACTGAAGCCCGGCCTTCTCAGTAGTGAAGTGAGATCGAACCTAAGTATATATGCATCGAGAACCTTTCTCCATCTGGTTTCCAGGAAGGGCTCATATCCCACAGGACAGTTGCAGATTCAAAGCTAGGCACACTATAGCGTCTCCTGGTGTCGCCTTACTCTATGAATCCTGAGGAAGTATGAGTGGGAGCTCAAGACCGCTGACTTGTTCTTTGCTGTGAGGGGTACATGTTATAGACTGGAGATGAACTTGCCCCTATTTGTTGCCCTGATGGAATTATATAACTGTCAGACGGGGACCTTCTTCACGCCCGGCGGTGAGATAGGACTGGCTTTGCACGAGATGCACGTTGTCTCAAAACTTCCTTGGGGTGAGGAGCCCTACAAATAATATACCCCGAGTAACGAAAACCTCGGAGAGTTTGAGGCAGAGAACCCAAAAATCTTGGCAGTTTACCAGGAATTGTTGTGCCATCATAGAATTTATCAGCGGTTGTCGAAAAAAGTCCTCTAAGGGGTCTTCTTTCCATATCACTGCTTCGACTCGTTATCTTTTTTTGGATTTGAAAGATTTTAGTAGAGTTCACATCCAGGCACCGCTAGCTGAACAGGAAGTGGCTGACCTAATTCAGGCACATTGAGAACTGGCTACTACCGAGGTAGAGGAAGTCGAGGGTTCCATGGATGAAGAAGACGAACCTGTGGATGAGCTGGGTAATCTTGAAGAAGAACTCAACTACTTTTACATGGATATGCACAAGTTATCCGCCAAAGTCTTGCTGGCAGGATATCTGATGCTTTTGTTGCATAACTGCATCGTCTCGGGTGAATCTGGGACTAAAGATAGGATCAATTGCCCTCTCATCCTTCCTGCCGTTAATTTGGCTTTCGACCATAAGCTGGCCCTTCTTTCGGCTATAGTATGTTGAATCCACCGGGGGCTCCGCAACTTCGCTCAGAAGTTCAAGGAACATCCAGGCAAGGGGCATTTCAATCGGATCGAGCTCCCTTATCATTACTTGATGGGTTGGCTCCTCCTGCATCACAGGTCCCTGATGAGCCCTGGATGTCACTCACCCATCCCGATATACGTATCTGCAATATATTTTATTTTTATCATAGTTGCTTTTAATTTAGAGCATTTTGGCTTTTGGTTTAACCGATTTGGACTTAAAATAAGGTTTTTATGGACAAAACAAGATTTTAGTTTTTGGAGCTTTTCTGCCATGGTTGAACCTGCTGTTGGAGAAGACGAAGTTCCCATGCAGCTAGTGAGCATATGCGGTCGAGAGTGCCATATGGCACAAGAGGGTTATGCGGCCAAAACTCTTGTGGCATACTGACAGCATGCGTCCATCTTATTGGATGCATGACTGCTGTTTGCATAGTGCCCTTGAATACCTTATGCTTTCACTCGCTGAACGAATAAAAAATTTGCTTAGTCCTAGAGAACTCAATAAGGCATTGAACCCCATGCGGCACAGACACCCATGCGTCTAGGAGAACATGCGGCCACTATTTCTTGGATGCATGACTATGAACCGTTAGCACTTATTTCTATAGTTTTGTCTCTTTCTCCTGTCACGACCCGCACCTGATGTAGAGATGCAAGTCGAGAACAACGCCCAGCCTACATCACAGAATCGGCGATAGAACGTTGTCTGGATAATCTATCTAGCAAGATAATGAACCACCAACAATAATAATATACTCAATCACGGATCTAAGATGAAAATGAGCACAAATATGATAAAGAATAGAATATAATAGTCACATACAACTCATGAGTCTAAAATAACATTACTGAGTCTGAAAAAATACTAAATAAATAAGTTGGAGACAAATCTAGTAGAAAGAATACTAAGAAGCTACAAGTCCCGGGTCATCTGTCTCAGACGGGATAAGTCCCGCCTGAGCCAGGGTCTCTGACTCTAAGCTCATAACATCCTGAGGTCCATAATGTGTAGGGTACGACTCCTCAGTGTCATCTGGAAAAAATATATCCAGTTAGGAAAGGAGCAGAGTATATCTCTAACAGCAGTTCTAATCAATGATATATACTATGTAACAGTAAATATATGTGAATATATAATATACAAAAATAGATACAAGAGATATACAATAAAGAAAATACTGGAATAAATACAAGAATGAGTAATATGGCAATGGACAAGAATACTAATGACTAAGTGAGTGAGTACTAGCTTTAATATGTGATCGGCTTGGAAACTTGCACAAGAATAATGGCCTGGTTAGTCATACGTGTGGTGTATGACCAACACTCACAGGAAAACAAGACTTGCACAAGAAGGGTATGATCATATATCTACACTAAAATACTCCCATCCCCGACTGGTATAGTGGATCCAACCATGGTATGCTATGGCACGGAATTCTCTGGGAAGGTAGCAAGTCTCTCCGAGAATCAATGTCTGTACATGTATAAGATAATCAATGAAACAAGGCTTGCACAAGATAAACCATACATCAAGGAATAATATCTCATGACAAGATCCGGATATACCAATCCGTGTAACCATCGTATCAAGAAATATGGATATCTACACTAGATACAATGACCATAGAGGATATCATAAATGAGAAACTATCAGAGAATGTACTTGCCTGAAGTCCGATGAGTAGTCTCACATATATCTGATATGGTGCCTCGAAGACCTAGATATGGAATAAAACATCAATAAAAGATTTCAGAATGAAAATAAGTTAAACTAGTCAACTTCTAGGTCAACAAGCCATTTCTAAGTCAAAAAGTCAAACTAGGTCAACTCTAATTCAAATAGGTCAAACTTGGTCTAACTATGCCAAACTATCTATTTTTAGTTTGCATGAGTCTATCTCAAAGATATTGGGTTCAAACACTATAAATCTAGGTCATACAAGCTATATCTTATGATACTAGGATACCGTATCTCAGGATATGCAAATAGAAGATAAATATCACATATACATTTCAAACAATATTAAATATATAAATCATAATTACTAAAAGCTATGTGGATACCTTGATTTCGAACCAACTTGTTATCAAAATACTAAACCTCCATCTTGATACCCAAACCCGATACCTTGGTTATCCTAAAATACCTTGATACTTACCTTGTATCTCAAGGTAATTGCCAAAATCTTATTTATACTAACTTTCCATTAATAACTATATGCTAACAACTAACTATTACAAATATAGTATACTAAAACATAAATACCAATTAGGAATATATATATATACTAATACTATATATATATATATATATTATTTAATTAATATATAACTATATATATATATAGCCGCAGAACTGTCGCTAAAGACCACTGCTGCCCATTGCTAATGCTGCTGATACGGTTGCTGTTACTGCTGCTGTTGCTACGGTTCCTGCTGCTATCGCTAATACTGTTGCTGTTGCTATCGCTGAAGCGCTGCTATTGCTGTTGCTTAAGCTGCTGCCGTTGTTATTGCTGCTGCTGTCGTTAATGCTGTTGTTGCTGTTGTTATAGCCGCTGATGTTGTTGCTAATGCGGCTGCTAATGCTGTTGCTGTCACAAAATCTGCTGTTGCTGTTGCTAATGCTGCTGCTGTTGCTAAATTTGTTACTAAAGGCTGTTATTTCCCCCTCTCTCACTCTTATATATATAACACATAAATATATATATATATATATATATATACATTAACTACACCTATATATACATATATACATACTCCTCTAAATATATATATACATACCCCAATAATACCTATAGTATAGCATACACATAATATATAGTAACATATATATACATATCTAGTAACATATATATACATATCCATAATATCACTAATACGTACACACACACACACAAATATATATATATATATATATATATATATATATATATATATATATATATAAAATAATATATATACACATAATTACATATTATAATGACTAAGAACAATAGGAAAGTAGATATAAAAATAAATTGCACAACACATGGAGCATATCATACCCGTATCCCACTAGATCTAGGATACGCTTGCGACACGAGTCCACCACACATTCAAACGTACCCCGAAGGACACGAGCAAGTCTAATATATCATTTATGAACAATACGAAGAGTCAAACACAAATCTATGTGTCCGTGTCAAAATATGATATGCACAAAGTCCCGTGTCGGAGGAAAAATCTCCAAATCAACACGTATTACCAAATTATTGGGATACGACCTACATGTACCCAATTGTGGATACGACACTAGCCCCAAACACATAATCACATACCAAATTGATCTATAGGATCAATTGGCACACACAACAAATGTTAATCTCGAAATTCTCCCAAAATTGACACAAAAGTACTATAACTTTCTCAATAGGCCTCTTATGAACACAAAACCAAATCCTATGGGTAGCCTATTCATATGGGTTGATTTCTTATGGTTAAATCTCAGATTTAGAATCTAAATTAAGGAAAAACTGAATTGTACCTATTGGAAGATGGATTCCTAATAAAACCTCCAAATGTGATAAAATTGGCCTCCAACTTGTAGATCATTGCTCCTATTTGTAGATCCTTGCTTTCTCCTTCTAGATCCTTGCTCCACTAGTCTCCAATAGTGATTTGGGAAGGAATTTGGGTAAAATTTGGTAGGAAAAATGATGTGGAATGAAGAAATTTGGTTGAGGAAAATTCTAGATCTAGTTTTCAAATGAAAAAAGGAGAGAGAAACTTTTTCCCTCTTCTTTAATAGGCCGGCCCCCTTACCCCTTCCTTAAGTCACAATGTAATATCCATTATACCCCTTGGGGCCTCTCATAAAGAAATAATTAAGAAGGAAATCTTCTAGTCTAATGGTTTAATTAAATTAATCATCCTCCTAATCAATCGGCTTTCTAGTTGTACTCAATTCTAACAATTAATACATATTGGTCCATGAGTCTAAACTAAACTAGTTAGGTCCACTAACACAAGTCCAAAACAAATAACTAACATCTAACAATAATTAAATAATATAATAAATAATTATTTAACATGCACAATATTTAATTAATTATAAAATTTCTAGAATACCCTTTCCTAGAAAATATGGTAGTGACAAGTCATCCTCCTTAAAATAATTTCGTCCTCAAAATTCAAAGACCAAAACTACCCCCAAACAATAACAGAATATAAAAAAAGAACAAAACTAAAGAACAAAACTAACTATGAAAGAACATACCTCAAGGCACAAACAAATATGGATAACGCTCTCACATTTCATCCTTTCTCTCCCAGGTAGACTCCCCCGAAGAGTGATGCCTCTATGCGACGCGTACCAAAGGAATATTCTGGTTCCTCAGCACCTTCTCCCTCTAATCCAGAATCTCAACTGGATATTCTGGATAGCTAAGAGTAGGGCCCATCTCTATCTCCGAGTGATCCAATACATGACTAGGATCTGCCACGTACTGTCTCAACTGCGACATGTAAAATACGTTGTACACTCCCTTCAATGCAGGTGGCAAGTCTAGTCTATAAGCAACTGCACCGACCCTTTCTAGAATAGTGGAAGGTCCGATGAATCGCGAACTAAGCTTCTCGCCTCCACCGAAGCGAATCATGCCTTATGTCGGAGAAATCCTCAGAAACACCAAACCACCCACCTAGAACAAAACACAACCTTAAGAACTTAATCTATAACAAATAACCAATAACAAGCATAAAACAAAAATCTAAAAACTATACCTCAAACTCCAAAGGTCTCCGGTATCTATCGGCCCAATGCCGCTGTTGTCTTGCTCCACTCAAAGTCTGTCTCTGATCAACTGAAACTTCTCCGCTGCATCTACAACCATCTCTGGCCCAAGCAAAACTCTCTCTCCACTATCGTCCCATAACAAGGGTCATTCATCCTCCCAAGAACACCCATGTACTTGATTTTGGGTGTTCTTGGGAGGATCATCTCTATTTGGTAGAGTTTGCTTACAACAACAGCTACCAGGCTAGTATAGAGATGTCACCTTTTGAAGCTCTGTACTGCTGAGTTTTATAAACTATTTATATGTTGTTAATAATATTTGGTTTAGGTCAAACCCTAGAACTCATTAGGACAAACCCTAATGACTAAACCCTAATTTGAAACCCAGTTCTAGAGAAACCCTAGACTGACTAAACCTTAGTTAATTTGGTTCTACATGACCTAACAGGGGGGGGGGTTCAACCTAAAACTATGCATTAGAAACCCTAACTTGGTTTTAATATAAAAAGGAGCCACCCACAACTCTTCTTCTCCTTCCTGAAGAAAGAAACCCTAGCCTCCATAAGAGAAAGCCTTCCCCACCTCCAAAATTCAGAATCAAACCCTAAGGATCCCATTCTCCTCCTCCAAAGCAGGGGAAGCAAGGAACTTGGGTCAAGGAGCCTTGGAGAAGAAGAACCTTCATAGGGAAACCATCTCCCTATAGGTAAATTCGATTTTATTCAATTATATTCTGTTTTTCCTTGTTGTTGGCCATTAGGAAAACCCCTATTGTTTAGATTTCGAGTTAGGGTTTTGAACTAGGGTTTTAGGTGTCCCAACATTGGTTTTCCCCAATTTTTCGTGAACCCTAACCCTAGGGGTACATGTAGACTGATTTCATCCTCCAACGTGAAGATTCAGATCTCGTCTAGGGGTTTTATTTGGGTTTCCAGGAATTTTGTGTATTGGTTCGATTTCAGCACACTAAGTGCTCGATGAAATGTTCATTTAGGGATTTATCCATCTAAGGTATTTGAATTTATACATGTTTTGATTATAGACCTATATACATAAAGAATTGCCTGTGTTTTAGCTAATCGTTGGTTTCCTGTGCATTGGGGTGAATCCTGTGTGCAGCACGTGTGGTGACCAGTTTGGATTCTGTGCAGTCAGGGGTGTTGTTCTGAGCAGTGTACATCCAGTGTGTAGGTAAACGGTTGGGTATCTATTTCTGTGTGTTTCTCACTGTACAGACAGGGGAGGAAATTTTGGGTAGGTGTTTACGTGTGCAGTTCTGGGTCTCAGTAGATATTTGTATGTGTCGAGTTTCTAGCTGTGAGCAATATGCTGTGTGAATCAGTATTTGCCTCAGAATCCTGTGTAGGTTGAGAGTGAGGGACTAGTGCCTGTGGGTGTGTTCTCAAGGTGCAGGGAGATCTTGATCAGTTTAGTGTGGGCATATGTGTATCAATAGGTTGAGGGTATTACCTAGGTATTATGTTTTCAGTCTAGCTGTGTATTCTCAGTACCTAGGACCTATGTGGGGGTATATTCAGTGTGTATCTGTGTGTGAGTGATTTCTTGCGTGTGAACTGTGCAGTGAGGTATCTCAGTGGGCAGAGTGTTTGGGTATCAGTTAGATAGTTTCCTGTATGTCTCAGTGAGATAATAAACAGTGTGTGTGAACTAACTGATGCTGTGTGTATCAGTATTATGTGTATGAGTTGAGAATTAGAGTATCAATGAACAACAATGTGATATCTGTGTGTTTTAAAAATCTGTATAGTGTGTGCCATAGAGCTAGATAACTGTGTGTGTATCAAAATGAAACCAATGTAAACTGTGCAGATGCTGCAGTGTGTGTGTGACTTACCTATGTGAATCAATGTGTAGTTGTGTATTAGCTAGGTGTGAGAACTGTGAGTGAGTGTCTCTATGATACTGACACTGTGTAGCAGTGTAGGGAAATAGGCATGTGTGGGTGTGTGCTGTGCCAGTTTCCACAGAACTGTGTATGTGTGTCTCAATATCAGTATCAGATTCACTGTAGGAAAACCTGTGTCTACCTATGTAAAACTATGTTTCATAGAACCCTGAGTTCAGTGTATTTATGTGTCAATAAGCCTAGCTAAGTGCCTGTGTGTTTGTAGGTATTTGAATTCCAATTTGTGTGTATCCCTGAGAAATACTGTGAGTAGCTACCTGCATGTGTGTGAGGAATTTCTCATCTCAGTAACTTCAGTGAGTATGAGCAGTTCAGTGTGTGTCCCAGTATATCTATGTGCATTCATTGTGTGTGTGTGTGTGTATCCTAGAACCTAATGCCAGTGTATGTGTATCAGTTAGGTGATAGTTTAACTGTGTGTGTGTCCTAGGTGTATTTTAGATTTCAGTTTACCTGTGTGTATATTACCTATAGTTATATAACTAAGGTAAAATAAGTTAGATACTATATTACTACTAAAATAGAAACGAATTATAAATTCTAACTAGTATAAGTGGGTACCCTAGTATAAATGACAATTATAGTTAATATTGACTAGTACAGTTAGGTGGTGCATAGTCAGCTTATCAAAGACCTAGAAATGACCCTGTACCTAGCATAGAACTAGGTATGCATGTAGCCTTTTCAATACACTTTTTGATATGGATATTGATATTTTTAGGTGATTGTGATTCCACTTTGGACTTCGATCCTCACACTTTGCTCAGGACCACAGGCGAGTACATTCTCTGACAGTTTTCATTGTTGATTACTTCTATAAGTTGTAGTGTATTACATACTTGATTCCGACACTATGGATACATGGGTTAGCACCCTAGATCCCCATCATGAGGAGTCGTGATTGGAATCCATCGTGCTAGCTGGGGGATGGGGAACTATTAGTAGATTATGTGATCATATCCAAACTTATCGTGCATCATAGCTCACCCCACTTCTCATGTCGGGTGCAGCCTGACCATCATCATGCTTCATAGCTGTTATATATGATTAGCCTGACCATTATCATGCATCATAGCTAACCATATGGTTAGCCTGACCTTCAAGAATCATAGCTAATCATATATAACCAGCCTGATCTAGTCCCAAGCCGATCACATAATAAACTAATAATTCAAACACTTAGCTAGATGTTTATTCTTTATTCATATTCACTTGTTCTAGCATTCACTATTTATTGTTCATTGCTAGATGCTCTATTGCCTATTTCATTTCTCCTGTACTTCTCATTTTCAGCATATACTCTCATCTTGTATTTCTTACACTGTTTATAGACTTTGTCAATTTAATGAAACTGCTGTTAGTGCTTGTGCTTCGCTCCAATCCTGACTGGATAACAAAATTTTCAGAGGACCTGGAGGACTTTTGCCCCACTCATTACGGCCCAGGATTAGAGGGAGATTTCACTCCAGAAATTCCAGAGGAGTTGCCTATCCTAGAGGAGATCTTGCCTGCCTGTACTTAGATTACTTTTTCTGCATTTATTGTTTTAGACTGAGACTGAGTTGTATTTATTATTTTGTGACTTTGTGAGGTCATCTAGACCAGGATTTGAGTTGGACTTATTGTGGTTGGTTTTTTATAGAACTCCTTTCTATTCTTATCGTGCCCATTATTTCATATAGCTTGTGATTGAGTATATTTATAAAACTGTGGATTATTATCATTGTCCTCCGTACGGAGTTGAGACTATTGACAGGATATATTATGTTTGTGACCTAGACAACGTTCTACCGCCGATGCTGCGGCGTAGGCTGGACGTACCCACGACTCATGCCCAAATTTCGGGTGCGGGTCGTGACACGTTTTAGAGTGGTGGCCCATGCAGGTCAGACTTCGCAAGTTATGCGATGTCGTGGTAGTGCGACGTATTAGTTGTACTACCGCGTGCCTGCTATAGAATATAGGACATAGGATACTAGGATGAGAGAGGATACTCAAATCACAAAATTCTTGAGAGATTCCTAGGACGACCCCTTGAGAATCTTATTACAATTTCTAATTTTAATTCCTTTCCCCTTGTTTTCGTCTGTTCTCTTTTGTTGATATTGAGCTTGATTCTTGTCGACCAGTTGTTAAATTTAAAATTTAAATTCTTGGTATCGTTGTTAAGTTGATTTTTTATCGAGATGAATTTTACGGGCTAAAATTTACGGTATCATCTGATGACATATATTGATGAGGACAGTGAGAAAGGTAAAACGTCTACTTTGGTTATGGACCCTAGAGTTTATCGCAGCCATATTAGCTGTCGTGACGAGAACGTAGGAACCTGACTTGGATGTACATACTATAGTTATGAAACTTAGAGTCTCTCGCAGCCATACCGGTTGGCGTGGCGAAGATTCTAGATGACATGATTATAGAGTTGCATACCTTAGTTACGGAACCTATCGTTTATCGCATCTATGCTTACTGGCGTGGCGAGGATTCTGAGTGTCATAATTTCAGACAGACGTGTATGATTATCAGGTTGTATCTTAAATTGGTTCTTAAAGTATCATCTCAAGACTTATCTATTTCTGTTATTCCAGGACTTTGTTCCATCGCTTCTTTTCTTTACTAGCAGTAAAGATACCTTCAGTCCTTAACCCAGTTCTTTTGAGCCTTATTTCTTTAAGGATCCTTGTTAGTGTGATAATTAGTGACTTGCAATTTTGGTTGTGTCTTGTATTAGTTTGACTGAGTGTGACTTGTGAGTTTGTAAGTATTTCTTAGTTGGACATGGGAGCATTAGGCATTAATCTAGAGATACCCATAGTATAGTACCTTGTAGCAATAGTTCTATGATAGGTGTTATTATAATTAGTATTGTTATTATAGAAAGAGAAGTAAGAGTATCAGTGAAGGTTCCAAGAGTTAGTATCAGAGCCAGCATACCCGTCCCGGATAGTCAATAAATCATGTAATTGGGTGATCTATGTAAATAATTAAATATCAAGAAATTGTGTTAGGGATTTATGGAGCATGGTGTTCAATTTGATGAAATACTGGGTGTGTTAAAAATAAAAAAATGTAGATGCATAAAGGGTTTTAATGAGATGTTATGTTGTTAAAATATTGAGGATTCAAAAAAAAAAAAAAATTTTTTTGATTCAATAACCATAGTCAAAGCTATACAGATTTTAGAAGTGATTAAATTTTTATTTCGATATAGAGTACTTGACTTTTGGGGAAGTATATGCATTTATTTTAAATTGTTCGAGAAGTTAAATTTTGATGATCTTATTTTTGAGGATTAATTTACGGTGGGTAAGAAATATATTAGTATATGAGTGGATGAAGTGCATACGTAAGGATCTGTTAACTGGGGCATGATTGAGATGGCACTGCAAACAAGACTTGGGTGTTCATCTAGGATTGTATTGGAGAGAGAGCAGTACTTAGTATGATGTGTTGTATTTGATATGCACTTGAGTGATAGGAATAACTAGTATCAGCGATTGCGGTAGGTAAGGAAGCCAGCAGTCAGTATGTTTCAAGTAGAACCGTGGTACCTAGGGGATAGAGGTATCAAACCTTGGATGCATCTTTGACCTGTGCAATCACAACTAGGGTTTAATCCAATCTATTATCTTGAATGTTGCTCTTTAGAACTTTACTGTCCTTCCTTGATGATATCGCATTTTGCCTTAATTGATTCTTTGGGATCTGTCTTCAGGATGTCACCGAAGACACAGTCTATGAGAGCGGGAACATCAGCTTTAGAGGGGTCTGCCACCTCTCCACCTGAGGGACAGACAGCCATAGTTCCTCCTACATCTCCAATACATGTGGGAGTATCTGCACTTTTCGGGGATCCTTCTCCCCCACCTGTTCAGAGGATAGCCGCAGCTGTGACGGACAACCTTCCTCCTCCACCGACTCCGATTCCCGGAGGTTTGCCTATTGACGAGGCGCAGATGTTTACCTTGATCCAGGGCATGGTAGATGCCCAGAGAGTGGCGGCAGATGCTCAGCGAGTTCAAGCTGAGGCTCAGAGGGTGCAAGCAGAAGCGCACCAGGCACAAACCGAGCTGATGAGAGAGAGCATGGAGAACGCTCACCAGATGGCACTACAGGCAGTTGAAAGAGTTGCCCAGCAGTATCCTGGCCAGTGGCAGCCGAGGGCATTTCAGTACCAACAGCAGTACCAGGCACCAGTTCATGTTCGGCAACCACCATGGGCATTTCAGTATCAACAGCAGTACCCGGCACCAGTTCGTGTACAGCAGGATCAACGGACTTGTCATTTCTGTAGGAAGCCAGGTCACCTTTGGGAGAGCTGTAGAATGAGGCTAGGACTTTGTTAGCACTGCGGCACTGCGGGACATCGAGTAAGGGATTGTCTTCGAGTTCCTTATCTTTCGACCAGTGCGCAACTCTAAATTATAGAGATCCGGTTAGGCTACCTGTGGAACCGTATATTGCTCAGCACCCGCAAAGGGAACCACCCCAGCAGGGCGGGCATTTGCGATGACGGTCGAGGAGACCGATACTGCAGGTAATGTGTTAGCAGGTTCTGTTCTTTCCTTCATTCTGTTCCTATCTAGATGATTGATTGACTGATACCTTAGTACCGTAGCTTGTATGCATGATTTTCTTGTTATAATGTAGTTAGTAGCACACCCTGATACAGAGACTGCAATACCATGACAAAAGACACTATGACCGTACATATTCCCCTTAGATTGCATGTTGTATGATTGTAGGAAAGATTTTTCTTAGACAATGATTATCGAGGTTTAACCATGACGAAGATTCATGAAGGAGTTATGACTTGACAAGAGAGGCAAGATGATTAAATTCGAGGATAACCATTGATTTAAATAGAGGGTTGAGAAATTAACATTGCATAATTGGTGGTTTATTAATTCCAGGAAGATTATGATGTGATTAAATTAGTAACTTAAAATTTTGGGGGAACTTGTGAGGAAAATGGAGACTGATTTTATTTCGAGGATTTTTTTGGAATACAATAAATTCAAAATTTTTTGAAATTTGTAAAATGACAAGGTGGATTGTTCAGAATTTTGTGGGTTGGATGAATTAACTATTGATGGAAATAAAATAATGTATAAACACTACTATGAGGACTTTAAATTTCGAGGACGAAATTTTTTTTAGGTGGGTAGACTTGTCACTACCACATCTCCAGATAAGGACATTTGTGTAATTTCACTATTTTGAATAATTATGTATTAAATTAATCTGTTGAGTTTTATAAACTATTTATATGTTGTTAATAATATTTGGTTTAGGTCAAACCCTAGAACTCATTAGGACAAACCCTAATGACTAAACCCTAATTTGAAACCCAGTTCTAGAGAAACCCTAGACTGACTAAACCTTAGTTAATTAGGTTCTACATGACCTAACAGGGGGGGATTCAACCTAAAACTATGCATTAGAAATCCTAACTTGGTTTTAATATAAAAAGGAGCTACCCACAACTCTTCTTCTCCTTCCTGAAGAAAGAAACCCTAGCCTCCATAAGAGAAAGCCTTCCCCCACCTCCAGAATTCAGAATCAAACCCTAGGGATCCCATTCTCCTCCTCCAAAGCAGGGAAAGCAAGGAACTTGGGTCAAGGAGCCTTGGAGAAGAAGAACCTTCATAGGGAAACCATCTCCCTATAGGTAAATCCAATTTTATTCAATTATATTCTGTTTTTCCTTGTTGTTGGCCATTAGGAAAACCCCTATTATTTAGATTTCGAGTTAGGGTTTTGAACTAGGGTTTTAGGTGTCCCAACATTGGTTTTCTCCAATTTTTTGTGAACCCTAACCCTAGGGGTACATGTAGACTGATTTCATCCTCCAACGTGAAGATTCAGATCTCGTCTAGGGGTTTCATTTGGGTTTCCAGGAATTTTGTGTATTGGTTCGATTTCAGCACACTAAGTGCTCGATGAAATGTTCATTTACGGATTTATCCATCTAAGGTATTTGAATTTATACATGTTTTGATTATAGACCTATATACATAAAGAATTGCCTGTGTTTTAGCTAATCGTTGGTTTCCTGTGCATTGGGGTGAATCCTGTGTACAGCACGTGTGGTGACCAGTTAAGATTCTGTGCAGTCAGGGGTGTTATTCTGAGCAGTGTACATCCAGTGTATAGGTAAACGGTTGGGTGTCTATTTCTGTGTGTTTCTCACTGTACAGATATGGGAGGAAATTCTGGGTAGGTGTTTACGTGTGCAGTTCTGGGTCTCAGTAGATGTTTGTGTGTGTCGAGTTTCTAGCTGTGAGCAATATGATGTGTGAATCAGTATTTGCCTCAGAATCCTGTGTAGGTTGAGAGTGAGGGACTAGTGCCTGTGGGTGTGTTCTCAAGGTGCAGGGAGATCCTGATCAGTTTAGTGTGGGCATATGTGTATCAATAGGTTGAGGGTATTACCTAGGTATTATGTTTTCAGTCTAGTTGTGTATTCTCAGTACCTAGGACCTATGTGGGGGTGTATTCAGTGTGTATCTGTGTGTGAGTGATTTCTTGCGTGTGAACTGTGCAGTGAGGTATCTCAGTGGGCAGAGTGTTTGGGTATCAGTTAGATAGTTTCCTGTGTGTCTCAGTGAGATAATAAATAGTGTGTGTGAACTAACTGATGCTGTGTGTATCAGTATTATGTGTATGAGTTGAGAATTAGAGTATCAATGAACAACAGTGTGATATCTGTGTGTTTTAAAAATCTGTATAGTGTGTGCCATAGAGCTAGATAACTGTGTGTGTATCAAAATGAAACCAATGTAAACTGTGCAGATGCTGCAGTGTGCGTGTGACTTACCTATGTGAATCAATGTGTAGTTGTGTATTAGCTAGGTGTGAGAACTGTGAGTGAGTGTCTCTATGATACTGACACTGTGTAGCAGTGTAGGGAAATAGGCATGTGTGGGTGTGTGCTGTGCCAGTTTCCACAGAACTGTGTATGTGTGTCTCAATATCAGTATCAGATTCACTGTGGGAAAACCTGTGTCTACCTATATAAAACTGTGTATCATAGAACCCTGAGTTCAGTGTATTTATGTGTCAATAAGCCTAGCTAAGTGCCTGTGTGTTTGTAGGTATTTGAATTCCAATTTGTGTGTATCCCTGAGAAATACTGTGAGTAGCTACCTGCATGTGTGAGTGAGGAATTTCTCATCTCAGTAACTTCAGTGAGTATGAGCTGTTCAGTGTGTGTCCCAGTATATCTATGTGCATTCAGTGTGTGTGTGTGTGTGTATGTGTATCCTAGAACCTAATGCCAGTGTATGTGTATCGGTTAGGTGATAGTTTAACTGTGTGTGTGTCCTAGGTGTATTTCAGATTTCAGTTTACCTGTGTGTATATTACCTATAGTTATATAACTAAGGTAAAATAAGTTAGATACTATATTACTACTAAAATAGAAACGAATTATAAATTCTAACTAGTATAAGTGGGTACCCTAGTATAAATGACAATTATAGTTAATATTGACTAGTACAGTTAGGTGGTGCATAGTCAGCTTATCAAAGACCTAGAAATGACCCTGTACCTAGCATAGAACTAGGTATGCATGTAGCCTTTTCAATACACTTTTTGATATGGATATTGATATTTTTAGGTGATTGTGATTCCACTTTGGACTTCGATCCTCACACTTTGCTCAGGACCACAGGCGAGTACATTCTCTGACAGTTTTCATTGTTAATTACTTCTATAAATTGTAGTGTATTACATACTTGATTCTGACACTATGGATACACGGGTTAGCACCCTAGATCCCCATCATGAGGAGTCGTGATTGGAATCCATCGTGCTAGCTGGGGGATGGGGAACTATTAGTAGATTATGTGATCATATCCAAACTTATCGTGCATCATAGCTCACCCCACTTCTCACGTCGGGTGCAGCCTGACCATCATCATGCTTCATAGCTGTTATATATGATTAGCCTGACCATTATCATGCATCATAGCTAACCATATAGTTAGCCTGACCTTCAAGAATCATAGCTAATCATATATAACCAGCCTGATCTAGTCCCAAGCCGATCACATAATAAACTAATAATTCAAACAATTAGCTAGATGTTTATTCTTTATTCATATTCACTTGTTCTAGCATTCACTGTTTATTGTTCATTGCTAGATGCTCTATTGCCTATTTCATTTCTCCTGTACTTCTCATTTTCAGCATATACTCTCATCTTGTATTTCTTACACTGTTTATAGATTTTGTCAATTTAATGAAACTGCTGTTAGTGCTTGTGCTTCGCTCCAATCCTGACTGGATAACAAAATTTTCAGAGGACCTGGAGGACTTTTGCCCCACTCATTACGGCCCAGGATTAGAGGGAGATTTCACTCCAGAAATCCCAGAGGAGTTGCCTATCCTAGAGGAGATCTTGCCTGCCTGTACTTAGATTACTTTTTCTGCATTTATTGTTTTAGACTGAGACTGAGTTGTATTTATTATTTTGTGACTTTGTGAGGTCATCTAGACCAGGATTTGAGTTGGACTTATTGTGGTTGGTTTTTTATAGAACTCCTTTCTATTCTTATCGTGCCCATTATTTCATATAGCTTGTGATTGAGTATATTTATAGAACTGTGGATTATTATCATTGTCCTCCGTACGGAGTTGAGACTATTGACAGGATATATTATGTTTGTGACCTAGACAACGTTCTACCGCCGATGCTGCGGCGTAGGCTGGACGTACCCATGACTCATGCCCAAATTTCGGGTGCGGGTCGTGACACGTTTTAGAGTGGTGGCCCATGCAGGTCAGACTTCGCAAGTTATGCGATGTCGTGGTAGTGCGACGTATTAGTTGTACTACCGCGTGCCTGCTATAGAATATAGGACATAGGATACTAGGATGAGAGAGGATACTCAAATCACAAAATTCTTGAGAGATTCCTAGGACGACCCCTTGAGAATCTTATTACAATTTCTAATTTTAATTCCTTTCCCCTTGTTTTCGTCTGTTCTCTTTTGTTGATATTGAGCTTGATTCTTGTCGACCAGTTGTTAAATTTAAAATTTAAATTCTTGGTATCGTTGTTAAGTTGATTTTTTATCGAGATGAATTTTATGGGCTAAAATTTACGGTATCATCTGATGACATATATTGATGAGGACAGTGAGAAAGGTAAAACGTCTACTTTGGTTATGGACCCTAGAGTTTATCGCAGCCATATTAGCTGTCGTGACGAGAACGTAGGAACCTGACTTGGATGTACATACTATAGTTATGAAACTTAGAGTCTCTCGCAGCCATACCGGTTGGCATGGCGAAGATTCTAGATGACATGATTATAGAGTTGCATACCTTAGTTACGGAACCTATCGTGACTATGCTGACGGGAACTCCATGTATCCTGACGATTTGCCTCACATACATCTCTGTAAGCTTCTCTGTAGACAAACCCACCTTGAAAGACAAAAAGTGGACCGACTTGGTCAACCTATCAACGATGACCCAAATTGTCATGCCCCGATCCCGTAAGGGTCATTCGTCCTCGCCGGATCCTTTACGGAACCGATTCGTCCTCGCTAGGGGCGTGATACCGTACGAGCCTGGGGTTGCGCTCACACAAGGCAAGAACTTGCAGTTTTAGGAATCCATTTTGAAACACAATTGATAAAACACATTCACAGAGATTTGAACACAAATGCGGAAGAAACATGCTTTTTTATTGAATATTCAGAATAATTTACATAGAGTTTACATTGATGCACCTTCTCGGCTATTGAGTTGCATTACAAAAGATAACTCAAAATGTAGGGCATGCTCCGTCAGATAGTCCACGTCGTTTGCACATTACGCCCTTGTATAGATTGAAGTCTCTGCCTCCAAAATGAACTGACTCCAGCTATACTTCAAAATAGAGGTGCTCCTAACGCCTCCTCGCTAATGCACTAGCGTTGCACCGTCTGATTGCCTGAAATAATTGCCCACAATGTGGGTCAGTACTCAACTTGTACTGGTGAGCGGGATGAATCCTACTCGACTAAATCGACACTAGCTTGTTAGGGGCGAGCATGCATTAAGATAGATTCTATAAGGAAGTAAGTGAAATTAATTCATATCAGTTGCATGTTTTGATAGGAATGAAATAGCATTAAATCAAACCAGTACACCGATTTCTTACTCAATCGATGCACGCCTTCCCTGAAACGAAATACAAGTATACTTACCATCTGCACAAGACAATAAGTTAGCATGCGTTCTTGTAAACTCCCTCACCAAAAATAGGTATTTTGTGTATATTTTATATTATTATATTTATTATATACGTGGAATTTATTTAGAATATGCTCTTAGTTAATTAGAAAATAAATTTCTTGATATATTTACTTATATAAATATTCATTTAGAATTATTTTAGGTTATTTTAGATTTTTGGAGATTTTTCTAGAATTTTTGGTAATTAAAACTTAGAAAACATAAATTTCTAGGACTTCTATGATTTACTATACGACCATACTTGCATGTCGTTCCTACCAAATATTTATTTTAGTTTAAAATATTTAATTATATTTTTTGTAATTTATTTAGAATTTTAAGAAATTTATTTAGATTTTAAAATTATTTAGAATTTATTTGGATATATATAGTCTTAATATTATATAGATACTAATTTAGTGTTAATAGATATTAATAAGATTTTATAAATTATTTGTATTATCTATAATTATATTTAAGATTATAAATTATTGAGATAAATTCAAACTCTATTTTAAATTAATTCAAATCCTGAACCTACTAGGAAATCAACTTCATGCATATCCTATTCTTATTTAAATTCATCATAATCCTATCCAAATTAACCAATCCTATTCGTATTTAATTAAGTACTGTCCACCATTATAAATACCTCATCCTTCATATTTTTCTTTCCCAAATTCCTCTCTTTTTCGTCCAAAAAAATAGTCAAAATTTGTCATAAATTCAGCCTCATTTTCTACTAGTTATGACGAATTAAAAAGACGATATCTCCTAGCTCCGGACTCCAAACATGCTCCAGTTTTTTTGTTAGAACGATAATGAAGTTAGTTTTCTGATAATATAATTTTTTTTTTAAATTATTAGTATTAAATTCTGGAAAATTTATAGAGCACAGCATGTCCGAAAATAGACGTGTTTCGATGTTTTCGCGATTTCGGGAGAACCAGGAATCAGAATCATGAACCGTTTAAAGTTTCAGAAAGTTAATGTCGAGATCATCGACATATATTTTTCCCAGAATTTATTTCGAAGTATTTACATACTGTTAATTCTGTAGAACTTCTAGGTTAGAATTTAACCATTGATGCAGAATACAAAATTTGTATGTGCCATAATTCCCAAACGAATTTGAATTCAGACGAGCCGTAAATTCTAGTATGTTTTTGATGCTGAAATCTACAGGAAATCATGCATGAAAGTCGAGTTTGTATCAGTTGACTTTTTGGTCAACAGATCGCCTCGATTTGCGTGCCATGAGTCTCGAGTTGATAAAATTCAGTTTCTTTGGACAAAATTTAGGAATTAACATAAAAATCAGAATAATAAGATTAAAATAGGATTTTAGAGTAATTCTTCCAGAATTAAATAAATTAAAATAAATTAATGGTTATATTATTATATAGTTATATGAATATATATGTAAGTAAATGCTAATTGATAATTATGACTAAATATTCAGACTGTATGACCCTAGGACATCGTGGACTATCCCATACTTACCTTGACCATGTTGATCCTAAGAACTTGTGAATTTGTCTGCCTTGCGTACACTAACGTACTGGCATAGACACCTGTCAGTTGACTGACTGATTTCGTACAGTACTTGAAGACGCGACACCCGCGTAATTCAATGCATAATTTACCGTGTTAGATGACTAGTGTTACCCCTAGTATACCCCCTGATTCCAGTGTAAATGTGGTTGAGTATGTGCTAGGGTAATGACTAATGATTCTATTATATTATATTTATGTGTACATAGGATATTGGATTGTTCTGCGCGATTTCTGGAGCAGGTTATTGGTACATTGCAGCTTCCTTGCCAGGCAAGTATACCTTGCCATTGTACTGTTATTTTTATTCCATATGTTGCATGCATCTTTATTTTCTATCTTTTCATATATTTTAACTGTTATATAAAAAATGCGTGCGACGGTGTCGTCGCGGTATATTTTTATTTATGTAATTGCATTAACCTTGTTTATGAGACTACCCCATTATCATGTAGCATCTTTAGGTTCATTGGCCGTGACACAGTTGTTACACGAGTTGTGAGTCTCATGTAGATCATGGACTTGCGTGCAGGTTGGCCTCCTGTACGTGTAGGTCGTGCGTTAGGAATAACTGCTGTTAGAAACTTTGCATGCTAGAAGACTTAGCAGTTATTAGAGGTCTATGGACGTAGCCTATTGTAGTACGGTGGTCCCATCCTTGTCCTTGTTTGGTTGCAGGATTGGGCTAGGGTACTAAGGATAGGCTATGGACCAAATCGTGTCATGGATGTGACATGCTTAGAACATGGGGTGGGGAGAACAACAAGTATCACATTTGGGCTCCTTTGCACTTTTCTTGTGTAACCCGTACGCTCCGCCGGATATACACGGTCATGATGACCCCTATATATTATCATGGCGGGCCTCCGACGTTCGAAAGTCGTCGTGCCTTTGTAGGCCCCTGGATCTCCAAGAGAACTATGCCAATCCTATTTATGGCCAGATAGTCCACTTGTTAGAAAGTTGTTCTTAAACTGCATTCACTTTAGACGGTTAGGCGATCCATTGGATATTTATTTCAGTACTTTATTGGCATGTGTTTAAGTATCTTGTTATGTCCCTCTGAGGACCTGGTCCGCTGCCAGGTATACCTGTTCTTGAGTATTTGCAGGAGCGCAGATTCGGATGGTTATAGATGCTTCGTGGATGTCTTCTCTTCGAGCCGTGATCAATAGCCAGTATACTTATATTGGGCTTGATTGTGTTGTACTCATATTGTATTTACTTTTCCATTTGAGTTGGTAGTGGATTTGTTTCCACCCAACTATCATCCTTAGATACTTCTTATTGAGATCTAGTTTCATAGATAGTGGTTATTTATTTCTATATGATTTTGGTGGATGAGATTTAGATTTTACCCTGTGACTTGTGACATATGTTTATACTACTTGTAGATTTTGTATTCATATTACAGCTTACGTATGGATTTGGTTTCCATATATTGGAGTTGCCATATCCATGCGGCTGGCATGCTTACGTGTTCTTAGTCCTACGTATTTGGGACTGGGGCATGACATGTTTTTGTGGTGGCCCATGCAGGTCGAGAACATATTGTCTCGGTTACGTACTGTACCAAACAAGCCTGCACATAGGACTAGAGTATAGGATCTCATCCACAATTGACTATGATTCACCTTCCTCCTCTATGATCTATTCGAACAATTGTATCCTGCTTGATTCCTGTACTTCCCTAATAAGTTTCTTGAGTATATATAGCCTTCTGCTAGAATATATGAACCCCTGTTATTAGGATGATAATTAGAGTAGCACACCTATTAAGAATACAACGAGAATATAGACACACCACTAAGTTTAGAATATCTGGTGAACCCTAGAATTCCTTATCTTTAGAATTGATTTACCATTACCCCCTGATGTATTATGAAGACTTGAGAGTAGTATAGACACTACTAGAGTTAGTTAGAAGTTTTACCATAATGTTTGACCCTAGTATTGAGGAACCAATGGAGAACCAATATTGAACATTAGGACTGAACCTAACCCTCATAATTGGATAGTATTAGAGAACTATAAAACTTATGTCATTGTCTTGTTACTAGTAGACAGCACCCTAGGAAGCCTAGAGGAATATAATCAACCCTTTCCCTTGATCATACCCCGAACATGGCAACTAGCATGCCACCCCCTTAGAGAACCGTGATGCTATCTAGAGCCCTCTATTTTTGATTTCATAACTTGCCCCCCTGCAACCTTAGCATTCGCTAATTGTGTGACGACTAAATTATGATTCTTCTTTCTTCATCATTTAACTCGTGCCACATAACTCGTATGATTGAAGGCCAAGTAATCTTATTCTATGTTTGGACATGTAGTTTGCTAGGGTATAGCTTGGTAATTTGAACTTTGAATTTTGTGCGTGATAGTTGGGATTTGATAGTTTGCGTAGTTCCCTTAGGTTGTGACCTAATGATTACCCCTTAGCTTTAAATCACGAAATTTGTACCCATAGCTCGATACGAGTTAAATCCCTTTCCCCTTAACGGCTAGTAACTCTTCTATCCCTACGATTGATACCTGTTATATGAGCACTTGACCCTTACCTATATAATGCAATAGGAGACCCTAATAAGAGTTTCTATTCTATGTACATGTGCAAGGTTATTTTTGTAGGTATCCTTAAGGCAATACAATAGTAGTTAAATTATTTTAAGTTGGATAGTATACCTCACCACCTAGTATCACGTAGTCCCTGTGATCCATTGATGAAGTGTAACTGAATGACATTAATTGTATGCTAGCAAAGACGACAGTGTTTATTCAGACGATAGAATTTAGAGGTCCATGTCCCTATTGGTCGACTAGCGACTTAGACAAGGAATTAGTATGACAACTGTATAGATTGTGTAGTCTTTCATTATTATTGCTTATTTTGCTTTTGTTTTTGTGAATTTGAATTGTTATGAACCTTCTTTTATCATAATCTAGCGTATTCATATTTGCTGTACTACCTTGACTTATGCTACTATTATAGCCTAGTTTTTGCAAGCTTATTCTTTATCGAGCTTGTTCATGACATACGTATTATTGGGGGCCCACAATAATATATTTCAGAATCAGTGTATTAGGGTCTAGCTAACCTTAGTGCGCTTGGTTCGCCCTTCGCATAACTACTTTACGTGGATTGAGATATGTAGTGATTAGTAGACGAATATACTTACCCTCTAGATACGACAAAGCATATCATATCAAGTACATAACTGCACCGATGTGAGCATGCGAATAGGAAATTACCAAATTAAGATTTCAATCCACAACTGTCTTGACAATTCCCATTTGAATTCTTTAAACCCTTTGATTTCCATACTTCCATTCTATTACCCCTCCTTGAACTCTTTTCCGTTGCTTTCTGTCTTCCCTTGTTTCGGAAATACAAAATCTCGTGCTTGGATATAAGTGATACACGGATAGTACAAGATATACCCCATAGGCCAATCACATTATTTGGTGACTATCTTTCATAATTGATTAA
This sequence comes from Iris macrosiphon, assembly GCA_036927795.1. Lineage (NCBI taxonomy): Eukaryota > Viridiplantae > Streptophyta > Magnoliopsida > Asparagales > Iridaceae > Iris > Iris macrosiphon. Next base: position 66,811,646 of record JAYESA010000012.1, read on the forward strand.
GGGCATATCACATATGATATAGTTGGTGTTAAAGTTTTGAGGATTGAATGACATGAGAAAATAAATTGAGGAATATTTTTCTTAAGTGTAAGAGCCTTATGTGATAGATGGGTAAATTCTAAGTTGGGTAGAAATTGCAGTATTAAACTTGAGGAGAATTATTTTAGATTGTGATCAAGTAGGATTAGATTGAGAGATTAAGTCCTTTTAAATGTGGAGAATTTTAAAAGAGGGATTAAGATAATGAGGATTTAATAAATTTTAAAAATCTTGATATTGAGGACCCAATATTTATACTTTGAGCACATGATTTAAATTTTGAATATTGAAGGATGAATCATCGATTTAAATTTTGAGGATAAATATAGAATTTTAGACTTGAACAATTGGTTAATTAGATTTAAATTTTACAATTTGATGATTTCAATTAAAAGTTCAATTTTGATTGTTGGGTCACCTATTTAAAATATTGAGGATGTAAATTGAGTTTAAATATTTGAATAGTACAAAATTCTTAAGTTAAGAATAGGAATAAGATTTGATTAGAATTGTTTATTGTTCAAAGTCTAGAGGAGATTATGATAGTTGGAAATTATGATATAAATTTTGATGTGGGATGTCATATAGACTTGAGTCAGATTTGGATGTTGATTATTTAAAAATTGAGAAGAGATTACGACAGGTTGAATTTTGATTTAAACAGTGGTTATATTAATTTTAAAGTGATCGCGATAGATTCGAATAGATTTTGTTATTTAAATTTTTGGAAGAGATTGCGATTGAAATACCTTATGTACGAATGTGAAGGATTTAATAAATTATGTCTTATTTTAATTTCGAGGACGAAATTATTTTAAGTTGGGTAGATTGTAAACTCCCTCACCCAAAATAGGTATTTTGTGTATATTTTATATTATTATATTTATTATATATGTGGAATTTATTTAGAATATGCTCTTAGTTAATTAGAAAATAAATTTCTTGATATATTTACTTATATAAATATTCATTTAGAATTATTTTAGGTTATTTTAGATTTTTGTAGATTTTTCTAGAATTTTTGGTAATTAAAACTTAGAAAACATAAATTTCTAGGACTTCTATGATTTACTATACGACCATACTTGCATGTCGTTCCTACCAAATATTTATTTTAGTTTAAAATATTTAATTATATTTTTTGTAATTTATTTAAAATTTTAAGAAATTTATTTAGATTTTAAAATTATTTAGAATTTATTTGGATATATATAGTCTTAATATTATATAGATACTAATTTAGTGTTAATAGATATTAATAAAATTTTATAAATTATTTGTATTATTTGTAATTATATTTAAGATTATAAATTATTGAGATAAATTCAAACTCTATTTTAAATTAATTCAAATCCTGAACCTACTAGGAAATCAACTTCATGCATATCCTATTCTTATTTAAATTCATCATAATCCTATCCAAATTAACCAATCCTATTCGTATTTAATTAAGTACTGTCCACCATTATAAATACCTCATCCTTCATATTTTTCTTTCCCAAATTCCTCTCTTTTTCGTCCAAAAAAATAGTCAAAATTCGTCATAAATTCAGCCTCATTTTCTACTAGTTATGACGAATTAAAAAGACGATATCTCCTAGCTCCGGACTCCAAACATGCTCCAGTTTTTTTTGTTAGAACGATAATGAGGTTAGTTTTCTGATAATATAAATTGTTTTTTTAAATTATTAGTATTAAATTCTGGAAAATTTATAGAGCACAGCATGTCCGAAAATAGACGTGTTTCGATATTTTCGCGATTCCGGGAGAACCAGGAATCAGAATCATGAGCCGTTTAAAGTTTCGGAAAGTTAATGTCGAGATCATCGACATATATTTTTCCCAGAATTTATTTCGAAGTATTTACATACTGTTAATTCTGTAGAACTTCTAGGTTAGAATTTAACCATCGATGCACAATACAAAATTTGTATGTGCCATAATTCCCAAACGAATTTGAATTCAGATGAGCCGTAAATTCTAGTATGTTTTTGATGCTGAAATCTACAGGAAATCATGCATGAAAGTCGAGTTTGTATCAGTTGACTTTTTGGTCAACAGATCGCCTCGATTTGCGTGCCATGAGTCTCGAGTTGATAAAATTCAGTTTCTTAGGACAAAATTTAGGAATTAACATAAAAATTAGAATAATAAGATTAAAATAGGATTTTAGAGTAATTCTTCCAGAATTAAATAAATTAAAATAAATTAATGGTTATATTATTATATAGTTATATGAATATATATGTAAGTAAATGCTAATTGATAATTATGACTAAATATTCAGACTTTATGACCCTAGGACATCGTGGACTATCCCATACTTACCTTGACCATGTTGACCCTAAGAACTTGTGAATTTGTCTGCCTTGCGTACACTAAAGTACTGGCATAGACACCTGTCAGTTGACTGACTGATTTCGTACAGTACTTGAAGACGCGACATCCGCGTAATTCAATGCATAATTTACCGAGTTAGATGACTAGTGTTACCCCTAGTATACCCCCTGATTCCAGTGTAAATATGGTTGAGTATGTGCTAGGGTAATGACTAATGATTCTATTCTATTATATTTATGTGTACATAGGATATTGGATTGTTCTGCGCGATTTTTGGAGCAGGTTATTGGTACATTGCAGCTTCCTTGCCAGGCAAGTATACCTTGCCATTGTACTGTTATTTTTATTCCATATGTTGCATGCATCTTTATTTTCTGTCTTTTCATATATTTTAACTGTTATATAAAAAATGCGCGCGACGGTGTCGTCGCGGTATATTTTTATTTATGTAATTGTATTGACCTTGTTTATGAGACTACCCCATTATCATGTAGCATCTTTAGGTTCATTAGCCGTGACACAGTTGTTACACGAGTTGTGAGTCTCATGTAGATCACGGACTTGCGTGCAGGTTGGCCTCCTGTACGTGTGGGTCGTCCGTTAGGAATAACTGCTGTTAGAAACTTTGTATGCTAGAAGACTTAGCAGTTATTAGAGGTCTATGGACGTAGCCTATTGTAGTACGGTGGTCCCATCCTTGTCCTTGTTTGGTTGCAGGATTGGGCTAGGGTACTAAGGATTGGCTATGGACCAAATCGTGTCATGGATGTGACATACTTAGAGCATGGGGTGGGGAGAACAACAAGTATCATATTTGGGCTCCTTTGCACTTTCCTTGTGTAACCCGTACGCTCCGCCGGAGATACGCGGTCATGATGACCCCTATATATTATCATGGCGGGCCTCCGACGATCGAAAGTCGTCGTGCCTTTGTAGGCCCCTGGATCTCCAAGAGAACTATGCCAATCCTATTTATGGCCAGATAGCCCACTTGTTAGAAAGTTGTTCTTAAACTGCATTCACTTTAGACGGTTAGGTGACCCATTGGATATTTATTTCAGTACTTTATTGGCATGTGTTTAAGTATCTTGTTATGTCCCTCTGAGGACCTGGTCCGCTGCCAGGTGTACCTGTTCTTGAGTATTTATAGGAGCGCAGATTTGGATGGTTATAGATGCTTCGTGGATGTCTTCTCTTCGAGCCGTGATCAATAGCCAGTATACTTATATTGGGCTTGATTGTGTTGTACTCATATTGTATTTACTTTTCTATTTGAGTTGGTAGTGGATTTATTTCCACCCAACTATCATCCTTAGATACTTCTTATTGAGATCTAGTTTCATAGATACTGGTTATTTATTTCTATATGATTTTGGTGGATGAGATTTAGATTTTACCCTGTGACTTGTGACATATGTTTATACTACTTGTGGATTTTGTATTCGTATTACAGCGTACGTATGGATTTAGTTTCCATATATTGGAGTTGCCATATCTATGCGGCTGGCATGCTTACGTGTTCCTAGTCCTACGTATTTGGGACTGGGGCATGACAGTTCTATTCTATGCGGTCATTGGTGTGATCGACACCTTAGGGACATATTTCAAGCTTAGCGACGCGCCCTATCAGCCCAGGTAGCAAGCCCTGCTGGAGGTCCCGCTAAGAATCGTGACGAGCACGAATCAAATATTTCCCTCCGGATCGATACGGTTCCATTGCCCCGGAAAGCCGTTTCGAGGAAATGACAAAACCTGTGCACAAGTTGTCCCAGACCATGCAAATGCATGAAATAATTCATATTACATACAATGCATCGAAACAAACAGAAAAAGTAAAGCAGCAACATATATATATCTCATGCAACAGTTCATATTTTCTCAAGCGGTGTTCCGATTCAGTTATCCCATAAGTCCAACTCTATCCGAGGCACCAGGCCGCCACCAACAACCAACTCTTCCTTATAAACAAGCTCAAATTATAAGGTGTGCAAGCATATGATAAAATTAGTCTACAAATCCCATGTTCCTTTCTTAGTGGCTGGCATGCCTCTGGCTAAGGATTTCCTAGGCGTCCAACCGGGCATCATCGAGTGAACGATTGAAACTTAGAGATGTTGGCATGAAGAAGTAGGAAAGAAGGGACCAAACCACTCACTGGTTAAGGAAAAAGGTAGCTGAAACACGAATCCCGCCTAGCGACGATCAAACGTTAGTTACGCGGACCTGAAACAGCACGAGCACCGAGTTAGAAATCTTGCCTATCCTTCCTTGCCGAACTCCCCAAAATCCAAGCTCCAAACGATAAAACCAACAGCAAAAACCAAGCAAATCGAAAGCAACACCAAATCAAAATCCCAAAGCGGCAATCAAGAAAACCAAGCAACCAAAATACAAAAACTATTGGACTCGTTTCAATAGAGGCCTTTCCATGAGTTGGAAAGAATCATCGTATTTTGTCCGTGGCAAGAAGATGCCGAGATCTAAGTTACGACTCAGACGGACTAGCCACAAGCCCAATTACATAGTGCTCATCCCGGTCGGATCAGGATTTGAGGCACTACATAATATACCACTAAGAAAAAGTTTTGACCAAAAACTTAAGAACAAGGCCTACCTCCGACTCAATGAACAACGAAGGATACTTCTCCTTCATCTCCGATTCCATCTCCCAAGTTGATTCTCCAACTGTATGGTTCCGCCACAGCACGCGAACCAGGGACATCGTACGGTTGTGAAGTACTTTTTCCTTATGATCCAGAATCTGTACCGGCTCCTCCGAGTATGACAAATTCGTGCACAATTCTAGCTGTTCGAAGCTAACTACATGACTCGAGTCATGCACATACTTCTGCAGTTGGGAAACGTGGAATACGTCGTGCACTCCAGCCAAGGCGGGAGATAGTGCAATTCGGTATGCCACAGCTGCCACCCATTCTAGTATTTCAAAGGGGCCGACAAACCTGGGACTCAGCTTGCCCTTCACGCCGAAACGCATCACTCCACGCATCGGCGTCACTTTTAAGAAGACATGATCCCCGACCATGAACTCCAAGGGCCTACGATGAGTATCGGCATAGCTTTTCTGTCGGCTCTGCGCAGTATAGAGTCTTTCCCGAATCAAGCGAACTTTCTCGACTGCCTGCTCCACCAGCTCTGGCCCGAGTACCTGCCGCTCGCCGACTTTGTCCCAACAGATTGGAGATCGACACTTGCGCCCATATAGTGCTTCGTACGGTGCCATCTGGATGCTCGATTGGTAGCTGTTGTTGTACGCAAACTCCGCCAACGGAAGGTGCGTGTCCCAACTAGTCTTTAAATCGATCGCACACAGCCGTAACATATCTTCAAGTATCCGATTTGTCCTCTCTGTTTGGCCATCAGTCTGGGGGTGGTATGCGGTACTGAACTGTAGCTTGGTTCCTAAAGTAGACTGTAGGCTAGTCCAGAAACAAGATAAGAAACATCCGTCACGGTCAGAGACGATAGAAGCAGGCATTCTGTGTAATCGAACAATCTCATCTATGTAGATCTGTACCAACCGATCGACACTCCACGTAACTTTTATGGGAAGAAAGTGGGCTGATTTGGTCAAACGACCAACTATGACCCAAATTGCATCGTGCCCCCGTGGCATCTTCGGAAATTCCACAATGAAATCCATAGTGATGTTGTCCCATTTTCACTCGGGAATAGCGAAGTTCTGTATCTCCCCACCGGGCCTCTGATGTTCAGCTTTCACCTGTTGGCAGGCCATACACTGTGACACAAAGGTTGCCACATCCCGCTTCATACCTTGCCACCAGAAGGTACCGCGTAAGTCCTTGTACATCTTAGTGCTCCCCGGATGCAAAGAATACTTCGCGTAGTGCGCTTCTGCCATAATTTCCCTTCGGAGTTCAGGGTCGCTAGGGACGCATAGCCTTCCTTTCATTTGTAAGGCCCCATCTTTGCCTACCACAAAGTCAGACGTCTTCCCCGCCGAGATCAATCTGCGTACCTTCGCTAAGAACTGATCGCCCTCCTGAGCTGATTTGATTTTATCCCGTAAACTCGGTTCAAGATAGAGTGGTGCCAGCTGCACGCCTTGATGCCGAACTCGAAACTCGATGCCCATCGCCTCAAGATCTCGACGTAAACGGTTGTCTATAGATAACGAGCCCACGTGCTTTTGACTCAGAGCATCAGTAACGACGTTTCCCTTGCCCGGAGTATACGCGATCGTTAGATCATAGTCCTTAATAAGTTCTAGCCAACGTCGCTGTCGGAGGTTCAATTCCCGTTGGATGAATAGATACTTGAGGCTCTTGTGATCTATGAAGATTTTGCAAGCAACACCATAAAGATAATGCCTCCACAACTTCAATGCAAATACAATCGCCGCCAATTCCAAATCGTGTGTCGGGTAGTTTTTCTCGTGCGGCTTCAATTTCCTGGAGGCATACGATATTACCTTGTCCCGTTGTATGAGTACACATCCCAATCCGAGTCCTGAAGCATCACTGTATATCTGAAACTCTTCTACCCCATCTGGGAGTGCAAGAATTGGAGCTGAAACAAGACGCCGCTTTAGTTCACTAAAGCTGGCTTCGCATTCATCACTCCAGTTGTATACAATCCCTTTCTGAGTAAGGCGAGTCAAAGGTGAGGCCAGTTTAGAGAAATCTTTCACGAACCTACGGTAGTATCCTGCTAGGCTGAGAAAGCTTCGAATTTCGCTGGCTGACGTAGGTTGTTTCCAGTCCACCACCGCCTCTATTTTCTTCGGGTCTATGGCGACGCCTTCTGCCGAGATGACATGTCCAAGGAACGCCACGCTGTTCAACCAGAATTTGCACTTGCTGAGCTTAGCGAACAACTTATGTTCTCGTAATGTCTGCAACATGATCTTCAGGTATTCCTTGTGTTCTGCCTCATTCTTGGAATATATCAGAATATCGTCGATGAACACGACGACAAACTTGTCTACGTATGGCCGAAACACGCAGTTCATCAGATCCATGAAAGCTGCAGGGGCGTTCGTTAAATCGAACGACATCACGAGAAACTCATAGTGTCCGTAACGAGTCCTGAACGCAGATTTTTGAATGTCTTCTGGTCTGATTTTCAACTGGTGATACCCTGACCTGAGATCAACTTTAGAGAAAACTGTTGCACCTTGCAGTTGATTGAACAAGTCATCTATCCTTGGCAAAGGGTACTGATTTCGCACGGTCGCCTTATTTAATTCTCGGTAGTCAATACACAGCCGCATGGATCCATCCTTCTTTTTCACGAACAGTACCGGAGCACCCCACGGAGAAACGCTTGGACGTATGTATCCTCGGTCCAACAGGTCTTGCAACTGAACCTTAAGTTCTTTTAACTCTGCTGGGGCCATTCGATAAGGTGCCTTTGATATCGGTCGCGTATCCGGAAATGTGTCGATGCTGAATTCGATCTTACGATCAGGAGGCATTCCAGGCAGCTCGTCCGGGAACACGTCGAGGAAATCTGCTATAACATCAGCCTGAGCTGCATTTGCACTTTCCTGCCGGATGTCTCGAACTGAAGCTAAGTACCCTTCACAACCCGAATGCAGCATACGCCTAGCCGAAATTGCTGATATCACCATTGCCGTCTTCGGTGCAGCGCTGCACGAATAGTAGAACTCTGCCTCGCCGGGTAGACGAAATACGACTCGCTTCTCCATGCACTCGATTGTTGCATGGCAAGCACCCAACCAATCCATCCCGAGAATAATATCGTAATCCTTAATGTCTAGTATAATGACATCTAAGGAAAGCTTCCGTCCTCTGATGCAAATATAACCATCCCTACAGATCGCATGGGCGGGCATAACGACTCCCGAAGGTGTGCTTACACAGAGATTCATAGTTAAGGGAGTAGAAGCTAATTTATGCTCAACAGTAAAATCAGCAAATATGAAACTATGCGTAGCACCTGAATCAAATAAGACTCTAGCGAGCAATTCTCTGAAAAGTAATGTACCTGTCACGACTATTTCAGAGACAGATGCCTCATCCCTAGTCAATGCATAGACTCGGCCTTGAGCACCCTGACGTTGCGGGTTTACTGGCACCGCATTTGCATCACTTGCTGGAGGCCCCTTATTCTGATTATTCCCGTTGTTTTGATTCGGCTTACCCTCTCGGCAGTTAAATTATTTATGGCCCAGACGACCACATTTGAAACATCTAGTAACCCAATATTCGTTTACTCGATGCCCTGCTTTGCCGCACCTGGTACAGTTCGGTGCCTGAGTCTGACCCCTGTTATCCGACGTGTGCTGACGCTTATGTGCTCCAGACCCTCCCGTTTCCTGAGGTCATTTGTTGTTGTTGGTACGGGGGGTTTGCACTTCTGCCTTTGGGGGACAACACCTAAAGATCCGCTCGTTGCCCAGGGCTGCTTCGTAGCATTCCCTGTAGGTTTGACATTTCTGATTGATGACGTCCCTATGCAACTCATCATTCAAAACTTTTTGAAAGCGATAGCACCACGCCTGCTGGTTAGGCAGGAAGTGCCCCACAAACTTGGCCAGCTTAGCGAACACAGAATCATAATCGTCCACAGACAAACTTCCTTGGACAAGATTGCTGAAGTCGTCTTCCTTTTGTTGACGCACGGCCCTGGGAATGTATTGTTCAATGAAGGCTGATTTGAACATTTCCCAAGTTATTTTGCAGTTGGGATTGGCATCGTAAATCCCTTGCTTCGTTGCCTCCCACCAATCATGCGCACGCAGTTCCAGCTGAACCGATGCACAGGCAACTCGCTTGGATCCCCGGATGCCAACCAGGTTGAAGAGCCCCTCCAGCTTAGCAATCCATCCCAACACCACGTCCGGTTCCGCTCGTCCATTGAACGTGGGTGGATGCATTTTTGTGAACTCTGCTGCTCGGCAGGTGTTCCTGGCTGAAGGCTGAGTTTCTTCTGACTCATCCTCTACCGCCACGGCCGGCGGTGGGGAAGGAGTCACAGTGGCAGTCCCGTTGCTTGGTACCAATGATGCAATCAGTTGCATCATGGTATCTATTTGCTTCTACTGAGAAGCAAATTGCGCCTGTTGCGTAACGGCTTGTTGTTGCTGCACCTCCATGAGATGCATAAGCCGTTCCGCCATACCGGTTGAACCCGCTTCTCCGGATTCTCCTGAACTTGTCGGATCGCTCTCGATAGGCTGAGTACTGCTTGCAGCGGCAGTGTTTTTCTTAGCCATTGCTACAAAAGAGAGTAGCTTGTTAACACACGAAAATCGATAGATTTTATATCTATGGGCTCATTGTATAGGCGACTCATCTGATGCAGCGGACGCCGAACACAACTCAATTGAGAGGCGCATCAAACTTCTTTATATTCTTTGAAATCCCAAGGAAGTACAGCCGTGCTCTGATACTAATATGTCATGCCCCGATCCCGTAAGGGTCATTCGTCCTCGCTGGATCCTTTACGGAACCGATTCGTCCTCGCTAGTGGCGTGATGCCGTGCGAGCCTGGGGTTGCGCTCGCACAAGGCAAGAACTTGCAGTTTTAGGAACCCATTTTGAAACACAATTGATAAAACACATTCACAGAGATTTGAACACAAATACAGAAGAAACATGCTTTTTTATTGAATATTCAGAGTAATTTACATAGAGTTTACATTGATGCGCCTTTTCGGCTATTGAATTGCATTACAAAAGATAACTCAAAATGCAGGGCACGCTCCGTCAGATAGTCTACGTCGTTTGCACATTACGCCTTTGTATAGATTGAAGTCTCTGCCTCCAAAATAAACTGACTCCAGCTATACTTCAAAATAGAGGTGCTCCTAACGCCTCCTCGCTAACGCACTAGCGTTGCACCATCTAATTGCCTGAAATAGTTGCCTACAACGTGGGACAGTACTCAACTTATACTGGTGAGCAGGATGAATCCCACTCGACTAAATCGACACTAGCTTGTTAGGGGCGAGCATGCATTAAGATAGCTTCTATAAGGAAGCAAGTAAAATCAATTCATATCAGTTACATGTTTTGATAGGAATGAAATAGCATTGAATCAAACCTGTACACCGATTTCTTACTCAATCGATGCACGCCTTCCCTGAAACGAAACACAAGTATACTTACCATCTGCACAAGACAATAAGTTAGCATGCGTTCTATTCTATGCGGTCATTGGTGTGATCGACACCTTAGAGAAATATTTTAAGCTTAGCGGCGCGCCCTATCAGCCCGGGTAGCAAGCCCTGCTGGAGGTCCCGCTAAGCATCGTGACGAGCACGAATCAAATATTTTTCTCCGGATCGATACGGTTCCAGTGCCCCGGAAAGCCGTTTCGAGGAAATGCCAAACCCTGTGCGCAAGTTGTCCCAGACCATGCAAATGCATGAAATAATTCATATTCCATACAATTCATCGAAACAAACAGAAGAAGTAAAGCAGCAACATATATATCTCATGCAACAGTTCATATTTTCTCAAGCGGTATTCCGATTCAGTTATCCCATAAGTCCAACTCTATCCGAGGCACCAGGCCACCACCAACAACCAACTCTTCCTTAAAAATAAGCTCAAATTATAAGTGTGTGCAAGCATATGATAAAATTAGTCTACAAATCCCATGTTCCTTTCTTAGTAGCTGGCATACCTGTGGCTAAGGATTTCCTAGGCGTCCAACCGGGCATCATCGAGTGAACGATTGAAACTTAGAGATGTTGGCATGAAGAAGTAGGAAAGAAGGGACCAAACCACTCACTGGTTAAGGAAAAAGGTAGCTGAAACACGAATCCCGCCTAGCGACGATCAAACGTCAGTTACGCGGACCTAAAACAGCACGAGCACCGAGTTAGAAATTTTGCCTATCCTTCCTTGCTGAACTCTCCAAAATCCAAGCTCCAAACGATAAAACCAACAGCGAAAACCAAGCAAATCGAAAGCAACACCAAATCAAAATCCCAAAGCGGCAATCAAGAAAACCAAGCAACCAAAACATAAAAACTATTGGACTCATTTTAATAGAGGCCTTTCCATGAGTTGGAAAGGATCATCGCATTTTGTCCGTGGCAAAAATATGTCGAGATCTAAGTTATGACTCAGACGGACTAGCCACAAGTCCAATTACATAGTGCTCGTCCCGGTCGAATCAGGATTTGAGGTACTACACAAATCGCGCCTTTCCCTCCTGGAGATCGTGGAAGTCCGGACACAAAATCTACAGTAATGTGCTCCTACTTCCACTTTAGAATAGGTAATGGCTGAAGTAAACCTCATGGCCTCTGCCTCTCGGTTTTCACCTGCTGGCACACTAAGCATCTGGATACAAACTATGCCACTTCCTTCTTCATGCTATACCACCACACTCTCTCTCGCATATCCTGATACATCTTGTTGGCACCTGGATATATGGAATACTGAGAGCGATATGCTTCCTGCAACACCTCCTTATGCAGCTCCCCAATAGGCACACACAATCTAACTCCATGCCGCAAAGATCCATCCTCGGCAATGGTGAAATCATCCTCCAATCCTGCTCTCACCTGAGCTCCGATGCTTCTCAGAGATACTTCCTCATACTGGGCTGCCTTGATCCTGTCCATCAACTCTGAATGTATCTGTAATCCCTACATCTGCATAGACAAACCATAAAGTACCACCTCAATGCCCAAGCTCTCCAAGTCCTCCAACAAATATCGATCATGTGTCAAGAACATAGCTACCGGATACCTACTCAAAGCATCGACAACTACATTAGCTTTCCTAGGATGATACTGCAAAGATATATCAAAATCCTTCATCAATTCTAACCATCTATGTTGCCTCATGTTCAAATCCTTCTGCGTGAAAATGTACTTCAAGCTTTTGTGGTCTGTGAAGATCTCCACACGCTCTCCGTACAAATAGTATTTTCATAACTTTAAGGCAAAGATGACTGCTGCCAACCACAAATCATGGGTAGGATAGTTCTTCTCATGAGGACAAAATTGCCTGGATGCATAAGCAATTACTTTTCTATTCTGCTGAAGAACACAACCCAAACCTTTCTCCGATGCATCACTATAAATAGTAAAACCTCCAGACCCTGATGGCAACATCAAAATTGGAGCAGACATCAACCTCTTCTTCAGTTCCTCAAAAGCAACCTTGCAATCCTCCATCCAAACAAACTCTACGTCCTTCCTGGTGAGTTTGGTCATCGGCTCGGCAATCCTCGAAAAATCTTGCACAAACTTCCTATAGTAGCCTGCCAATCCCAAGAAACTCCAAATTTTTGCTACCGAACTCAGGGTCTTCCAAGACTCGACTGCTGCGATCTTCTTCGGATCTACTGAAATACTATCACCAGTCCCAACATGCCCCAAGAACTCTACCTTATCCAGGAAGAACTCACACTTGGACAGCTTTCCATACATCTTCTCCTTCCTCAGCACCTCCAACACAATCAACAAATGCTCCTCATGCTCCTCCGGTGTCTTCGAGTATATGAGTATGTCATCGATAAATACCACCATGAACTTGTCAAGGTACTGATGGAACACCTTGTTCATCAAGTTCATAAATACCGCCGGTGCATTACTCAACCCAAACGGTATCACCATAAACTCGTACTGACCATACCGAGTTCTAAAAGGAGTCTTCGGTATGTCCTCCGACTTCACTTTCACCTAGTGGAAGCCTGATCTCAAATCTATCTTAGAAAATACCTTGGCACCACTCAACTGATCGAACAGATCATTAATCCGTGGCAAATGGTACTTATTCTTGATAGTGAGATTATTTAATTTCCTGTAATTAATGTATATGTGCACCAATCCATCCTTCTTCGGTACAAACAATACCGGGGCTCCCCACGGTGAAGAACTCTAGCTCTCCTGGCAGACCAAACAAAACTCTACCTCCTCTACAATCTATACTAGCACGGTGCCTACTCAACCAATCCATCCCGAGTACAATATCATAGCTCGGAAGTGGCATTACAAGTAGATACGCACTCAACTTGTGACCTCCCAGAGTAACTCTCCGATCCTTGCAAATATTATTAACCAGGATAATGCCTCCCTCGGTCATGATCTTGTAAGTCCTAAGCAAAGACTCAGCTACCAAACCATACTTCAGAGCAAAAGAAACATATACAAAACTATGGGAAGCACCATTATCAAACAAAGCTAAAGCTGGAATGAAATCAAGAAGAATAGAACCCATGATGACATCTCCTATGGGGTCGTCCTCCTCGACGGTCATAGCAAATGCTCATCCCTGACGTGCACCTCACTGCTGCTTATGTTGGACATAACGCTACTGTTGGGTCGGAAGTGGTCCCCTCAGCTGTACTGCAGGTGGTCTCGCCTGTGCCCTCGGAGCTGAAGCTGCTCCCTAAACTGCACGACGAGGACACTCTCTTAGCTGATGCCCTTCAGTACCACAGTACAAATAGACTCCCAACCTCTTCCGTTAAACTTCCCAGATACGGTCGGGCTTCTTGCAGAAGTGGTAGGAAGATTGCTGTAACTGCCTCTGCTGCTGTGGTGCCTGATAAAATGGTGCCCTAGCTGGAGTCTAGTATTGCTGCGGCTACTGGAAAGGCCTGGACTAGAAATGAGGATGCTTGACAGATACTGTACTTCTGTTGGCCCCCAAAAAAGAATCACGATCTCTCTTGGGCTTCAAACCCAACTCCCTCTTAACCTTGCGTGCCTTCGCAAGTATCTTCGAGTATGTCTCATAAAAAGATGGAATAAGTATCTCCACTTCCTAGTTTATACCCTCACGAAAACGAATAGCTCAAACCTTCGGCTCTCTCACCAAATACTCTAAAAATTGGCTCAACCTGCTGAACTCTGCAGCGTACTCCTCCACAGACATGCTTCCCTGAATGAGGGTCTTAAACTGCCTCCCCAAGTCAAGCCTATCTGCCCGAGCGAAGAACTTCTTCTTGAAGAGGTCCTTGAATACCTCCCAAGACGGTCATACGTCAACAAGAATCGGCTCATTTCTGAACCAAGTGTGGGCGACGTCGAACAGTTGAAGTCCTACCGCCTCAACCTTCAGATCCTCAAAAAGACGGGATACCCTCATAAGATGCTCAATGTCCTCAAGCCAATTATCAGCATAGATGATGCCCTCCGTCCTCTTGAAGACCCTAGGCTCCAGTTTCTCGAAGTCCTGAATGTTGCTTGGCCGAAGTTGAGCAACCTGAGGAGCAACCTGCTACTGGATCGGAACTCCCCTCTCTACTACGGTACGAGTAAGCTGATGAGCACTCTCGATACCCTATCATAAAACTTTGGTCTACCTCTGATGTGCCTCTGACTGAGCCCTCTGTGCCTCGAGCATTACTTGAAATAGTGTAAACATCTACGTCGCGTCTGCTGGCACAGAAGGTAGAGGTGGAAGCCCCTAAAATACAGCTGCCACAGTCCTCTGAGTAGGTGGTGGACCTCTGAAAGTAGATGACACTCCAATCATCGGAGAAGTGACTGGTGTAGTCCTTCGGGACATCACAGACCTATCATAAGCTGCTCTCCCCTGCTGCGATCTAGTCTTAGGCGACATCCTGACACAAAACGAAAGAAAGAATCAATATGGCACGTGATGTAAGACACTCAAGGAAAGGACAGTTTAAAGATCAAGTATCAATATCAAAGTCGAATAGTTGAATGAATCAAAAGAATTTTTCCTAGATGTGATTGAGTATTCTAAGCCTATAGCCTACATCTTATATCCTGAAACTGGCTCATAATAGCACTCAATTCAGAGCACCACTATGAATCGCACTAATTACAACCTCGAAGACCTGCATGGGCCACCACTAAAAATATATCATGACCCGCACCCGATGTAGGGATGCAAGTCGGGAATAACGCCCAACATACGCTACAGAATCGGCGGTAGAACGCTGTCTGGATAATCTATCTAGCAAGATAATAAACCACCAATAATAACAATATACTCAATCACTAATCTAAGATGGAAATGAGCACAAATATGATAAAGAATAGAATAGTCACATATAACTCATGAGTCTAAAATAACATCACTAAGTTTGAAGAAATACTAAATAAATATGCTGGAGATAAATCCAGTACAAAGAATACTAAGAAGCTACAAGTCCTGGGTCATCTGTCTCTGTCGGGATAAGTCCCTCCTGAGCCAGGGTCTCTGACTCTAAGCCCACAATATCCTGAGGTCCTTAATGTGTAGGGTACCACTCCTCAGTGTCATCTGGGAAAAATATATCCAGTCAGGAAAGGAGTAGAGTATATCTCTAACAGTAGTTCTAATCAATGATAAAAAAGGATAAGTCCCTCCTGAGCCAGGGTCTCTGACTCAAAGCCCACAATATCTTGAGGTCCATAATATGTAGGGTACCACTCCTCAGTGTCATCTGGAAAAAATATATCTAGTCAAAAAAGGAGCAGAGTACATCTCTAACAGCAGTTCTAATCAATGATAAAAACTATATAACAGTAAATAGATATATAAAGGAAATATTAAAATAAATACAAGAATGAACAATATGGCAATGAACAAGAATACTAATGACTAAGTGAGTGAGTACTAGATTTAACATGTGATCGGCTTGGGAACTTGCACAAGAAAAGTT